>CM053774.1:72996103-73141444 GCA_028658325.1 Potorous gilbertii | reverse complement strand
TTTGTTGCCTAAGAAGACCATGCCATCAGAGAAATAATGACATGACTTGCACTTGACTTTGTTTTGAGTGAGTGAGGGCTATGCAGGTCACCAGCCTCACTTCTCCTCTAGAGCCATCTGAATATTCATCAGGATGACTGGAGGTGACCCAGGATGAGGCAATTGGGGTTAAGTGACTTGCCCAAGGTCACACAACTAGTGCGTATCAAGTGTCTGAGGTGAGATTTGAACTCAATTCCTCCTGACTCCTGCACTGGTGCTCTATCTACTCTACCACCTAGCTGCCCCTTAATGTTGATAGAAAGATTTGAAGAAGACTACCTTGATGTGTTATTGTTATTTTGTGGCATGCAGCCTCATTTTGACATTCTTTTTTATTTATTTGTTGTCATTTTGTTTGCTGTTTCCCCCATTCTGCTTTCTTCACTCTGTGTCCATTTATGTAGATATGTTTCTTGGGGATAGCTAGGTGGGGCAGTGGATAGAGCATGCCTGGAGTCAAGAAAAGCTGAGTTCAAATATGACCTCAGACACTTAGCTAGATTTAAGAGTGTGAGCCTGGCCAAATTATTTAACCTCTCTTTGCCTCAGTTTCCTCATTTGTAAAATGGCCATAACAATGGCCCATACCTCCCTGAGTTGTTATGAAGACCAGATAATTGTAAAGTGCTTAGCACAGTACCTAGCACATTATAAACACTGCATAAAGTTAGTTATTAGTATTAATTATTATTATATTTTCCCATGTTTCTCATTCAAAATCACTCTTCTCAAAGGAAACCACAGTTATCAATGATATTGTCTCCTAGAGTTTGGAAAATGAATCCAGAGTAGCTTACAGGAAGGCCTATTTTATAGATGCTACACCATATTTTTTTGAATTATGCCTGTTTTAATTGAGTTTCCTGTGTGCATTTACATATACTTCTGGCAAGGAAGATAGCTGGACAATATGTCCAAAGCTATGACTATATGCGATAAGAAATGATAATGAAAATGATTTTAATAATTGCATATTTCTGTAGAATTTTCAGCAATGTTGTTTTACTACATGAAATATGACTTTAGAGAGACTGGTTTTTTCCCATAAAATGATCTCTTTATTTCATATTGAATCTATAGAATATACATCTGTATAATATATAGCATGATCTCCTTGTGAACTTGCTCAAAATAGTCAATCATTAAGTCAATAAAGCATTTATTAAGTATTAAGCTGCTACATGCCCAGAATAATGGTGAGGATTAAATGAGATAATATTTGTAAGTCATTTAGCAAAGCGCCTGGTACATAGTGAGTGCTTCATAAATGCTTGGTTCTTTCCCATTCTTTCTTTACCACAGTGGCCACAATTTCTGTGAGAATCACATCTTTATTGCAGTCTTTATTATTTATTATTTTTATTTATTATCACTAATCAAATCTTTTTTGCTCTTTTTCCAGTACTCTCTGATCAAGACAAAGTCACTTTCCATCTCTTGGTCATACATGATGTTCCACCTACCACGTCACACCTTTACATGGGCTGTCCTCCATGCCTAGAATGCATCTCTCTCTTTTAGAATCCCTTTGCTCCTTCAAAACTGTTCAAGCTACATCTTGTATGAAAAGTCCTTCCTGATGCCCTATCACCCTTGTCGGTACCCTTAAAATTTACCTTGTATTGATTTGTATTCTCAATTATGTATGTGTTATCCCCTGTGATCAAATGAAAAAATCCAAAGGGTGGTGACTTTCAATTTTGACTCTTGCCCCAGGTGGTCACAGTACATGTTTAACAGACACTTATAGACTGATTGATTGATTGATATTTGCATATAACGTTAACCCTCTCCCCCTACTAAGATTGAAATCTCAGTGAGATAAAAGGAACATTTCTTAATGATCTCTTTATCATCTGTGGGCTAACATATTACTTGGCACAGAGTTGGTGCTTCATAAATGGTTGGAAAGTTGTATTGAACTGAATGCCTTTGAAATAGTTTCATTTTTACCCCTTGGTCTCTGGTCCCATTGCAACTACCCTAATCCCAGCCTTTATCACCTCATGAATGGAATATTTAGTCTCGTAATTTAACTTCTTTATTCTGATTTTTCTGACTTCCAGTCTCCATATCATCATTAGAAGGTAGGTCCATAAGCCTGCTTTCATTATATCTGTGACCTGTTCAAAACCTTAGACATATGTGCACACACAAATATATGCATTTAGACACAAAGATACACATACCTACACATGTATGTGTCTACACAAATATAGGTCAAGAGCAATATAGAAATACATTGCTGTGTATATATTCATGCATAGACATATACCCATGCATGTATATATTCTCATCATATATGTATATGCCCATGCCCACATAGGATTTGTGTATATATACAAAAATACATATATGCATACATAAATAATATGTATTCATTTATTATATTAGGGTATGTGCATCTATTATGAGCGTATATACACATTCATAAATATATACATACAAAAAAGGAAATAAAAGTTATAGGATTTTGGTGAAGGATTTCTATCTTTGAAAATCATTTTCCTCACCACCTGTCCTACATTACCAAGTATGCTTTTCAGCTTGACATTCTCTTGAATTAATGTTTAGATTGATACATCATTCCACTTTAAAAATCAGTATGCTTTTGAAAAATTGCTTGGTTCTATCTTAGCGTACACAGCACGTCCCTATAAAGAGCAAAGGCTTTAAACTGTTTATGAATTTCTGGCTCTGGTTAAGAGTAGGAGGCTTCTTTTCCCCAGTTTTCCTGCAGCTGGTCTGGGAGTAGAGGTGAGCACAGGTGCAGAGGGAAGCAGTTCAGTTTTACTGTGTTTTAATTCATTTGTGCAGTGGCCAACGTACCTTTTTCTCAATAGCTAACCTGGGAAAATATATTCTCTTGAAAGTGGGGCTTATGGGGTGTGCTTGATAAGACCTGGAGACCCTCACTAACTTTGAGCCAAAGAAAGAAAAGGGAGGGACTGGTAATGTGGAATGCAGGCAAGGGGGAATAAAGCAGAGGGAGACAAGAGGGGAGCTATATAGGGAGTCACAAAAAGAAAGAGTAATTAGAGAGGGGACTGAACAGGAAATAGGATAGACGGGGAAAAGTTAGAGTATGGAAAGAAGCTCAAGTTGCTTGAAAAGGACAAGCAGTACTTTGGGGGAACTGCGAATATCCCCTTTCTTCTCATCTTTTATAATCCTGGCACCAAAGCAAAGAAAACAAATATGTCAATATCAAGGGAGGTTTTAAAAGGCAGTAGATGGGAGCAAATGCTGAGCCATATTTCTCTTTATTTTCAGGCTTTCCCAATTGATGGGGGAGAATGAATTATTCTTGAGGAAACAAAATCTTGGTCTTTTCTTAATTTTTTTTTTTTGCTCACACATAGAGGAAACTGTAAACAACAGCAGTGACACCTACCTGCATTCACTCTGCAATTTTTCCTCAAGAGCTTTGGAACTAAATGCTAAATGAGGAACAGTTTATCCTTTCCAAAGAAATGGACTGTGTCTCAGAAAAGGAAGCTTCTTTTTAAAAAATCTGTTCTGTCCATTTGTTTGAATATAAATATGCTAATTTTTTATGAGCTCTGAACAGAATGCTATGACAGAGGACAACACATGTTCTCCTTTGCCAAAACATTGTGTGTGTGTGTATATTGGTATATTTGTGTGTGTGTGTGTGTTTATGTGTGTGTTGATTGAGGTCTTGTCAGGTTATGGGAGGAACTGTGACTCATCCCTTTGCTCTTGAGTACTGTATTCTAGTTCCCAAAAGTGTGACCCAAGGATTGGGCACCTTAGTGACAGAGTGAAGATACTAAGTAAATGTACTATGAGATAAGGAGAATGAAAGTATTTTGTTAAACAATGATATAATCCTGCTCTAGGTCCTGGGATGCCTAGTTTGAGGCCGGGTGGGAAAGAAAAGAACCTATGTAAGAGCACTTGATTAATAGTAAAATACAAATGAACACTTTTCCCATAAATGTTTAGTAAATAGATTTTTTTTTTAGTAATCTGATGTTTTATTAGCAGTAAAAAAGGAGAGTTAGTCTTCCTGAGATTTTATTGCTATAGCAAGATCCCAAGTGAAGTTACTCACTCTACCAAGGCAGGTGGAAACCTTCCTTCTCTGAACTTAGAATCCTGGACAGTGTAGCTAGAGAACTGGGAAAGGCTAGTTGTCTGGTAAACTTTTTTAGGGCAGGGATTGTCTTTTGCTTCCCTTTGTATGTCTAGCACTTAGCACATATTGTTTTTGTTGAGTTATTTCAGTTGTGTTAGACTCTTTATGACTCTATTTGGAATTTTCTTGGCAAGGATACTGGGGTGGTTTGCCATTTCCTTCTCCAGCTCATTTTCTAGATGAGGCAACTGAGGCAAACAGGGTTAAGTGACTTGCCTAGGATCAAACAGCTACTAAGTGTCTGAGGCCAAATTTGAACTCAGGTCCTCCAGGCCTGGCCCTCTATCCACTATGTCACCTAGCTGCTCATTCTGGCACATGGGAGATTTTTTAATAAGTGTTTACTTATTAAAGTAAATGATGCCTGAGGTCACACAGTCAATATGTTTTAGAAGCTGGACCTGCACCGAGTTATACCTGACTTTTAGGTTAGCTCTTATATCAGACTGACTCTCAAAGATGTCTATGCTAGGGTCAAACTTTAGCATTTGCCAAAAGTGAGTCACTACAAACTCAGTGAACACATCACATCTAGCGGACCCTAGATAGTGCTTCACATCCCATCCAAACATGCAATAACATCTTCAACCTGAGCTAAAAGGATGTCCACTTGAAAGACTTCTAATCAAGGGCAGGAACTGAACAAGTCTTAGAGTGTGGGTGGGCATGAGTGTCCAGGTGTGAGCATAAAAATGACTTCAGGTGGATGTGATTGGGATACAGTGGTTCAGGGTGGTCGTATTTATTGTTCAGGGTATTTTGGATGTGCTAGGTCATGTAACCAAATACTTAGGTATAATTTGGAAATACCTGAATGTAATTTTAAAATACCTGAATCTAATTTAGAAAAACATTTTTTAATAACAAAGATGAAGTACTGAAAAGAACATCCCCAATTATGGTCTATTTAACTAATCAGCAAGCTGGTCTCACATGATTAAGACCTTGAAAATTCACTCATGCTTAGTTTAATTTCCTCTGATTTAGCGGTGCTCTCCAATAAATGATGGGAAACATGGTCCAGCAAAAATGAAAACCTACTCAAAACTTCACTCTTCCCTAACCTCTCACCTCGTTGATCTCCTTTACTCAGCTCATGCTCAGGAAGCTACCGTCTTGCATCTCAATATGATTTCCCACCAGATGTTTAATAGTGAAGGTCCAAGACCAAATCCCTAAACAACTATAAACTTTCAAACCAGCCCATATCAGGAAATACTCTACAAGTTCCCACTCTGACAAATTCTCTGTATTAAACCCTAAGACATTTCCCCAGAAGCAATATCCATAACAATGTAATCTCTTCAAATGACAAGGATCTCCACTCAAAAAATTCTCTTGATTTCCCCCCAAAATCTACCCTAAGTGAACAAGATTTACTTATAAATTCTTGTCTCAGCTGTACTTAGAGTAAACGTTCCCTTTCCCCCTATTAGAAGTGTTCCAAATTTGCCTAATCCTCGCTAAGTGTTCTGCCCAAAGTAGGCATTTAATAAATATTTGTTGAACTGAATTTGAACACAGAATAAATATCCCATCTTTTTCTTTCCTATTCCATTTCTTAATGAAGGCTGAACTTTGGAAAAATATGTTCTTTCTTCCCTTGCCCAAACACTTTCAGTCTCTTTATTCCTTGTAATAGATACAACCAAAACAGATAGGGAGATGGAAAAGACACCAGGGATCAATCCTTCTTTGGCCAGGACGTTGACTAAATGACTTAATAGGGTTTTTTTCTCTCTGATTTCCCCTTGTGGGGGGTGGTGTGTGTGTGAAGGGGTGTTCCCAGCCCAATCTTCTCCCAGCTGTCAAAACCACCTGCTTGCTCCCCTGAGAAATGTGGCCCCATCTTGACCCCACACAGCTGTCTGGTCTTTTCCCTAGCCAGACAGCCTATTACACTATGGAAAGTTACACTAACAGATATCCTCAAACACAGGAAACAGCAGCCTGAACTTGAGACTTAGAGGCAGAGGCAAAAACCATCATGCCCATACCAAAGACCTGACCACCTTCTTGTCAACCCCTTGTTTTGTACTCATGAAAAAACGAGCGTCTGATATGAGGTTGGAGAAGAAATGCAATATAAATTTAACAAGGAGGTTTTGCTAAATTATTCTGGGAAAAGGGCCAAATCCTGGGTTAACCTCAGTGGCGTCACTGGTAAACTCATTATTACCCTACTGCTGAAATGTGTAAGGAAGACAAGTCTTCATGAAACTTTGTTCAATCTCTGTCTTTTTGAGTTGTCATGAATTTTTATAGTACAATGAAAAACTCAGTTTTATTTGGACTCTGGTTTTTAATTTACATTTAGAGGTTTTTGATACTATAGAGACTGATTAATAGAGAATGATTTATGCTCATGTATACTAATCACTGACATTAAAGTTAGGATTATTAGATAGTATCATTCCCATTTGACAGATGGAGCAATTGTGACTCAGAGAAAAGTGACTTGCTGATGGTCACCCAGGGATGTGACAGAGGTGGGAACTCAACCTAATATTTCCTGACCACCAGTGTGGCGTGGTTTTCATTAGACCATGCAAACTCTCATGAATGAAGCATCTCACAAAAATTTTTTGGAGGTGGGAAGTGTTCATATCTTCATTTAATTAGTGTGGAAAATCTCTTTGTCTACAGGGTAACCAAGCCTAAGAGAGTTGCTGAATTGAATTTGAACCCAGAAAATATCCCATCTTTTTCTTGCTTAGTGTCTTTCTTAATGAAAGCTGAGGTCTGGAAATGAGATAAAATCATTTTGCACAGGGGCAATAAAGCTAGCAGATACCAAAGCAAGACATGGAACCCAAATCTGACTCAAAGATTTCATATGGCCTTAAATATACATCAACATCTCATAAAGATGCAATTTCAGGTAACCCCAAAGGCAATGGAAAGATGTATGGTGGCAAAAAACTTGGTAATAAGGGAGAACCTTATCAACTGGGGAATGGTTGACCAATTTAGAATATATTCATGTAATACAATACCATTGAGTCATAAGAAATGATCAAAAGAATGGTTTTAGAGCAATTTGTGAAGACTTGTAAGACCTGACAGCTCTGATCAATGCATCAATCAACCAAGGTTCCAGAGGACCAACGATAAAGCAAGCTATGCACTTCCACAAGACTTAGAATAAGACATACATTTTTTGACATGGGTAAGGTGGAAATTTGTTTTGCTTGACTGTTACAAAAGTTTCCTTTTTCTTTTTTTTTATGTGGGAATTTGGTTGGTTGATTGTGTATGATTGTTACAAATTTTCTCTGGGGAAGTTGGAGAGAGAGAAAATAAATGCTTGTCAATTTTTAAAAAAAGTCATCACCAAAGATGCAATCAGAAAAAAAGGAAGTGTGCTGGTCATGTGGGGAAGCCAAAGGATAAAAGATGGACAAGTTGTGTACTGTTGACAGTACCCAGGGAATGTTCAGTGACCTCAAGAGAAGCTGTCAGTGTCTTGGAGATATCCTCTTTTGGAAGATTTACAGAAAGACCCAGCACAAAATTGCACATGAGGAGAAAGTGTGGAAAGGTGATATCATCTTTACCATAGAAGCTGTACTTATCATGAGATCATGCTCCACTGAAGTATCATGTTATATATAAGCTTAATTCATAGTGACAGTGCCAAACCCTTGATTAAGGAAATCTATGAGCAGGACATGCATGGGACCTGAGGTCGTGGAGTCTAAGCCACTAATCAGAATCTGATGTTCCCAGAGGGAACTCTGAGTGGGGGCAAAAGAAATTAAATTCTGACCCAAGCCAAAAGAGAAGTTTTAGCAATACTTCTCCAAGATACAAACCAAGCCAGGTAAACTCAGAGATTCATTATAAATGTCATATAATGATGAGAAAAATAATTAATAAAAACCTAAAACAAAATTGAGAGGTTTAAGGTATATACATCACAATGAAATACAAGCATGTAGGTATCTCTACCCCCTCACTCTTTGGTGACATGAATATGGTAACGCTGAGTAACTGTTGAAAATTAGCTAAAAGATGGAGCAGAGGTCTTAGAAGAAAATTACTCCCTGGTGGTAAAATATTGAAAATTCAATTATCCTCTGTTTATTGCAAGCTTATATTAGCAACTGTATTCCTAATAAAGACCTTGATAATACACAAATTAATGGGAACACAGGGGAGTACTTTTAGCAACTTTTTTTTAGTCTTACTGTACTCTACAATATTGATTTCTAAAGTGCTCCACAGGATTATATAAACCTTGCTAAACAAAATTCTCAACATAAATTATTACAAATATATGACTGTAAGATGTATTATAGTTCTATGTAATATGAAAATAATTTTGATATAACTGGCAGGGTGTGAAATACTAAAATATTAACCAATCATGACTCTAGCCATATGTTAGTACATAAATTGTTCAGGAAGGAAAATGTAGAGGACTCAAAGGAAGAAAAAAAACATAATAGAAGAAACACAAACTGTTTAAATACTAATGAAAATTGTATACACTTGCAGGAAATGCCTCTTCTTTCATACAACTACACATTCTTTAGAGTTTTCCCCATATTCAAGACTGTATTAAAAGTGAACTGACATCTTATGCTATCATATTACATTACATTGCATCTCTCTTTTAATTAGCTCACCAAAGCTGAGTGATAAAGGGGCCAGTATTTCCATCCCTTTCCAATTAGTACCTTTTTGTCAGTGGAAATTATGCCTGCTTACATGGATATTTCATTGACTGATTCATTCATTCAAAATAATTACTGAGTGTTTACTGTGTAAGGCTTTATACTATGCACTGGAAGGATTATGCAAAGATATAGGAGACATGCTAAAAAAGACCGATTATTGTACAGAATGAATGTTGGACTTGGAGTCAGCTTAGATTTCAGTTTGAATCTCATCTCTTGACCATTATTTGACCACAGACAAGTCAATTCACCCTGAGCCTCAGTTTCCTTATCTGTAAAATGGAGATTACACTTCACAGACCTATTGTCAAAATCAAATAAGGTATACAAAGTGCTTTTCAAACCTAAAAAAACCTGGTTAAAGAGTAGTTATTATGAAATTTATAGGCACATGTAAGAGTGTGTATTACATATAAAAGCTCTAAGTCTCAGGAAATGAGAAAGAGCCCCTTGAACAGATCATCTGTGCTGCAAGAGCTCAGAGCAGAGCAAGATGGCTTTTGAATTAGCTTACCAGGGAAGGCTTGATGAAAGAAGTCACACTTGAATGGAATCTTGTAGAATGGTTAGTATTTTGATGGATAGAAATGTCGGGGAGGGTATTCTAGATGAACATCTTTAGTCAAGTTAGGGAGACAGGAAAGCATGAAGGACATTTGGGGGATGAGGAGCATGATAGTTAGGTTGTAGATGAAAAAAATTGCGGTGCTTGGCATTCAAAGCCCTTCATAATCTAGCTTTTTCTACCTTTCCAGTCTTTTCACCTCTTCCTGCCCACTATGAACTTGTGATAGTGGCCTTCTGGCTTCTCCATGTGAACAAGACTTGCCTGCTCTCAGCTCTGGACATTCTCTTTGGCTGTTCCCCATGCCTGGAATGCTCTCCCTCCTCTGTTCACACTACTGACCTCCCTGACTTCCTTTAATACCCGATGAAAATTGTACCTTCTACATGTCAGAAGCGTTTTGCAATCCTTAAGAAAACCATAAATGTTCTATGTCCTACACCTAATATTTCTACAGGAAGCCTTCCCCCAAGCCCTTTAAATTACAGTTCTCTTCCCTCATCTCTTATATATCCTGTAGATAGCTTGCTTTGTTTATATTTGTATGCTTGTTATCTCCCCCATTAGATTGTGAGCTCCTTAAAGCCAGGGACTGTCTTTTGTCTCCTTTTGCATCTTAACACAGTGCCTGGCACTTAGTAGATACTTAATAAATGTTAACTGATTGCTTATGTCAAGAAGTCGTGAGAGGTAGTATTAGAAATGTGTTGCTGTTGAGACATTTCAGTCCTGTCCACTCTCCATGACCCTCTTTGGGGTTTCCTTGGCAAGGATATTGGAGTTGTTTACCATTTCCATTTCCAGCTCATTTTATAGAGGAGGAATTGAGGCAACCAGGGTTTTGTGACTTGCCCAGGGCAACATTTGAATTCACATACTCATGACTCCAGGGTTGGCACTCTATCCATTGTGCCATCCAACTGTCCACTGGAAATATAGGAAAGTATTTTCCCCTGCTCAAAGATGAGAAAAGGCAAAATTAGAAAAATGAGCATACTATTTAATTCATTTAAAAAAATTTATTTTCCTTATGGGGAGATGAAGGAGTAGGGGGACAGAAACATGGCAAGTCAATGTAGAAGAAGTAATTCTATACACCCATGAAGAAAAATGTAAAATTCAACCCAAATATATATTCATGATTTGTTATGTGGCAAGGGACAGAGCAAAATATAGGGAAATGGTAAGGGACTTAGAGTTAGCTTTGAAATTAAAGACAAATACTTTAAATTTGGTGCAAATGTAATGGTGAAACTGACCCAAGGAAACAAAGAACTTAGGGAAATGGAAGAGGCCCTTCAATAGGTGAGTATGTCCTGTGTATCGATAGGATGAAGAAGATGGCAGATGAACATGTCTGTAGACATAGTGAGAGCAACGGTAAGATGTAGTAGACTCCAGAGTAAGGAAAATAAGGTTCACCTTGGTGGCCAGTGTGTTGTCAAAGCTATGGAAAGGCAGGGCAGAAAATGATTTATAATCAGGTAGCAAAGAATACATTTTTTGTGAATTGTCTACAGCAGGTGGAGAGGGATGACTTTAAGAGACCCAAAGGGTTCTGTGAGGAAAGGACCAGAAAGCAATGTCAGCAAAGTCCAAATGAGGATGTTCTCAGGTAAAAGTTGAGCAACTTATCAAAGGTGACACAGATTATAAAAACCAAAGAGTGAGAGAGGGCATTACTGTTAGCTCCTCTATCCATCCTTTGGGAAGCTTTTGAAAAGGAAAAGAATGACTCTGACAGAAGCTAGAAAGGCTGTTGAACATTAAAAAGGGATTTCCACTCTTCTGTTTGGGTCAGAGAAGAGCATTTATGAGATGGTGGGTGGATACCCTCACTAGAGCTCTTCACAATGTGTAAAGATGGGATAGGCACATTATTTATTTAAATAGCTAATCATGGAAACTGTCCTCTGTGGATATTTTTTTCTTTGCAGAAAAGTAGGTCATCAAAGTTTGATACTGAAAGAGAAATTTCAAGAATTGTTTTTACAATTATTTTTGCAGCTATGAGCAAAATCCTATGGGAGGAAAATATTAAAATTAAATTACATAAGTTCATTTTGTGTACTTTTAAGTATGTATTCTATTGAACTTTCAGTTTTTAGGATCATAGGCCTAGTGTTGAAAGGCACCTTGAGTATTGTCTATCCATCTGTCTGTCAGTATTTATTAAGTACCCACCATGTGCCAGGCCCTGTGCTAAGCACAGGGTATACAAAAAAGAATCAAAAGACATTACCTGACCTCAAGGAGACTGTAATCACCTGGAGGGGACAACATGCAAGTAAATATATACACAACGAGGTTTGCACAGGATAAATACAAATAATTAACAGAAGGAAGTGCAAAAGTATTCAATGTAACTGAGGCTGTTGCCTGAACAAAATTAAAATGTCATTGGGAAATATTTAACAAAATAGATAAAACTACAATAATACAACACAGATAATGTTAATTTGTGGTTTTCTAAGTCAATATGCCTCTGGCAGGCATCCATTTCTATTTGAGTTGGATACTACTGATCTAGTCTAATTGACTCAATTTTACAAATGAAGAAAATGAAATCGAGAGAGGCTAAGTGATTTGAGCAAAATCACTTAGGCGAATCATAAAGCCATCTATGTTTATAAAGCTCTTTAAGGATTACAAAGCCCTTTACATGTACTGTTTCATCTAATCCTCATACCAGCTGCACTAGGCACTATTTTTAAGTGCCAGAGGTAGAAGACGAACTCTGTTTCCATCCTCCATGCCCAGAACTCTTTCCACTGTACTATGTTCCCACCCAATTCTGATTTTTGTAATTTGATTATTGAAAAGAACTCTCTCATTGAGCAGCTATTTAAAATCTATTTTCTAACTATACTTAGTCACAAGAATATGCTTATTTGCTGAGCTCCAGATTAGAAATAAAAGTGAAGAATGATAAAAATAAATGTTGAGTAACCAGAGACTACAAATTGACCAGGTACTTTGAAAATCTATACAAATATCCATGCCATACTTGAGAACTGTAAGGTGTTGTTAAAGGGAAGACTACTGGTTTGTGGGTTGTTTGTTTGTTTGTTTTTTTTTTTTGCAATATAGCTTAATGAATCTGTTGACAGCACATAAATTGTTAATATTTATAATCCCATGGTGACAAGAAAATGTCACCAATTACAGGTTACTATGACAGAAAATGATTTATTTTCAATGATTTATACGATTAAGTCAAAAAATATTTATTTAGATTACTGAGAAGCAACAACCATTCTATTGCCCAATGGCAGTTTTCAGACTGAAGCTACACAAATAAATGTTAACACATTTTCATAATGAGAATTTATATAATTTACCTCTATGCTCTCTCAATGCTATAAACTAAGACATTCTTAGATAGATTTTTTAATTCTTTTGTTTTCAATGTTCTACAATCACTTGCATATATCTTAGATTTTCCTCCCTCTTCTTGCTCCCTATATCCCCACTCCCTCCCTGAGAAGGCATATAATTTTCTATAGGTTCTACATATACATTCCTATTAAATACATTTTTACCTTAGTCATGTTGCATAGAAGATTAAAATGAATGGGAAAAATCATAAAACAAAACAAAATACAAAAGAAAATGGTCTGCTTCATTCTGTGATCGCATTCCATAGTTCCTTCTCTGGATGTGGAAAGCATTTTGCCATAAGTGACCATTGAGAATTTTTTAAGGCCTTGCATTGCAATGAAGTAATAAGTGCACCAGAAAATTCCTTGCACACTGTGGTTGTTGCTGTGTACAAAGTTCTCCTGCTTCTGCTCCTTTCCCTCAGTATCAGTTCATGTAAGTCTTTCCAGGCCTCTCTGAAGTCTTCCTGTTCATCATTTCTTATAGTAAAGGAGTATTCCATTACATTCATATACCACAATCTGTTCAGCCATTCTCCAGTTGATGGGCATTCCCTTGATTTCCAGTTTTTGCCCACCACAAAGAGAGCTGCTATTTGTACATATTTGTACATGTGGGACCCTTTCCCATTTTTATGATCTCTTGGGGATACAGTACTGGAAAAGATATTGCTGGGTCAAAGGGTATGCTCACTTTTGTAGCCCTTTGGGCATAGTTCCAAATTGCTCTGCAGAATGGTTAGATCATCTCACAGCTCCACCAATAATGAATTAGTGTCCAACTCTCCCACACCTTCTTCAACATTTATCATCTTCTTATTTTGTCAGGTTAACCGATCTGATAGGTGTGATGTGGTACTTCAGAGTTGTTTTGATTTGCATCTCTCTAATCAATAATAATTTAGAGCATTTTTTTCATATGATTATAGGTATCTTTACTTTCTTCCTCTGAAAACTGCCTGTTCATATCCTTTGACAATTTATCAACTGGGGAATGACTTGTATTCTTGTACATTGGACTCAGTTTTCTATATATTTTAGAAATGAGACCTTTATGACAGATACTAATTGCAAAAATTCTTTCCCAGTTTTCTGCTTCCCTCCTAATCGTGGTTGCATGAGATATGTTTGGGCAAAAACTTTTCAATTTAATGTAATTAAAATTATTCATTTTGTACTTTATAATGTTTTCTATCTCTTGTTTGGTCAAAAATTCTTCCATTCTCCATAAATCTGATAAAAACACTATTCCTTGCTCCACTAATTTGTTTATAGTATCACTCTTCAAACCTACATCCTGTATGCATTTGGACTTTATTCTTGTGTATGGTGTCAGCCATTGGTCTAGATCTATGCTGTATATATCTAGTATTGTCTATATCCAGTTTCCACCACACTATTATCCAGTTTTCCCAGTAATTTTTGTTGAACAGTGAGTTCTTACTCCAGAAGCTGAGGTTCTTGAGTTTATCAAACAGTAGATTGCTATATTCATTGACTACTGTATCTTGAGTACCAAACCAACTCATCTACCCCTCTGTTTCTTAGCCAGTTCCAAGTGATTTTGATAATTGCTGCCTTATAATACAATTTGAGATCTGGTAGAGCTAGGCCACCTTCCCTAGAATTTCTTTTCATTAATTCCCTTGATATTCTGGACCTTTTGCCCCTCAAGATGAATTTTGATATTATTTTTCCTAGCTCTAGAAAATAATTATCTGATAGTTTGATTGATATGGCACTGAATAAGTAAATTAACTTAGCTAGAATTGTCATTTTAATTATATTGGCTCGGCCTACTCCCGAGTAACATGTTTTTCCACTTACTTAGATCTGATTTTATTTGTATGAAAAGTGTTTTTTAATTGTGTTCATGTAGACTCTGGGTTTGTTTTGGCAGGCAGACTCTCACTTTATAATATCTACCATAGCTTTAAATGGGATTTCTCTTTCTATCTTTTGCTGTTGGACTTTGTTAGTAATATATAGAAATGCAGATTTGTGTGGATTTATTTTGTAACCTGAAACTTTGCCAAAGTTGTTTATTATTTCAAGTAGTTTTTTACTTGATTCTCTGGGATTCTCTAAGTATATCATCATACCATCTGCAAAGAGTGATAACTTAGTTTCTTCTTTGCC
The DNA here is from genome assembly GCA_028658325.1 of Potorous gilbertii. NCBI lineage: Eukaryota > Metazoa > Chordata > Mammalia > Diprotodontia > Potoroidae > Potorous > Potorous gilbertii. Next base: position 73,126,474 of record CM053774.1, on the reverse strand, counting down.
TATTCTAATTCCTTCTATTTATTTTTCTTCTCTTATTGCTACAGTTAACATTTCTAGAACCATATTGAATAATAGTGATGATAATAGACATCCTTTTTTCACCCCTGATCTTATTGGAAAAGCATCTAGTTTATCTCCATTGCATATAATGCTTGCTAAAGATTTTAGGTAGATGTTGGCTATTATTTTAAGGAAAGTTCCATTTATTCCTATGCTCTCTAGTGTTTTCAATAGGAATGGGCGATGTATTTTATCAAAAGCTTTTTCTGCATCTATTGAGATAATCATGTGGTTTCTGTTAGTTTTCCTAATACTGAACCAGCCCTGCATTCCTGGTATAAATCCTACCTGATCATAATGTATTATTCTCATGATAAGTTGCTGTATTCTTTTTGTTAAAATCTTATTTAAATTTTTTGCATCTATATTCATTAGAGAAGTTGGTCTACAATTTTCTTTCTCTATTTTAGCTCTTCCTGGTTGAGGTATCAAAACCATATTTGTATCATAAAAAGAATTTGGGAGGATTCCTTCTTTCTCAATTTTCCCAAATGGTCTACATAATATTGGAATTAACTGTTCTTTAAATGTTTGATAAAATTCACTTATAAATCCATCCAGCCCTGGAGATTTTTTCCTAGGGATTTCATTGATGGCTTGTTCAATTTCTTTTTCTGAGATGGGATTATTTAAGTATTCAACTTCCTCTTTCTGTTAGTCTGGGAAATTCATTTAAAAAAAATAATCATCCATCTCATTTAGATTGTCGTATTTATGGGCATACAGTTGGGCAAAGTAATTTCTAATTATTGTTTTAATTTCCCCCTCATTGGAGGTGAGTTCACCCTTTTCATTTTGGATATTGGTAATTTGGTTTTATTCTTCCTTTTTTTTAAATCAAATTGACCAAAGGTTTATCAATTTTATTGGTTTTTTTGATAAAACCAACTCTTAGTTTTATTTATTAGTTCAATAGTTTTCTTAATTTCAGTCTTATTAATCTCTCCTTTGGGATAGATTTAAAATAAAAGAAGATGTAACGAAATATGTCACTTACTGAACCAGATTTTTCCAAATGTCAAATTGTTCTTCTTTTGGACGCTGGATATCTTTGTAGGAATGGGATGGGGTGGGGGGTAGGGATAGGGATGTAAGATTTGAAATGTTACTCGGTCAATTAAAGAGAATTCAGAGGCCTGGATTTTGGACTCTTCTCTGCCACTTATATTCAACATTACCTTGCCAGATTCTTCCTCTCTATAATTCTCAGTGTCCTCATTTGTAAAGTAATAGGGTTAAACTAGGTAACAGCTAGGAAATTGACTAGTTCAACCTTCCTTATTTCATAGACTATAGAATGATGAGAGATTATATGATATAATGGACAGAGAGTTGGCTTTTAGCCATAATGACCTTTTGAAGTCCAGTTTCTGTGACTCTGGCTCACATTTTAACCTGAAAATGACTAAACAACAACCTGACCCGCCTCAGGAAACTCTAAGATTATACCTCTTAGAATTGGTATCTCTCTGTACTGGGAGAGGGAGTTAAATCTACATTTTTCAGTTTCCCCATAGTTAATTTCCTATAGGGCTGAAATCACAAAGCTGAAGTCAATCCCTTTTACTCTCCCCATACATGCTGTAATGGATCTAGAGTTCGAATTATACCTCTGATACTTTATGATGACAGGAAAGTTTTCTGGTCCTTCTGAAACTTGGTTTCTTCATCTGTATTAAGGGTGTAATAATGCCTTTGCATTATTAGCACAGCCACTGTGCTAGGCATAGGAGATACAAGAAAAAACAAAACCTGTCCCTGCCTCCAAGGAGTTTATGTTCTAATGGAAGAGACAATATGTACATGACACAGACATGTATGTACATTTATTATATATGGAGATATACATTGAAAGAGAGAAGGGAGTAAGAGACAGACAGACAGACAGAGAAACACAGAGAGAACATACATACACAATATATGAAATGTAACCTTAGAGAGGATGACATTAACAACCGGAGAGACTAGCTTTTCTGTATAAGGGAGAAGTTAAGCTGAGCCTTGAAGGAAACAAGACAAGGAGAGAGTGCATTTCAGGAATGGAGGAAAACCACTACAAAATCATGGAGCTATATGTGTGAAGAGCATCAAGTTGGCCATTATGGTGAGATCTTTGTGCATGGAACAGGAAGTACTACTTAACAAGACTAGAATTATAGGAAGGTCCAGATTGTGATAAGTTTCAAATGCCAAACAAAGGAGATTCCATGTAATCCTAAAGGAAATAGAGATATCATATGAGATAATGTATGTAAAATGCTTTATAAGCTTGTAAAGCACTACATAGAGTATCCCAAAAGTCTGAGTGCAGTTTCAAGCTTCAATAGCTTAGATGGAAAGTAGATACAATATATTATGAGCATGGGGAACTCCATGGTGAGGATACTCTCTTTACTACTATAGGTTGGCATTTTCTCTGCAATCTATAATCTTAAAATATTGCCTAGGGCATGGAGAAGTTAAGTGACTTTCCTAGGGTCCCCAAGCCAACATATCTAAGAAAGAGGTTTAGAAATTCAGTGTTCTTAGATCTGAGACTGACTAGCCACCATAGCCAGACATCTTGACCTTTTTCTTGTCACTGGACTCTGATGAGTCTGGAGGAGAGAGTGAGACTGACAACTTTGTGCATCTCTGCCTCACTCAAATCCAGTACAAGTCAAGTCAAGACATCATGCTCCTTGTGTGACTGGTCCCCTTCAAGAACAAAGGATGGACAACAACTCACTACACTGAAAGTATATCTTTGAAACAGAGAGATAAGAACTGACTAATGGTATTATGCTGTACAGAAGCATCTTAGATGATAACTGGGATCTTTATCTTTTTGCTCTACCCAAATAGGGAGAAGATTAATTATACCCCTAGGAACATTGGTTGGCAATGTGGGAATTTACTTAGTTGACTTTTTGAAGATAAGACAACTCTGATAAGAATTATATCCATTTAAAAGTGTAGAAAGAGGTAAATGAAATAATCAATACTAGAATTTGGTTATGCTCAATGGTTCACTATCTTTGATCACAAATTTAAAATAAATGCAAAGGCATTTTAGAATTCAAATGGTTTTTGAAGAGAGGAGCTATGCTTTTTAACATTCTATTCATATGCACAATACCTAACACATTATAATCATTCAGAATTAAATTTAGCACAAATATGGTGCTGCTATTTAGAAAAAATAAGACAAAAATGATATTGGAATATATAAATAGAAGTATAGCAAACTTGAGGACACAATTCTGAAATTATCAGCAAGCTAAGGAGACATAAGGAGTTAAGAAAAGGCTTGGAGAACAAGGAAGTTGATTAAACATTTCAAACTAAGATCTATAAGGAAAGCCTTGAGGAAAGAAGGTTAGAGGGATGGGTTCACTTTTGGACTTGAACAATAAGAAGGATGATTACAACTGTTTTCTCTATTTTCTTCCCAAATAAGTAGGTTTATACTTCAACCCTGGGGATTTAAAAATAAAGATTCCAGTTCATAAGAGTTCTTCATGTTTGAGAAACAGTATGGCATTGTAGTTAGGGCTCTGGACTTGCAGTCAAAAGATCAGTTGCAGTTCAAATCCTGTCTCAGCTCCTATGTGGCATGAAGCCAGGTCATTTAAACTCTGTAAGCCTCAGTTCTTCGTCCGTAAAATAAAGGGTTTGGATTAGCCGGCCTCTGAGGTCCCTTCTGACTCTTTTATTATATGCCTATGGTTCTATGAAAATTAACTTTTTCTTAAAATAAACAATCAGGGCTAAGTGACTTGTCCAGGGTCATGCAGCTTATAAGTGTTTGAGATAGTATTTGAACTCAGATACCCCTGACTTCATAGTTGGTGCTTTAGCCACTGCATCACCTCGCTGCCCCATATTAACTTTTGTACACTAGAAGGTCTTTGAAAAATATGACTGGCTAATCAAGATAAGCTTCAGAATTTTTGCTTTATCTTGTCTATCAGAACTGGAAATGTTAGTTTTTCATCTTTTGAGCTATGGTTCCACAGTTTAACTTTATGACAGTGTCCTGTATTCCTGAGCAGAAATATAGTATTCATTTGCCAAGAGCATTCATGGATAATCTCCAACCAAGCAACGCCTGAGACCAGATGATGTTAAGTAAACCTGAAGAAGCCAGAGAAAATTTTACCTAGAGTGATATGGTTCCAGACAAAGATATACATGGAAGTTTTAGGCAGGACTGGATTCCTCTGCATTAATCAAGTATGATCATGGCAAAATAAAAGAAAACAAGTATATTACATGACTAAAGAACTCCTTTTACAAAGTGCATAGAAAAATGGGACAGAACACATATTGATTTGTTTTGTTTGTTTAAGTGGGCTGTTATCTTAAAAAATAAATAATTGAAAAATTTATATTGACTCAGGAAACATAGGATTTGAAGAGTAAGGCCATCAGAAACAGAATTTTCCCCATCATAATTACTATTGAACTTGTTGGATCTTCAGTATAATACTACAGCATTTCAATATTCTACTTATGTAAAACACCTGTGAGATTGAAAATTGATTTTAATTCTATTTTTGTTAAGACATAATCAAGCTAGCATAGATTTAATATTCCCCTTTACTGTGTGAATCCTAAATGCCTTACTCTTGTTGGTTTACTCAGGTAACCTCAGGTCACTCAATTCTATTCTTGTGACTTGTATCTCCACTTTTGTCTTTTGAGATTTGTACCACCGTCCCTGCCATCCCCTGTGACTTCACCCATCACCCACTTTCCAGAGAAACTTGATTAACCTAAAGGCCAATCTAATAGATTTAAAACTATTGTAGCAATTCCCATCACCTGTAGACTACTCCCATCACCTGAGAATTGATCTCATCGTGCAATGATGTAATGGGAAGGAACTGAGATGACACTCATACCACCTACATATTGAATGTCTAATTTGAGATTTTACTCTGTTATCTTGATAATATCAGTAAAGACACTGTCAGCCCTCACTTGAGGTCTTTGGTCATCAAGAGAGTCCATTAACTCCATTTGTTGATAACTGCTTTACTAATAAATGTCATGTTCAGAACTTCTTCTCTCAAAATTCCTATCAGGACACACCCCACATTGACTTAAGTGTCTGTAAGGTATCTCAGATTAATGAGAATATTTGGTAACCCAAATTATTAACATACATCCCATCCCTTTAGTTCTACCTCTTCAATATTTCTTTTTTTTTTCCACCCCTACCATTCCTACTCTCCCCCAGCTAGTTCAGGCTTTCACTGCCTCTTTACTGGATAACTGTAATGACCTCCTGACAGGTCTCTCCCTGTCTCCAGTCTGAATCCTCCAAACATCCTGCACAAGGTGGTCAGATTGATTATCCTGATGAACCAAAATGGTTTTAGCTTTCTCTTGATTAAAAACCGTTAATGGTTTCCCATTGCCTATCCAAAAAACACTCTTCCAGGCAATCGAGGTCCCCCACAATATTGTTAACTTTCTTCCTCACTTGCAAGCACCCATATCCAAATACATATTGGTTAGACATCAATGCCTAACATGTATTAAGTGCTTAATAAATGCTTTTAAAATTCATTCCTTCTCCAATTAACCTTTCCAAATTTATCCCACATTACTCCATTGTGTGACAAAATTCATTGTTACTAGATTGCTTGCTACCTCTGCCTACATCCAACGTATTTCCTCCACCATTGTTCATCTCTTCCTATTCCTGGAACATCACCACTCTTCTTCTCCATCTTCAAATGCTGGCATACTGTTCGTCTTTCGAGACACAACTCAAAGTTCATGACTTCCATGCAACCTCCCTTGATCCTCTCTTTTGGACTCTATTTCCTCACTAGCTGATCTCTTGGCATCTTATATTTCTTTTTTCTATCATATTACAATTTATATTTGTTTGATCTGAGGAGCATCTGTTGAAGACCTAGGGGAGAATATGAAAAAGAATCATGCAAACATGAAGGTGCAAATTGCTATCTGCACCAATGAAGATGTCCACAATGATGAGATTCCTTATCCACTGCAGTATTAAAGCTTACTTGAACAAGGGTGATACCCAGAACTGGAAACAATGATGCAGACGGGGTATGACAAGAGGTGACTATAAGTGAACTGTTATCACCTGAGCTTTTAATACAGGAAGCTCCAGTCCTCTTTACGCTGCCCTGGCATTACTTTAAGGTTTTGACTGGCACATTACATTGCTGCCTCGTATTGAGCCTGCAGTCCACTAAAACCCCCAGCTCTTCTTCAGAACAACTTCTATCCACATCTATCTCTGCTGAACTTCAATCTGTTACATGCAGCCCAAAGCTCGAGCTTGGGAGAATTCCTTCAGATACTGACTTGGTCACTCATCATGTTAGCTGTTTCCTCCAGTTTGCTGTCAGTTGCAATTTTAATGAGCATACTAGCCATGGCTTTATCCAGGTCACTGATAAAAATAATGGACTGCACTTTTTAAATTGCACAGAGTTGATGTGAAGAAAAATCCATTCCTTATAAAACTAAGTTGATTAGCTTTTTGGTACAAATCAGTGTATTTGATAATATAACTAATCAGGAACCCTGAGAGAAACACATAAGAATAAAATGGAAGAAAACTTTACTTAAAATGTGTTCAAAAATAGACATAATTTGCAATTTTATGTTAGTTGATAAATGCAAGATGTGTCTTATAAAAATTATCCCTTTGGTAAACCAAATGAACTAAAACTCGTCCACAATTCAAAAACATGAACTTTGTCAGGTTCCATATTTCTCAACATTGCCAATTATAAAAGGAAATAAAATTACTTTTTGTGGTAGTCAACTCCAGAGGTGATAACTCCATGGAAACACAAATCAGGGTTAGAATTGCCAGTACTAGCTATCCTGGTAAAGAAAAAGAAGTTTACAGCTGAAGCAGAGATCTACAGAATACTATAACTTTTCTTCACCATGTTCTATTATAGGGAACTGCCAGATCCAACTTTTAATTCTATCATCTTTAAAACATGCAACCTACTGAGGCCATAATAGAGCCTTCTACAGATAAAGGATTATCTGCCTTCCTCCACCAAATACAAAAACAAAACCCAGAAACATTTTTCAAAGGTTATCTCACATATAGCTCATTCCCAAACCTTCCTCTAAACCTTTAAACAATAAGTCAGAGTGTTTAGATGAGAATCAATCAAAATAGAAGGGGTAATGACAATTTAATGGCATAACTAAAGGTAAAATGGGACCTGCTGAATTCTATTTTGCAAGGAGAGTATTCCAGTTAAACAGTTAATCAATGTATCATGAAAGCAAGGAAGATCTAGGGTCTCATGCCTTCCTAGTATCATCGTAGGAAGGAGAATCTTTCCTAACACTGTCAAATGACAGTGGCCTGTGTAATTTGAAATGTATTTGTGACAGATTGCTGCTGTCTCCTGTGTGTCATGGAAACAACAGACATGAGCTTGTACAGACTTCGAGAGATAGTGGAGGATGCTGTGGTCCATAGGGTCACACAGAATCAGACATGACTGAATGACTGAACAACAACATCTTTCTACAGATCTCTAAATCTTCTGATCCTAGCAGTGTTGTGTCTTGGCATATTGTACTCAATAAAACACACACACATTTTATTTGAAAAGTGAGGTGTATGTTTATCTAGAATACAGAGTATGCACTGTATATATATATATATATATATATATATATATATATATATATATATATATGTATGTATATATACACACGTATGTATATGTGGATACACATGTATATACATGCATATATATATATATGTATATATATATATATATTTGGAAGGGAATATACACACATACACAAATATATGTATATATTCTTGGGGAAATTCAGCTCTAAAACCTCCCTTTCATGATATCTCTGAAGCATTTGATTCCAATGAACCACCCTGTCCTGCTAAATACCCCTTCTTCTTTGCTCTCTCTTGCTTCTCCTCTTACTTTTCTGGCTACTCTCCCTCAGATCCTGTCTGGGTTGTCACTTACGTCCTCTCTCCTAAATGAATAAAGAGTAGAGCAAAGCTCTGATCTGTGTCCTCATCTTTTTCTATATCTTCTCTCTCAGTGATCTTCCCAGTTCCCATGGGTTCAATTATCATTCTGGGAAGACTTTCAGATATACAAAGTCAGCACTATTGCCACTTCTAAGTTTCAGTCCTATACCAACTTCCTCTTAGGCATTTCCCACTGGATATCCTGTAGTCATCAATGACTTAATATGTCCAAAACAGAACTCATCGACTTCTCCCCTAAATCTACTCCTTTCCTAACTTTTCTATTTCTGTTGAGGATAACACTACCTTTCTTAACATCCAACTCATATCCTTCAAAGTGATCTTCAACTCTTTCAACTACTCCAACCTCAACTTGTGAAGTTTTGTGGATTTTATTAGCCTGGCATCTCTTGCATCCATTCTCTCTATTCAGCAAAACTTACTACAATCAGAGTTCAAATACTCACTCGCAATATATTGCATAATAAGTTCTTACTGATCTTCCTGTTTCAAGCCCTTCCTTTCTCAAATCCATTTTTGATTTTACAGCAGATTTCTAATTATAATTATGACACTTTGTTAATAGATTAGCAATGGTGGTGGCAGTGGGGAAGATATGTGATTTTACAGGTTATAGTGAGGAAATCTTTATTAATGTCAAGGAATAACTATTATTTATGCAACTTTTAGACTTAGAACAATGGTCTACACAACTCTGAATATATATTTCATCAGCACCTCCCTCCCACAGTTGTGAAGATCAACAGAGATAACATTTGTAAAGTACTTTGCAAACCTATATACATACATATATATATATATATATATATATATATATATATATATATATATATATCTGTATATAAATGCTGGTTAGCTCTAAGAAAGAGGGGGTTATCAACACTGAAAATGCTGCAGAAAGATGGCCTCCCAATCTTGCAGGATTATGGTGGACGAAGAATTTTTTGTAAGGTAAAAAGTGCTATATTTATCTGAGTTGTCACTTTCAGAATGATTTTTTTTTCTCAAGGTGAAATATAAGTAAATTTCTACAGCACTTTAAAGTTTACAAGATCTATGCACATGCCTCCCTAATAAGCCATCCCCTGTAATACAGAACTTGAAAAAAATAAAAAAAAGATGGTTCAGCAAAACATTCAGTGAAGTCTGACAGCAATGATAACCATTGACCACTGAACAGAATGGAAAAAAGTAGATTTTCTCATCTCTTTTCAACTCTAACACTAAGCCTTTCAAATTTGGAGCCTACAGTTCTTCTATATACTGGTCATCAATGTTCAACTTCATTTTTGTTGTTGATTTCACTTATCTAATTATAATAAATTTGTATATTGTTTTCTTGGTTCCATTTACTATACATCAGTTCATATATGTCTTTCCATGCAGCTTTAAATTAATGATATTCATCACTTCTTATATTACAGCAATATTTATGTATCATAATTTGTTTTTTAATCATTCCTTAGATGCTATGAATCTACTTTGTTTCCAGTTCTTTGATATCTCAAAAAATGCTATTTTGAATATCTTGCTATGTATGGGATCTTTCTTTCTGGTCCTGACATCCATCTAAATGGGTACTTAAATATTGGACCTTTGTGTCAAAGGAGATGGGTATTTTATTTAGTTTGCTAGCATAACTTCAAAGTAATTTATAAAATGGCTAGACTAATTAACAGTCCTTCCAGCAGTATATTAGTCTGCCTGCTTTTCTATGAAACACCCCCAACATTGACATTTGCTTATGGTGCAGAAAAGTTCAGAGCTCTTTTGATTTGACTATCTTTTATTAGGTCTGAATGGTTATGGCTTTAATATAACATAATTATTCTTTTGAAAACTATTTGTATTTTTGACCCATTACCTATTGGAGAATGGCTACTGGCCTTATAATATTGTATTAATTCTCTCTATTTCCCTCTACATCTTGGCTATCAAAACTTTATCAGAAGTATTTGAGACAAAGAACTTTTCCCTTCCCATTTGACAACTTCTTTTCTCATCCTAGTTGCCCTGATTTTGTTTATGCAGAACCTTTTCAATTTTATGTAATTAACATTATTGCTTTTGTCTTTTTGGTTAATTCTATCTTCATTTGGTTAGGAATCTTCTCTCTAGTCAGAGCTGTGAAAAGTATCTGATCCTCTTCTCTTCTAATTTTTTTTCATGTTTTGACTGTTTGTATTTAGGAACATATCCATTTTTAGCTATCACCGTGGGTCTTATTCTTATTAAAAGCATAAATAAATCATTCATCAGGGAAAAAAGGAGCTTTCATATTTAGGGCCTGTATCTTTTTCTGCTCCTATGCACTGTTAATCTTGTTCTAAAATAAAACAATGACATACTCCATAATTTCTACATTTATCTTTTATGCTATCTTGTGAGAAAGATTTATTATTGAAAAAATGAACATAATCAAGATCTTCTGTTAAATAGTAAATCATTTCTGAAGTGTTCTGATCTATCATTTCACATAAATGGCAGCTCTCCAAAGTTAAGGAAAATTAGAATTTACAGTCATAAGTTTCGTGGAAGATAGAAGGTGTTGGAATACATTTTTCATATACTGTACATCAATACACATGCTATAATGCAAAGAGACTGTTTTGTGCTATAATTTGGATTAAGTAGCAAGTTTTGGCATTCTAATGTGAAAATATTATTGCTAGCATCCCTTCCTAAACTGATTTCTCTTCCTGACAGTTCAACCATCAGCTTCCGTGTTCCTCAAGATCAAAGGCTTGATATTGTCTTAAGTTCTTTTTTCTCCTTTATGTTTTATATTAGATCAGACACTGGAATCCTTCTTCATTCCGTGCAATTCTTGATTCAAAATATTGCCATAATGTATGTCTTCCTGACTATTCTTAGTGACATTAATCTAATTTAGGTATCATAATTCCTATAACCAGATTATTTTTAATCATCTTGCTTCTCCTTTGTTGTAGTTGGTGTTCAGTCATTTCAATTGTTTCCGACTCCTTGTTACTCCATTTAGGGTTTTCTTGGTAAAGATAGTGGAGTGGTTTACCATTACCTTCTCCAGCACCTTTCACAGATGGGGAAGCAGAGGCAGACAGGGTGAAGTGATAGCTAGGGAGTGTCTGAGGTCAAATTTGAACTCAGGAAGATGCGACTTCCTGACTTCCTGGCACCTCATCCACTGTGCCACGGAGCTGTCCCATGTCTTTTACCTTTCAAATCTGCCCTGTACTTAAGTACTAGACTAAGCTTCATTCAGTCAATAAGAATTTATTAGGTATCTACTATCTGCCAAGAGTTTGCTAAGAACTGTGGAATATAAAGAAAGACGAAAGACAATTCATATTCTCAAGGAGTTCACACTCTAAAGGGGGAGAAAGCATAAAACAACTATGTATGAATAAGATAAATACAGGATATATTGAAAGTAATCAATACAGGAGAGTATGATGTTTCATAATCTGACCACAATTTGTCTCTCCAATTTTAGCTTGCAATATTCCTCAAAATGAACCTTACTATTGAGTTAATATCCTATATGTCCTCCACTAAAGGAGTTCTTATTCTCATATTGTCCTTTTTTTAATGCTATACTCTTCTTTCAAATAGTTCTGAATCCTGTCAAATCACACTATCATTCAACCTAGAGCTCAAGTTTATTCATTTCCACCAAACCTTTCCAAATCAATATGCCTTCTGACTGGCCTACAGTCTTACATTCCATTCAAAAAAGTGTTTCATGTGTGTAAACCTTTGTGTTCCTAGGGAGATGGTGATTAATGGCAAAAAAAATTATTAATATGTGTAATAAAGTTAATATGTGTAGAAAAGTTCTGGGAATATAGTATAAGTCAAATAAATATTTGTTGACTTTGTGGAAGAATTATCAGATTTTACTTGCATTCACCCCACCAAATCGCTACAATATAGTAGCCTCCTTGAAGACAGAAATTGTTGCATACTTGTTATTAAATTTATTACAACTATCATGTTGTCTTACACATGGTAGGTGGTTAAAAAATGATTGCTGGATTGAAATTAATTCTTTCTTGACCAAACGTAGAGCTCAATAACAAATTCTGACATGTCTAATATCACATAAAAATGTCTCTTCATCAACTATAACTCATTGGAGAGCCCATGGGGTATATGTTATATCCATAGTCACTAATTATGTATTATTCTATGATTTTAGATGGCATTTTCCATCAAACAGAATCTTATTCATTGCTACTTATCAAAAACTGTAATTTTGTTTACTAGACCTTCCCTAGAATTCTCATCCATTTCTTAGTTGAGGTTGAATAGCACAGATTGCTACTGTTGGCTTATTACCGAAACTTTTGTTCTTTTATTAAGTATATTCAGTAGATGTTACACAACTTCATCGTGTCAATAATGAAATTAAGTAACACTTGCAAACTGAGCAGTTCGTACTTCATAGTAATTGATACTTCGTCTAAAACTAAATTGGTTGATTTGGTCTTCCCTTATAAGGATGAACCTCAAAGTACTATCTAAATGAGAGGAGCTAGGAGAAATGGTAATAACACAGCAATAGCTAGCATTTACTTAGTCTTTGAAGGTTTTCAAAGAGCTTTACCAAGATGACCACACTTTAGTTTCACAACCATCATAGGAGGTAGGTGCTACTACTATCCCCATTTTGCTGGCAAGGAAACTGAGGCAGATAAGTGACTTTCCCAGAGTCAGGGATACTAATAAATATCTGGTATTGAATTTGAACTCAGATCTTACAGACTCCAGGTTCAGCTCTTCTCTATCTACTGTAGCACTTATAATTAGAACAATTGTTTTATCACTGTGAATGGGGACCTTCAATGGATTTTAAAATACTTGACAGAAAACAACGCAAACTAATTCTAGCAACCTTTTCTGTAGCTGGGGAATCTTCTTCCCCTACCAGGTCATTTAAACATTTTCATACTTATGCTATACATAGACTCTTGAGTAGGTAGTACACGAGACAGCTTATTATAGGGGTATGTTTCATGCTTGTGTTCTGTTCCAGCTGACATTTCATCTAAGCACTTTCAAACCTCCTAGGAGTCTCCATCTGCTATATGTCAAAATTTTTAAGATCTTTGTTTATGAACTTTAACACTCCTATATAAACCAGTCAGAAGGACAAGCTAGTTTCCTACTGACTGGTTTGATATTCACCAGGTCTGTCAGAAGAAATGTTTTACAAGTCAGTACCTTCTAAATTTGGTGTAAGATTCTCTGAAAGAAGGACACAGAGGGATCACAGGTACCACTCGCTTTTCACAACTGGGTAATGTTTCTCTTAGATTTCTGGTTTATCTTCTTTGACATTCTTGTCTATTTTTTGTGAGTTATTGTAAAATTAATGTGTTTATGGTATTTCAAATGGGATTTTTTTGGACAACTGACTGATGGCAAATTGGATTTGTCCTGTTATTTTAAAATATTTTTTAAGTTTCTTTACCGAGGGAGTGGCAGATGAGAGGGTTAATCTTAGGATTTCAGTTAGTCCGTGTAAAGAGCTTACATAGATTATTAAATTTATTGAAATACTTTAATGCCTATAATCTCATTTTATCATCACACTGTTTAAGTAGATAAAGCAAGTTAACCTAGACATATTGAGGATGAAACAGATAAGTGTCTAAACAAAATTTATATCTAGTTACTATCAAATGAGTTAACATAAATGTAAAGCATTTTTCAGTCTTTAAAGCACATATAAATGCTATAATTATCACTATTATATCAGACCTCCTAACCAGATACTAATATTCTAAACCTAGCACTCATCTTATTTGACTAAAGGAAACCTTTCCATGCTTATACCTATTTTTAAAGAAATGAGACATTCTGTTATAGCTTCATATGAGGGTAGGGGTTGTGTTTTACTCATCTTTCCATCCCTACAATACAAGTCTTACATATTTTCAATATATGTTCGAGGGAGTGAACTAAATTAAAAAGTAGAATTTACTTTTAAAAATATCATGAAGAATATTTGCTATAGTACAACATAGATCAGAATCTGTTAGAATAAAAGTAACACAAATATAGAACTCAAGACACATTCCCACAGGTGGTCTCCAAATATAGATAATTTACAAAATGACAATGTAAAGAAAAAGGTCCAAAATCACTAAGGGAGAAAAAAGAAAATTTAAAAATCCCTATAATTTTACCTTATTCCATGCAAATTGGCAGAAATGACAAAAATAGGAAGTTGGTGAAATATTATTATATAATAAGAAATGATGAGATGAGGAATGATGGAATAATAAGAATTCATTATATTAATTAATAAGAGAATAATAGGGAGTTCTGAATGAACTGAAACAAAGAGAATAATCACAAGCAAGACACCAATATATACAATGACTAGAACTAAGGAAAGGAAAAACTGACTAACAGGAAGTAAAATTCTGAGTAACTGACAAAACAGTGGCTATTCAGGAGAATGGTGAAATACGCCTCCACCCTTAACAGTAGAGAAGTGAAAGGCTGTTGTATATGTTGTAGGATATAGGCATTACACTGGATATTTTTGTGTATTATTTTGATTTTTCACAAGGGAGGTTTGGGGAAAAATTAAATGATTGTTATAAGGGTATAAAAGGAATAAGTTAAATACATTTTAAAAAAGAAAAATATGTATATGCATATATATACACATATTACATTTTATATAAATTTATACATACACATACTTTATAATAATATTTCACTTTACAATAAATGTATCATAATTTATATATACATTCTTTCTTTTTATGAAGGAACGTCAGTAAAATCAGAAAAAAAATTGGATAGTTTTACATATAGGGAGGAATATTGGTGAAAGGTCAAGAATATAGAAGCTTAACCATTAACTTGGGCATAATTCTACAATGCTTACTGTATTAAAAAACATTTATTCCAGTTACTCTCTTATTTCTTAGGACCCTGACACAATTTAGCCCTGGCAAAAGTCAAAGCAAAGTGGGGAATGAACACTTTACATTATCTGATCATTAGTGGCTTATATTTCAAAGTTGTTAACTGCTAATTTTGTAGATACAAGCTTATTAAATAATAAAACATTGATTTATAATGTTTATATAGTTTTAAAAAGTCTTTGAAGATAGAGTCCATCAATAATACCAAAATACCATTAGTATGGATTTTTACTAGTTTCAAGTTTAGAATAATTTGGAGGTGACAGAGAGGTTAAAGTGTGCCTTTGCTTTGTAAATGTTTTCTATAGCATTGAGTGGAAGAAATATTACTGTAAAAAGGAGTGCAAGGAACTTTTAGAATTTTAATTTTATATATGTATAGGTGTACATAAATATACCTCCAATTTATACTGCATATATTATGGTTATTTGTTTATCTCCCCTCCTCTGTGCCAATTAGACTGTGAGCTTCTTATCAGCAAAGACTCTTTTTACTTTTCTTTTTGTTATCCTTGGCACTCAGCACAGTGCTTGGCACAGAGGAGAAGTTTAATAAATACTTATTGACTCTAAATATCTTTTGCTTTATTTTGTATCTCAATGTGTAAGAACATGGTCATAAGGTCAGAATCATACTAATTACTGCCACTTAGCTATGACCTTGGGTAAATCAATTTGCCTCTATTTCCTCAGTTTCCTCATCTGCAAAATGAAAGGGATTAGACTAGATAATCTTTGTCTCTTTTTGATTCAATCATTTTTTTACTTTTCAAATAATCAATATACTAATTAGACACCATATTTCCCTAAATTTCTGAACATCTGAAGTCAATAAAGCAAATTTCCCAAGGATCTTCACTAGGTAACACTTTATTAGCCTTGTTCAACTTACTATCATAGACTAGAAGTATTATCACTGAACAGAAAAAAAGTAACAGTTTCAATTTAGCCTTTCCTTTAGTTCAGATCACACTTCAACTTGGGTTAGTCTAAAACAATCATACTATATTTCATTTTTTGTACTTTTAACTTACTTATGCTGCATTAATTCTGGGAAAAATGAATCATGCCAACAAACCTACTAAGAAAATATTCAACATAAATTTCATTATCCTTCCAGATGTGAAAATTCCATAATTATGGATACCATTTTCACATATAGAGGGGGATACATAATATAATTATGTGGTTAAGTAAAATTATTTTGACATCAGATTAATTTTTTGAAATGTGAGAATATAAAAAATGTCTTTTAAGCCATAAATTATCCTCCAAATGCTTGAATATCTTTTAAATGAACAACAAAAAAACCCTTATCTTTGGTGTTTGCTAGTTTTTTCTCTGTTAGTGATAATTACATCAGTGTATTTATAATGCATTTTTGCTTATTGTTAATGTACTTTTGCTTCTCAATGAGAAAACCTTTCCCATACATTAATAGGCCCATGTGACCTGCTAAGTCCCATGAGTCAAGTCACATGGAACAGGAAGAGGCAGAAGTAGAGCAGAACTGAGAGGAAGTTAGAGAATAATCAAAACTGGTATGAACAGAGGAAGCAGGTAGCTGGGGCTGTGAGAATTTGTTTGTGGGAAGGTCTGAGAATGTGTATAGATTTCTTGGTTACTATGATGGATTTGGTTTTCTCATATTGGGATTCGGCTTTCTGGAGTCTGAATAAATGTTTTGGTTATATTTCATGATTCAGAACTGTGACAGGTAAATATTTCATTGGTACTACAATCAATAAATCTGATTCAGCATTCTTATTGTGCTTCAATTAATTAATTAAATTTATCAATTAAAACAATTTTACTGCTACTGCTTTTTTTAAGGATATAAAAAAACACAATCAAAATGAAAAAACACCCAGGTGATTAGTTTTGATATGGACATAGCGTGATTTATTCCTATTTTAAACCTGTAGTTAAACTGTACACATTTACTATTTTCTCAGAGATGAGCTGTATTATTCATTACCTTTTATATATGAACACAAAGAAACAAGATGGTGGATTCAATAAAAATTAATACATTTGCTTGAGGAGTCACAATTTGTCCTAAGTTTTCTGAAAAATCTTTTAAGGATTTAAAAGGAGGAGAGTATTTAGTAAATTTCAAACACTAATGATTTTAGTAGCAAGTTCTATAGTCTTTAGGATGAGTTACTTTATTCTTTTCCATTTTAATCAGAATCTCATTTAAATTACAGAATCTCAGAGATGGAAGAGACTTATAGAAGACATCCAAGCCACATAATACCTTAGCAAATAATCTCCCTTACCTTCTACTCATCCCTAATCAATAGCTTAAAAACCTCTGATGATGAGGAGAACTCACTATTGGATAGTGAGTTGGAACTACTTTTGGACATCTCTGATGTTCAGAGCATCATTTTTTCTAGTTATTTCAAACCAAAATTTATCTGTCAGCCACTTTCAATCACTGCTCTTAATGAGTTACAATTAAATGTTTGAGGCAAGATGGCATAATGAAAAGAGGTAAAACTAAGATTAAGTACTAATTCTAATTCCCACTCTCTATGACCCATATGGGGCCATGACCCATAGTTTAAGAAGTGCTGAAGTTGTTTTGAGGGGAAAAAGTTTCAGAATCCCTGATCTATGTGACATTTGGCAAACCATTTATATCTGGGTCTCAGTTTCTTCATATCTGTAATGGAGATTTTGTTCATACTTAAAACATACTTTACTGATGCAATTGACTCATGAAATTATTTTTAAGGGTACTCTCTTTATTCAATAGTGAAAGTAACAAGCCATCCCAGTCTTCTCATTCTGGGTAAGTCTTGTAAATCATCCAGAGTGAAAGAAATGTATCACTGGAAATTGAAATGGATGATTTCTATAAGGAGAGCCAGAAATAGTCAAAAGACAGAGGGATGTATTGATAATCATGGAAGGTTAAACAACCCAGGGGAAGATCTCCAAGCCAGCCCACTGTATTCCTACTCTGCAGTTCTCAGCTAATTTTGCTATCTGTTTTGGTTCAAGATATAGTGTAATAATAATATAGAATACTGGTATTGTTGAAGAATACAAGGGCATTTGCGCATTTTAAAACAGTAGGAAGGAAGATGAATAGTATCATTTCTTCACAACGTGATGGAAAGTAGTGAGGAGAAGAGAAGCTGGTAGAAAGCTTGATATGAGACCCAGATTGTATAGATTACCATAAAAATATTTATCAGTGAAACTGGAAGGAATACAAGTAGATGTGAAATGAAACAGATTTAGCTATCTATTTCTGTAGTGAAGCATTTTCCTCACTGATTACAGTGGAATCATTAAACTTAGATCCTATTATTTCTATAGCTGATAGGCTTTATGAAGAATTAAAGCTATCCCTCAAGTAGATCAGAAGGAAGGAAAAGCAGTTAAATTCCATCAAAGGCTCATAGTAGAAATTCATACTATAAATGATAGCATTTTAAAGGAACTCAGGAATCAATTATTAAGACTGATAAAAGAGGAAATCCTAAGATAATGGAAAATGACAAACATCATCACTATTTTAAAAAAAAAAACAATGGGCTGACTTCCTCATTGTCATCAAATCTTTATCAGGATTATCTATGTACATATTGAGGATCCCATATCAATACCATGAGAAAAGAGCTAATCTGTAACTCAGTAGCTTGTTATGAGAAAGGCATTATGTAAATCTAAAAAAACTGCAGAAATGTGACCTATAATTCTGAAATCATATTCAGTGCAGACATGAAATGCTCATGCATTTAAGTGATTAAATTATAAGGGTTTATAGATATATGTGAGACTGATGTTTTTTGGAGTACTGGGATTTTATTAAATAATTGCAGTTATGTATGTGTATATGCATGTATAACTGCAAAGTTATAAACTGCATTTCTATCATTATCTATCAAGTATCTAAACAAAAATAAGAACTATAGTCTAAGTTTTGCCATAACATTTCTAAAGACCTCTAAAAGAATTCTTAACTGAATTATTACTTGTTATGCTATACAATCTCATATCCCCTGGAATGTTTTTTCTTCTTCTCACTTCTGCATCATCAAAGCCCTAATTTCCTTTCAAAGTTTAGCTCACAAGCTATCTCTTACAAGAAACTTAACCTAGCACCACCCTAAGACAGTACCTGAAGGAAAAGTAAAATATTGTCTCCTCCATAAAGAAAATTGTTTTAAAAAAGTTACTCAGTTATTGCATGCCTTGAGTATACATTGTTGGAATATTATGTTTAGATAATCATGAGGTAGCTCAATGTCCATGGGTTTTTCCCAAGAATTTGGGAAATTTTTGACATCCGAGAAAAGGGTCAACATTTTCAAAAGTCCTTGCTTATACTTACCACCCTAGAAAGAGGTGAAACATCATGGTCCATTATTTCCACAATTTCTGTAAACTCATTAATCTGCCTCTCCTATAATCATAACATTACTTCAGCAACTGGTACTACAGAATAGTTACAAGCCCTTTCTGAGAGGCTGGTGTAAATCTTCCTAATAAAATAATTTATGTAATTCATTCAGGAAATATACACCTTTCCTATTTTAAAATACAATAATTACAGTAATTCAGTTTGTTGGACCTTAACTGTCTCTTGCCATGAATTTATTTTCTCTAAACTCTTTTAATGGCAGTTGCTTCCTGGAAAAGTGTTTCCAAGATGTAAAAGTCCAAGGGTATTATACTGACAACACTCCAGCAATCCATTGCCATCATGGTTCACTATATAAGACCTTGGTCTGCACCAATTAGTGTGGCATTAGTGAGTTCTCAGAAACAGGTAAATTGCTAAGACCCCCAGGTAAGAAATAAAGACTTCAAGAATGATTTATTCCATTGTGTAAACTGATGAGCATCAATTAAATGGTCTTTTAATTGACTGCCTAAGTAAGAGACTATCAATGGAGAAAGCGACTTTGGAAATTTCCTTTGGCCAGTGGGGCCAGAAGAAGACGGAAATCTTTGAAGTCTTCTGCTATAGGGCTAATTATCAACACCTCTCAATAGGCCTCTGATTAATTGCAGTAAATTAAAAGAAGGTGTGGTTATGAGTATAGGAGGGAAAATGTGAAAGTAAATGAAGAGAAAACAAAGACCATGAACCATATTTGCAGGTCTCTTTATTGAAATAAAGGATCTGCTTAATTAAGAGAATAAATAAAGGAAATCATATACTCTGAAATCATAATGCAAATGCAAATATTTAAAAATCTTCCCTCAAGTCAGCTTTTGGGGATGGTTTTCTGTTTGTTTGTTTGTTTGTTTTTTTTTAAAATCCCAACAGAAAAGGTCTTTGTTTTTGTTTAGATTGGGAGATGTGCATTTTTGGGTTAGGGGTCAGATTTCTTGCAAAACAGGGTCATCAGAATCCAATGAAGATCCCAGTGACAACACTTTGGGAACAGGAAAGAAGCCTAAAATATGTAGGGCATGCTGGTAATTTTCCTTTTGATTTGGAAGCTCTTCACATTTATTTTGTCACATTTCAACAGCTTACTAGAACCACTATTAATTGGAGGATATAAATCACTGCATCACCAGTAACTTGCCCTGGTTACAAGGTACTTGACTTGGAACAAAAAATCAATAAATGTCAAAGAAGGAATTACTCCAGCACCCTTAATTTAGAGCAGGATTTACATTTTAAATTCTACATAAAACTCATATTATGTATGCTGTCAACTATTTTTTAAAAATGATTTTTCTTCCCCTCTTCCCAGACTGGTGGAAATTGTATAGGGCAAGAGAGAATAAATGTTATCACTTGTTTTGCATCTCCACTGATATAGAGACTTGTGACATGGTCTGAATATTTTTTTACTCTCATGGGATACACAGGCCATCAAAATTTCATTAGCCTCACAGCAGTTCTAGCGCCTTCTGCACTTGGACTGTTGGCCTCCCTATCAATAAATAAATGAAATCTAATCCTTTTTTAGTGACTAAACTCTTCTTTGAAGCTGTAACTGGAACATCAGACAGTCTACTTGCATAATTTTACTAATGTTGGGGGAAAAATCTATATTCACAGTTATTCCACATGCCAAAAAAAAAAATAAATCAAATGTTTAAATCCACAGATGAAACTGTCTTGGAGTCAAATTCTTATTGCTGCATCATTAGGGGGAATCCTTTGACCCATTTTCTTTTACAATGGATGAGATGTGCGCGCGCGCACACACACACACACATACACCCTTCCAAGGAGACTTTCTAAGGTGATAGAACAGTGAACATAAATTAGAATATGGAGAAAGTAGATGAGAAAGGAGGGTCCTGTTGAAGAAATAAATGACTTCAGAAAAATAAAGCAAAAAAAAGAGGGTTAGAGAAGCCCACTGAATGTCAGCAGTCATAGTGAATATGCATCAGATTAAACTTTATGTTAGGAATGTCTGACATTTTAATGTTTATAGATGTGAATCTATATGAAGACAGTAGTTGAAGGGAGAAAGAATTGCTCGTAAAATGGGAAGTATTTTTGAAAAATATTCCTCAGAAGAGTGAGATTTTGTATTGAAAGCATATTAATACAGAGAAAACTAGAATATATAACAAAGATGAATTTATCTTTTTTTTAAAAAAAATGGCTTCCTTGTTGTTTAATGACCCATTGTCAAAAATCATAACTTCAAGTAAATGCTCCCATTAGAAATTCATGCTTCCCTCCCATTTTTGTGCATCTTGATGACTTCAAAGAAAAGCTTATTCCTTATGATTTATCACAAAAATCTAAGGCTATACCTAACCAGTTTGAAGAGGGAAGAGAACATGTATCTATTAAATGCTTATTATGTGCCAGGCACTGTTCTAAATGTTTTACAGATATCATTATCTTACTGGATCCACATAATAACCCTGTGAGGTAGGTGCTAACCTTTAGTAAAATCTTTGATATATATCTGTAGGGATGTATATGAAATAGCTAATTATCATGATGCAATGGGAAAGGAATATTGGGAGTCAGAGAATCTGAGTTCAAATCTCACTCAGTTCCTTGTTATTTATACAACTTTGTTTAAGAAGTTAACATTTCTGAGCTTTGATTTTGTCATCCAAAAAACAGAGGCTGGATCAGATGATTGTTTAAGTTCCTTCTAACTCTCAGTCCTATGATTCATTAGTATATTTGTCTCAGAAATGGTCTTCTATAAAATGAAAAGTGTTGTCTAGACCTGAAATTAGAGGTATTGTTATTAAGTTGGGTCCAACTCTTTGTGACCCCATTTGGGGTCTTCTTGGCAACAACACTGGAATGGTTAGCTATTTCCTTCTTTGTCTCATTTTACAGATGAGAAAATAGAGGCAAACAGTATTAAGTGACTTGCCCAGGGTCACACAGCTACTAAGTGTCTGAGGGTGGATTTGAACTTTGGAAGATGAGTCTTCCTGATTCCAAGTCCAGGACTCTATCCAGTACAATGTCCCGCTACCCTGAGAAGTTAGAGGTAGTAATTTGGAGGCTCATGCTCATTTGGTCTCAGTTTCTTTACCTGTAAAGTGAGAGGGCTGGATTAGATGATGTCTAAGGATCCCTCCAAAAGATTTGTTAGATGGATAACTCCAGTTCTAGGGAGCAGCAAAAGATGATTTACTTCATAAAAAGCGATCTTGGGGAAAGAGTTACCAAAATGTCATTGAGAACTTTATACATTCATGCTCATCACTTTATGAGCTTAAATGGCTAATGGTTTGATTTTGTGTTCAAGCTACCAAAATTCCCTAATTTCATCTGACTCAAAACCAAAATACCATTGAACACAGTCAATGATTGACCACGATTCCACAGGGCCAATGATGAAAGAAAAATACTGCCTATGAACTGAAATAAAAGTGATGTAGAATGTGAGACATATTTCTGGATATAGTCCATATGGGAATTTGTTTGTCTTGATTACAGATATTTGTCAAAAAGGTTTTTTTTCTTTTTTCCAGGGAGGCTAAATATAACAGAAAATAGAAAATAAGTGCTTGTTATCTAAAAAAAATTTAATTTAAAAATAAAAATAAAACAAAACACCTATGAACTTTATAATAACTCTAGAAAGGGGTGTTTTCATTCCCGTGCTGGGGGGCATCAGGTGTGGAAAATTTAATGCCAGACAGAGCAAGCAAGCAAAAGAAAACACCATATTATTAGTTTAATAGAAAGCTGCAAAATTTGTAATATTTAAGTTTTATTAATGGAGAAATTATTTATGTTTAATCTTGGAAAACATTACATCACAGTAGCGGCCAATATAATTTCCTCTATTTCTTTTACTTTTAAGGATAAGATCAAAATTAATTCATATTCTCTTAATATAAAGGTAGAGGGGACTGAGGCAGGGGGGGGTAGGTTGATATAAAAAAAATCAGCTAGAGATAATCCAAGAAAAATATAATAAAAAGTTATCATTTCTCGGGCATTCCTAACACTTTAAAATGTAGTCATAAAATTTAGAAGCAAGTGAAACCAGAGTAGCATGTGTGTGTGTGTCTCTAAGGAGAGTAAGAGGGGGAGAATTTTTATTTAATCTATTTATATAGTTAGAATTAGGGTCTTTGGATTTCAGCATGAAAATCCATGTGAATACATCCCTTGGATTAATCTGGATAAGTGGGTAGGGAAGGGTAATAACCATTTATTTAACACCTACTATGTTTTCAGGTACTATGCTAAGCACTTTTTGAAATATTATTTTGTGTAATCCTCACAGGTGCTAGATGTTATTGTTATCTGCATTTTACAGATGAGAAACCTGGAGCAAACACAGGGTAAGTGACTTGCCCAGGGTCACATAACCAGAAATTATCTGAGGTCATATTTGAACTCATGTTTTCCTGACTCCAGTTCCAGTACTCTATCCATTGAACTACCAGCAGTCTCTGATAACTTTTTTAGGGGAAGAAACTGGATAGTCTGTTTTTATCTCTCAAGTTACTTTTACCAAAAGAACCATGCTTTATTTTATTTTCTTATAGTAATAATTTTTTACCTCAACCCAGGCATGGACACTTTTACATGGAAACATTTTAAAAAAATATCACAGTCGTGATTAAGATGATCTTGATATAAAGCATCTAGCACATATAATAAGGCAGGAAAAGGGTCAGATTTGACTTTAAGAAGACACAGGAAGCAGCACTGGTTGAAACTGAAGATTCTGAAATCTCACAATAGTTATTAAGTCTTGCTATTGCAGAGCAAAACCAACAAGGTTACTAAGCCAAAAAAAAAAAGAAAAAATCAAAACTACAAACCAGAAGTAAAACAGCAATTTGTACAGTCTCCTTGTTATCTTTCTTTCTCTCCACATTTTTAATACATTTTATATACAAAACATTAATAATTATATTTGGCCCTTGAGTTCATATATATATTTATTGTTATATATATAATTATATATAATATATATTAAATACTTAAATGTGTCTTTTGTCATGTGGTACCTTACAGCTCAATGCTCCACATTCTTCCCAGATACATAAATGAATTTCTATGATTGTTAGAAATCAAGAGCTCTTTTCAATAATCACATTAAAATAAATTCTGATTTTTGTTATGTCTTTTCCTACCAGAAACAGAATAAAGTCCTAGTGGTGGATAAAAACCATTTGTCTTTACAACATGCCAAGATGCTATTTCGATTTCAGAAAGCCTCTTTTTTGGGGGGAGGGGTGTAGATTTTAATTGCATGGTAATCCAGTCTCCGAAGCACATCAAAGGCCACGCTCAGCTCTTTACCATGATTTCAATTGCTTTCATGAACTGGTAAGTTTAAAGCATGATCAGGTCTGTTCTTCAATCACTAGAGCTCTGTTAATAAACTATTGTATGGGCTCACTCATCCGTTCTAAGATTCCACAACTTCTTTGAGATGTCTTAAAGAGAAATTTACAAAGACATCTTTGATTGCAAGCTGGCATGGAGGATAAACTTTATAAACCTTTGCTACTCTACTTCACTGAGGATAACAGGTGATGTAGTCTAAGATAAGTCACAGCTCATCATTTCCTTTTTTAAAAAAATCTGGTTAAACTATTCTTCCAAAATGTAGCTCAAATATCAAGCTCACATAATTTAGTCAAGTGATAAAAAATATTGATCTCCTCTGCCCTGAAAATATATTTTTGAGGTCATTTCTCCAATTTGAATGTAATTTTGAAAAAGCACCAAGAGTCCACCAAGTCAAAGAATCAGTGTATGCCAACATAAAAACAAAAAATCAAAATAAAAGACAGAGATCTAAACTTACCATTCTCACTGTCGGACTTGTTTTCATGCTCGGTATCAGTCAGGGTGAGGGCTGAGTTGGACCGACTTGACAGGCAGGAACTTCGGCCTGATTTGACCCCCCTGCCCCAAAGTCTCATGGCATGCTCTGGGGACATCACTCCTTCATTTTCTGTATCAGCATCTGACCCTGCACTGATAGAGTAACCTCTGTGGGGGAGCCCCATTTCCGCACAAAATGCCAGTCCTCTTCGAGTTGCTGGTTCACAAACTCCTAACTGCCTTAGGGTAAAATTCTGTCCTAATTAGGGGAAAAAAAAATAACAAAAGGTGAGATTTTTTTTTTTTAAAGAAAGTCTCCCTAAAAATAAACACTCTCAAGCATTCTGGTTTCCCAGCTATCATATCAGCATAAGATATTGGTTAAAGCTTTGCATACGTTCTGGACAAGTGGTTCCCTTATCTGCTCCAGGATTCCTTTATAGGGTGTTCCAAAAGTTTTACTGAAGTTTTAAGCTTCAGCTTTTGGGACACCTCATATAACTGCATTTTAGAGGGCTTATTTCAGTTGATTAAGCCTATCAGCACCCCTCTTGAAAAGGATAAGTAAAGTGGCAAAGAGTCTGAAGAAACTAGGAAGAGTCCGTTTAGCCCATAAAAAGAATTTGATGTGAGCAATAGACCTTTGCTCAAACAAAATGTGAAAACCCCAGCAAGTATCTCTCAGGTTTATCTCTGACCTTGGCTAAAGTTCTGAACAACCACATATTCCTCCATCTAGATATGACTGGGCAAGATCTGGTAAGAGAAAAGGCTTCCCTTAAGAATCAAAAGCTCATTAAATGGAAACGACACGAGTTAGTCTTTATTAAATCTCCAACTTAATTCAGAACTCAATACAAATAAGTAAATAGGCAAGTAAATAAATACATTGTGTTTCAGAGTAGCAAGGTTTGAATGATTACAACCTCTTTTGGAATGCACTGTCAGGTCCCCCTTGTTTCTTTTAATAAATACCTGGAAATGCTTGTATTGATAAATGTGAAGCAATTTTTGAAAATAAAGTACCAGCTAAAAACGAAGTAGGTATATTATGTACTTAAAGCCTAATGTCACAATCAGACTGCCTGAAAAATAAATGCCAGTGAACCCTGCACGCCTTAACTAATAAACTGAACACAATAAAACGCTTGACAGTGTGATAACTTCAAGCACAACTGTTTAATTATGTGATGCTTAAATATTACTACGGATATTAATGACTTTCTCCATCCTGTGCTCTTTCCTGAAAATTTCTCACCTATCTTATGGACATATTTGGGAGATGAGTGAGAATTCAGTTTTTGTGTGTGGTCATGCCAATGCATGGCTTCTTCCCCATCCCACTTCTGTCTTTTGTAGGAATGGTAGAGGTTGAAATCGGAGAATCATCCATTAACAAGCATCATCACCTTAGATATTATTACAACAATAATCACAAAAAAAATTTACATTGTAAGATTTTATGTTTGCACTGATCCTAGTATCAGCTATGACTCAAATATTCAAAATAATAGTCTAACAATTTAATACTTCTCATATTGTCCTGCTCATATTGTCCATATTCCTTAATCGGTCAGTATTTGAATGCTTACATATCTATTTTTTAAATGCAAAATTAAAAACAGAGCAAATGTACTTTGTAAATCCGTGTATTGAAATCAATGAACACATTGATTTTGCGGTGGTAATAAATTTAATGTATACAAATACAAATGAAAGAGAAAATATTGGGTTATTTACAAAGATGTTAGTAGCCTCTGGGCTTTTTTTTTTTTAAAGAGTTCTTAATTGTTTTACTGCTGTGGTCATATCAGCAACTGAAGGAAGCTTTATCTCAGTCAGAATTCCAAATGGATTTTGACCAAGACATTCACAAGTAATGAAAAATCAGTTGATACAATTAGCTACAAATCAAATAGCGCTTATCAGAGAGATGTTTGAATACCAAAAATTGTATGGTAAATTTTAAAAAGAAAGAATTGAGAAACAGACTGGAGAGGGAAGGAAAAAAAAAAGACAGATGCTGATGAAGTAAGAAATAAGGAATCTGGATGACATGGTCAGTCCATATATTATGACGTCCTAAACAGATCCACAGGCATAATATTTACGGTCAATATCATTGGAGAAAGTTAATGTAGAAACTGTGGGAAGCACACCTTCATCATTATTTTCATGTGTAACTTAAAATAGAATAAGCACCAGGAATTTTTTTAAACCATTAAAAAAAGAAAGCCAGACCTTTCCATTATGCATGCTAATTCTGTTCCCCTTTTAAAAGGATTAGTTGACTGTATAAATAGAAAGTAAAAGCAAAAAACAGAGACTTGGCATCTTTTTTTTTCTGTGCCTACTCCCTATGATATACAGAAAAATTGATAGATTTGGATTAGGAGCTAAAATCCAATGGAAATAATGCCCTCTCCAATCTCTGAAAAGTACTTGAAACATTTTCCATGTTATTGACTTTCTCACACCATTGCCATCTTGATGTAAAATCTATGATGTGAAAAAAAAAAAAACAAGCAGCAGCATACTCTGCTCAGTTATTTGTTATCCAAGTATCTGAATGCATTTCAGTCTAGAACTGAATCTCTAACACATGATTGCTATCCATTGATATTTGTGGCCTATATTTCATAAGTATCTATGATATAGGGAAGCCCAGGGGTCACTGATGTCAGCCAATTTACTTGCAAGGGCTGGTTTTCAAAAGGCTGGCCAAGACTAAAGGAAACACACACACAAATGTATATACATGTATGCATGCATGTATGTGCATATGTGTGCATATGTGTGTATATATGAAATACAGAATGGATAATGACAAAGAATTTTTTTAAATGAAAACATAACTCCTCAGTTTTTTAAATGAAGAGCCTGTAGAATCAACCTTCATACATCAGATGTGTGTGATGGGCCCCAAAATAGGTGAAGTGGTTTTGGACAGGTCTGGGAGATGAAGGTGAAGAAAAGGAAAGAAGGCTCTCGCCGGAGGAGGAAACCCGATGGAATGCTATGGTGGGGAGGCATTAGGTTTTCCATGAATCCACACTAGAGCACTTGGTGGAGAGAGGAGGTGAGATAAGAAGGGGTAACGTCAGAGTCAACTTTGACTACTAGAGAGGTAAAAGAAGTAAGAATACATTTTATTCTTACTTCACATGGTTTTTTTCCCCACTTTCAAAGGATCACTTCTTTTATAACAGATGGGCCAAACACATGTCCCATTACCCATATACAGCCCATTATACCCCCAAATGCAGCCCAAATCAAAGTGAGATTGAGGAATACTTAATATGGAAAATATATAATATAAAATAAATATAATAAAATAAAATAAATAATATATTAATGTTATAAAATATAATTAATGTAAAATAAAAATAAAACACTGATAATATTACATTTCAAAACTAAGTCAGTTTGTGGCCTTCAGTTATTATTTAAATCGCTTACTTGGTCCCTATTTATATTTGTGTTTGAATCCAATAGCTTACAGTACTCTTAAAAACTTTTTATGTCTATCCTTTATATTCTTCATCTTAATGGTTTTATTTCTTTGTTCATTTATTATTATTAAAACCTGGTTCCACGATACTGTCTGTCATTGATAGAAAATGAGACATCTTCATGCTCAGGAATGCAATAGATTTTTTGTTAACATTCTTGGCTTTTTTTCTTTTCTGGTTCAGATTTATTATTTATCAGCACAGTGAAGTTCCAGCATGGAAAATGCCTTCCATCAGTACAGATCATTACCTTGTCCAGAATTTACAATCTTAGAGAGTTCCTTGGGAATGAAAAGTTGGTCACACAACTGGTGTTTGTCAGAGGTCAGATTTGAACTTGTGCTCCTAACTATAAAACCCATCCATTTCCCATCTTCTATCCAATTCAACATGCATGTATTAATTGGAGGATGGGGTAAATACAGTGTTTGTGATTATTATTTAAAATTGTAGATAATCAATTATGGCAAGAATTTTTTAAAATGGCAGAAATGGAATTCAATGTGATTAGTAGTAAGTCAGCCTCATTTAGATTAGGCAGTTTTGTTTTACTGCTGTCATAAATCTGAAAATCTATGAAAGAAAAACTGAATAAATTACAAAATAGACAGGCTCTCTGTGTGTGTGTGTGTGTTTTAAACTTCATATTAAAAATACGATTTAAGGCAAATTTTGAAAAATTCTAGGGTGGCACCAGGGCAAATATTTCATTCCAGATGGCACAGGAGACAACTCCCCCTTTAATCAGAGGCAATAAAATGGGGGAATGGAGAACATGGAGTTTGCAGCATGGACATTTTGTCCTGCAGAGTGTACAACACAGTCACTGCAGGGTGAGCATTTTCAAAGAGGCTCATGCAGAGTGATGCTTGCCAGTGGGCAAAGAATCTTGCTTCTTCTCATTGAGGACTGAAAAGAAAAAGGCATGTAAGCGAGATACTCTTGTGTTTACACAGGGAGACTTGAGAACACACTGAGCTCTTGGCACCTGACCTTCCTTTTAGTGGACTGGTTTTCCATTTGGATTCTGCACTTCTACTTCCCAGTAGTGAAGCCAAGAGTTTTGCAAGGGGAGGATGGGTGTTGAGGAGAGGGCACAGAGAGAGGCATTTGGGACACTCATCTCTGAAATAAATGAGGCACTTAACTAAAAAAAATGTTCTTTGTTGAATTCTATGGTCCTGCTATTTCTACTTACCATTTACTGTAATTCTTTATTTTAAGATTTTTCTTTTATGTATTTCCAAGTGTTTACCGGAGTAAAATAAAGCATGCACGTTTTGTCTCTGTGCCTCCTTATTTTCTTTTAGCATTTTCTTTCCAATGTGAAACTGTTTTCCTTTTTCCTTCTCGCCCAAACACACTGTACACTAACATCTCTAGACATCTTCCTTGTTGAAGGAATACTGTCTACTCCGCTTTCTGGATTCTGGAAAACAGAACTTAGACCTTTTCCTCCAGTCTTTTGCCTCTTATATTTCACATTATTCTTTCATTCACTGACTATTTTATGACTTTAAGAAATATCTTTGAGCTATAATAATCTCCAAACTAGAATAGATCATAAATTAAGAAATTAATCAGAAATTTAATTTCAATTGGAAAAATAGGGGGAAAATAAAATTTGAAGCACACTGCTTTTCTGATGACGCTGGTCTCAGATGGTAATTGGCT
The DNA here is from genome assembly GCA_028658325.1 of Potorous gilbertii. Lineage (NCBI taxonomy): Eukaryota > Metazoa > Chordata > Mammalia > Diprotodontia > Potoroidae > Potorous > Potorous gilbertii. The sequence goes on along the minus strand of CM053774.1, from coordinate 73,096,012 downwards.
TATATAGAAACACACACCTATACACACATATACGATACCCACATGTGTATATGTATATATGTAACATCTCCACCCTCCTACTCCAAAGTGATTTTTCTCATATATAATTCTTCACTTCACACCCATTATTGTTAAACTATCCATGTTATTCCAGCCACTTACTTGATCTTTATGAAATTAATGTATCATTTTGTAGTTTCATTTTTATCACACTTGTATTGGGTCTAGATGAGGGTGGGGGTGGGAGGGTGAGGAGGAGTGAATCTGAGGCCTTGAGCCACATGTGACCCTGTAGGTCCTCAAGTGAGACCCTTTGACTGAATCCAAACCTCACAGGACAAATCCCCTTAACAAAAGGATTTGTTCTGTAAAACTTAGACTCAATCAAAAGGCTGCACCCAAGGACCTAGAAGGCCACATGTGACCTCGAGGCTGCAGGTTCCCCAACTCTGGTCTAGGTCATCACCCCATTATGAATGTTCATAAAACTTTTTACTCTGGCTTCTTGTCTACACTATCTGTCCCACTTGAAAAATTTTAGTCTAATCAAGTTAGATCTTGCCTTTGTTTTAATATCTTTCCCCACAATTCCCTCACGCAAAATTACAGATTTTCTTATCACCATTGCTTTAAGTGGCCATAGTAGGGCTTTTGGCACACAAGGTAAATACTTTATTTGCAAAGATCTTTGCATAATTTAATCTATTTGCATCTGATACCTCCTGAATGTGTGATCCTGGGTAAGTCACTAAACCTTTCATTATTCCAGCCAACTCTCTAAGATTATAAATTAGACAGAAGGATCTGTGCAGGCATTGGTAGTAGAGTCAACCCAATAAGTTTGGATTAAGTACCTTCTAAGCACTGGGGATACAAAGAAAGGCAAAAATAGTCCTTGCCTTTAAGGATCTCACATCCTAATGAGGGAAAACATGTAAATAATTATGTATATACAAGATACATGGGGAGATGATGGTGGGAATATGCAGGAAAATTTTTAATGGACAGCTTTCTGAAAGAACATGTACACCTGCTTGTGAGTTTAATCAGAATTATTAGTGTTTCCTCCTTTGCTTCTTTGTCCAGACCAGGGGTTGGGAATCTCCTAGGTGTGGCCTTACAGTTACAGGTTCCCCACCTCTAGCACCAGCAGCGCAATAAAACGAGCCTTGGTTTGTAGAGTTGACATTTGCTCATACTGAAAATTTAACAAACTAACTCTTGTGTTTGGTTTTGCATTCTTAACATCCCAGCCCATGGAAATGTTATTTGCCTTACTGGTGCTAAGCTAAAACCTGCATCAGGTAGGCATTATTTTGCCTTTCTGACCTAGATTCTTTCTCACAAATACTCCTGGGGTGAAAAGTATTCTGATCGACCACTGCAAGTTGCATTTGGACTTTTATTCTGGTGTATCTGTTGGCAGGGCGCTGGAGGTTTAAGAGTATTTCTGCCAATGTGGCAAGAGACAGAGAAAGAAGACTGCTGTATTTATTTGCAAATAGGGAAAGTGAGAGTGGGACAAAGGACCCTGCAGAACCTGCATAATCTTTAAGGTAAGGTCCTGTGGCTTCTCCAGGGTGGACAAATGGGTATTGAATGGAAGACTTTGGGGAATGAAATAGAAATACTAGGTTGCATGTCCCCTGACTTGAACAAGGAAGTTATTCTTGGGCATCTCTTGTGAATGGAGGGTATGGGTCGTTGATTGGCAGGAAGTACAAATACTGATTTGGACAACAGTTTGTATCTAGTAAAATCACTTAAGATGATTGATTTTTATCGAAAGCTTTCTGAAAACTAATTTGCTTCCTCTTTTTTCCTCAATAATTATCCTCATAGAACAATTCAAAGCACAGTAGTGATAACGTGCTTAGCCCATCTGTTAGTGCCTGATACTCAAAGGACAGAGGCATTGGTGTAAATGTGTTTTATGGGTTGACATGGAGCACCAGCGGGTATTTAATAATCACATGGAAGCTGAACCCTAGTGATTCCCCATATGGATCCCAGATTGGCAGGGCCCCATGATTCAAGTTTAGAAGTATGTGAGGGCTCAGTACATTAGACCCATCAAGGTTGAGGCAGAGGGAGGGATAGGATTATTCCCACTGGGTCAGGAGGAAGGCTCTAAGCCACATCTATCTATTCCAACCTTCTGGAAGAGGTAATCTACAAATCAGGTTGATTTCCAATCCAGAAAGAACCACTTGCTTAGAAAGTTAATAATCAGTGAGGCGGGCAGGGGAGCAAAGAGAGGGGGCCTGAGAGAAAAACATTAACATGAAACAATGATAAACCAGAGCTATTTAACTTATGTCTTTAAGTAGAAAATTTTAAGGTTGGAAAAACATGACCATCTAAATCCTTTAATCCAGTGGCTGACATTTATAGTGACTGAGAAGGATTAATCATTTTGATCTCCAGATGAATCACTTTGAGTAGCTAATATTTAAAAGTAATAAACTTTGGACTTAAGGTAATTAGCACAGTGAAACTGATTCATGTTCCAGGTTTTTGTCCCTCTTTACAAAAATACTCCTCAAAAGGACAAGATTTCAGGAAACTAATAACTAAGTCAAAAAATATGCTAAGGCATGTCAGATTTCTTTCTCTCTTTCAACAGAAGTGAGGGAGGAATGGGAAAATAAAAACTTTGGCATCTTTATGCATCAATTCATAACGCTAGTAAGTACTCACTGGTAAGACCAGAGGTCTTATTTCTTCTGAAGTTGTCATCTTATTCACTATAAAAACACCCTAAACTTAATCTACATCTCATCTTTCAAAATTTAAACCATACTACTCTGACTTCTAGAAACTTCTCTCTTTACAATGATTAAAATAGGTCCCTTTTTTCTGTATTACCTCCTTCACACAGATTAAAAGTAGGAATAAGCTGCTTTTAATTCCAAAACAGGCTACTACAAATTAAAGATCCTGAAGGCTAACACATAAATGACTTAATCAAAGTTCTTATTAATATCATTTTTACATGGGGTCAATGCTCTTAAGTGAGTTTATGAAATAATGCTTAGAATGTTCAAACAATACTTTAAGGATATGGAGATACAGCTCCCTAATACTACTTGTAATATGCAATATTATTGAAAAGACTATAGCTCAAAGAGCAAAACATTTTGGATACAATAAAATCAAATAAAAAGAAGTTCTGGTAACTAAAAGTCATATTCAACAAGGAGCCAGAAATGAGATTCTTTATACTTAAAAATAAAGATTATACTTCAAAGGAATGGTCCCATCCAAATCAATAAATCAACAAGTATTAATTAGGCATCTATTGTGTGCCAGGTGCTGGGAACAGAAAGACCATAAAGAAATAGTCCTTGTCGTTAGGGAGTTTAAATTCCTTATAGCATCAACATAGATTTCTTTCTATCTTAAAGGGCTGAAAATGTTCTTGTTTATAATTTGAGAAGAGAATTGACTATGTTTTTACTATACATAGAATATTAGCATCATGCAATGTTTTACTTTTTCTTTTTTCCTCAATTACAATGACTTTTTACATGTACAAATATCTCTCTACACACACATACACAGACATATATATTACATATATATATATATATTTCACTTTTTACTATGAGATATTTATGTGTTGGAAAATTCTCTAAGAAATCGTTGTATAACTTAAATACCTCTATCTGTGTGCAGTTGAAATATATTAGTAATAATTTTAACTAACATATACATATAGTGCCTTAAGGTACACAAAGCAATTTGCATACATTAACTCATTGGATCTTGACAACAACCTTATGAGGTAGGTGCTATTTTTATACCCATTTTATTGATGAGGAACCTAAGGCACAGATGAGTTAAGTGACTTGTCCAGGTTCAAATGCCTAGGAAAGGACAGGGAAGATTTGAACTCAGGTCTTCCTGATTCCAGGTTCTGTGTTTTAGCCACCGTATCACTTGCCTGCCTCGAGGGAAGATTTCTTTTTCAACTTAGAAGTTATTGTCTAATTTACACATAGCTGAAGTTATTTTTAATAGGGAAGATTTTTGTCATGGTTCAGGGGTGATACTCTGACCAATTACTGCCTCCAGATCCAAGAGGAACAGAATTTGGTTTCAGAAGTTTAAAAAAAAAATAAGCAACAACAAAAACAAATGAAAACACACAAAAACCTTCTAACTGGCAGGTAGATTTTCCTGAGCATCTAGGTTCTTCCTAGTATTACTAATTGACATAATAGCAATGCTATTTCTGCAGCAATGACAACGCAGTGAATGGAGTGCTGGGCCTGGAGTCCAGAAGATCCGAGTTCAAATCCTGCTTCAGACATTTCCTAGCCACATCACCCAGAGCAGGTCACTTAAGTCTCAGTTTCCTCCTCTATAAAGTGGACATCAAATAGCACCTACCTTTCAGGACTGCTGCAAGGATCAAATGAGATGCTATGGTTAAAGTACTTAGCATAGTACATGCTACATTGTAGACACTACATAAATGTTAGCTATTGTCATTATTTATTGGTACTTACAGTTCCATGGTCTTTTAAAAAAATTAGTATATGGCTCAAAGAGTAAACTTATTTCAGAGCACCCAACACACACACACACACACACACACACACACACACACACACCCCAGAAACACAAATCAATGCTTCTTCTCCAACTAAGAGCTTTCTAGAGCTATCATACACCAAAAAGTCAAGAGACGTCCTGGGCCACTGAGCCAATGTGTGTCAGAAGCCACATGGAACCAGGCATTGTGGATTCCTAAGCCAGCTCTCTACGTACACTATACCACAACTGCCTCTTACATCCTATTCCACAGTTTACAAACTACTTTTACATCTATCACCTCATCTGTCTCCAACAAATTCTATGAGATGGGCAGGACCTTTACTGTTTCCATTTTACAGATAAGGAGACTGAGGCCCAAGAGAAGTTGATTTATCCAAAACCATCCCTTTAGTACAAGGAAAAGCTAAGACTAGGACCCAGGTCTAGTTCAGGGCTTGGTACCAATGTCTTGAGGTGAATGGGAGAACTATCATGGGGTTCTGAAAGGAGATAAAACCAAAGAAAGGAATCTGGGTCAGTAAACCTTAGAAAAAACTGGGAAAGTATCACTGACATGGATTTAAATTTGTCTATTTGTGTGCGTATGCGCGCATGCATGTGCACTTCTGTGTGAGTATATGTACCCTACTCATGTTTTCCTCTGGTGCCTCCAAGGCATGGCCTTGGGCTCTGAAAGGGTTTGCAACTGGGAGGCAAGCTCTTATGGGCCCATGCGTTTCTGGGTAACCGTAAGTACAAGTGGGGAAATGGACTATGTTACGTGTCTGTCATCTAAGAACCAATCTAACTCAGAGAGGCCCATGACTGGGAAGTGAGCCAGAGTTCAATGACTTTCTTAACCATAACAATTTCTAAGATTACATGCTAACATGGCAAAGGTGTAGGCGGAGGAAATCTCAGGTCTTGAAAACACTGAAACATATCTACATATGTAACATATGGATATATACAACTTTACCAGTATAAGAACAAGTCTATTTTACTAGATGAAGAGCCACATTTGGAGTCAGAAAGTCATGATTCAAGTCCTTATGTGATAATGTCTGACTCTATGTGGTTATTGTTCAGTCATTTCAAGTGTGTCTGACTCTGTGACCCCATTTGGGATTTCCTTGGCAAAGATGCTAGAATGGTTGACCACTTCTTTCTCCAGTTCATTTTATGGATAAGGAAATTGAGGTAAATGGTTAAGCGACTTGCCCAGGGTCACACAGTAAATGTCTGAAGCTACATTTGAACTCAGGTCTTCCTAATTTCAGACCCAGCATGCTATCCCTTGTGCCACCTAGCTGCCACTAACTGTACGACCTTGGATTTGCAATTACATTTGTTCCAGGACAGTGTTTATCAAATTCAAAAGGAAATGGGGCTGTTAAATTGTACATAAGGGATCCCTGTGGGTATATACTGACTTAGAAAACCATATATTACGGCAGTCTATACTAGAAAAAGCATGATTGCTTTCACTGCTTTTGTGGAAATCCAACCAAAGTCAAAGGTTTTAAACTCGTTTTTTACTGACAATAGAAGAATTATATGTTTATTGGTAGGGAGAAGAAAGCGAATGCCTATGAAAACACAGGACTGTGATTTCATTGCTTTGGGGGAAAGCATTCCTATTGTGGGAAAATTTGTTTTGTTAATTTCATTTCCAGTGTGAGAAATCCCAATGTGGAAACTCCTTCCACCAACGTAGATCCTTAAATGTAACACCTAGCCCTAGAGGGTTGTCTGAAGCACTGAAAGGTTAAGAGATTTATCTAGCCAGTGTCAAAGGAGAAACTTGAATGAATACAGTTTTTCCTGAATCCGTGGCCAACCTTCTCCTGACTATGTCAGATTACTTGTTAAATTATTGCTTAATATATTTCTTTCTGCCATTACAAAAAAAAAGGAAGTTTGTTTTCCCATAGATCACTTACTTTTTTGGTAACAGCTAATAATGAATTTATATAGCTTAAAGTTTGCAAAAATTTTTACATATGCAGAAACATTCTACATTATCCCTTTATAGGTGAGTAAACTGAGGCTGAGAGGGGTTAAGTGACTTCCCTAGGGTTACATAGCTAATCTGAGGCAGGAATCTAGCCCAGGTCTTCTCAACTCAAGTCTGGCCCTCTCCATCATTCCACACTGGCCCCCTTTCTAGGTGGAGGCAAAAGAAATAAATGGTCTATTTCATCCAGTTCTGAAACATGAATTCCTGTTCTTCAAAACTGAGTATTAGCAAAGCAAATAGGCGCTCATTAAATCATAAAGGTCATAATGTCCTGACTGGTCAAAGGTATAATGTTAATTATTTTGGAATCCTGGAGGTATTTCCAAGCAGAGTCAGGAAACAACTGATATTTCTTCTTCTCATACTTCAATTTTTTGTATGAATAAAACTATTGCTCTGCATAAATTATTTTCAAAATCCACTCTCATGGTCAATATTCCTTGCTGAGCCTAAGGTCTTAGACACTTGCATAAGCGCCTAAGCAATGCCTATTTTATGACAAGGGAAACCTTCCTTTGGAAATAGATTTTTCCCTAGGAAAAACCTATTCTGTCTTTCATTGCTTTTTTGTTTATGTGATTTTAACCAAACCTTCCTTAGATTAAAAATTAGTCTAAAGCTCTATGAGGACAAATTTTCTTCAGATATCAAAGACAATTAGTATTTGAGAATTTAGTTGTTTTTTTATTGAAAAATTTTAAAATATTTCTTTAAATATTGATGGGTATTTTCTTTAAATATTAAATATAAATATTATTGATATTTTCTTGAGATATTAATTTCTTAAATATTAAATATAAATATTTTTATTGATATTTCCTTTAAATATTAAGAAGTAGAATTGGAGAATTTAGAATACTCCCTAGATGCAGTAATGCACTTCTTACTCACAGATACCTCCTCAAGGACTAAAATAGCAAATACATGAGTTAGCCAAGAAGTCACACAGATGGATTTGAACAGGGACAGATATGAACCTTAGATGTTATTCAAAAGCAAAGCATTCCCATAGCTGTTGTCAGCTCAGCTTTATAGTTTCCAAATATACAAAGAATTTGTCCAAGGTCTAAAAATATTAAAGTTTAGTTACAAGGAAATTTTTTTTAGATGATCAATTTGAGTACTAACTCTGGAAAGCATTATTTTGAACTAGGATAAAGGATTGCATGACTCAATTTCTATGTATAAAATAGTTGGAGGAAGAGGAAGCATTCCTATTTCCAGGGAAATGTTCATTTTCTGATTGCTCTCCCTTTTTCCATTTTAAACAATGAGACTGATCTGAGATCCTTTGTATCTATTTTTAGAACTGCTACAAAATTTAGAATTATCTTGTAAGTATCTGGTTTATCAATAGCAAGACTGTTCTTGGGCTATTGCTGAACAAGGGCATCATTTTGAGACAGAACAGACTTTTAAGGTGGAGGGTTTTTCACCAAAAAAAGGTGTAATGACAGTAGCTAATATAGTTCCTAGAACAGTTATTATATTGGTACCTCCACCCACTGACCAGCAGGCATTGACTAAGCAAGATTCCTTAAGGAGACTACTTTGAGTGGTTCATTTCCAATGGCTGTTCTCCATGCCTTGACTGGTCACCCTCCTCATTTCTATCTTCTGGCTTCCTTCAAGATTCAGATAAAATCCCACCTTCTGCAGGAAACCTTTACCAATCATCCTTAATGTTAGTGCCTTGCCCTTGAGATTACGTCTAATTTATCCTGTGAATATTATGTTTAGACTTAGCTGTTTAATGTCTCTCCCATCAGACTGTTAGCTCTTTGAAGATGGGAACCATATTTTTTATTTTTATTTTTTATATCCTTAATACTTAGTAAAGTGCCCAGTACTAAATAGGCATGCAATAAATGCTTGCTGACTTCATAGAGTTTTCTAAGGAAACTTCCATTTACTCATGATAATTAGCTTCCCTCACCTTCTATATATTCTTGGCAGCCAACTCAACAACACACATCCATATTGTAGCTGTAGATAGTGGCAAACTAGGAATTCCTGGTGGGTGCTCTTGAATAAATTTGGGCTGAGTGTGACTACTACATTTCTGTCATGTAGGGTTTAAGCCCCTACTGCATTTCATTCCATATCACAGACATAACTGAAATACAAAGGAAACAGCATGTCTTACTTATAGGACAAGCTTCTTGCAATACTCGAGATACTACCATACTGTCAAACCTGCATTTACCATAGTCACTACTAGGAGGATTGGCTAAATGACAAATTCTCCATTCAATTATTCTATAATATATGATAACTCCCCCTACCATGTTATATATTGGACTTAAACATGGTGATCAAGAAAGTTCTATAGTTTCTTATCATTTTATTTTGGAATAAATTTTTATGACTATTTTAGGTTTTTATATCACCTGCATTTCCCAGTGCATTCCTATACACTCTCCCTCCCAGAAAGCCATCCTTTATGAAAAAAAAAATACAGAAGGGGAAAATTTTCAGCAAAACTAACCAATATAATGAACAAGTCTGATGCTATATTCTGTGTTCCAAAACTTACCTGTGTAATCAAGAGGGGAGCAGTGTGACTCATTTTTAAGAAGCATAAAAGTGGAACAGATACATTTTAACCAAGGGAGGGCAACTATACCTTGGGAAAAAAAATCACCACTGGTTAGAATGCTAGAAACAGTGTACTATGGCATGATGCCTAGTTGTTTATCATATTATTTATCTTTTAATAAAAAATAGCATGGAGATTTAAAGGGAGCAGGCAACTGTCTAATGTCTAATTTCCTAAGTTATTTCATAATTCATGCTTAGAGAGTAGTTGTGTAATAAAGTGATATGTTCAATTTATAGGAATATTTGTAATTCTTGTTTCATTTATCTTTATCATGAAATAATATTTGTAAAGTGTTTATTAGCACAGAGCCTGGCACATTTAAGGTGCTTGATTAGTGTCTATACTCTCCCTTCCTCCCACTTTTTCATGTTTCAATAGAAAGGTCAGTAGTCAGGAGAATATTTAATAATAGTAACTTCTTTCATCTATCTATCTATCCATCCATCTCCCATATATACATATATGTTTATAAATGTACATACATATACACACATATCCATGTGTGTATATGAGTGTACATGTATGTATGTTTTTCCCTTAACTTTTAGAAAAGTTTTCTTGGTAACAACCTTGAAAATCCCTCTTCTGGATATGAAAAATTGCAGTTCAGAGGGGTAAATGACTTAACCACAGTTATCCAACTAGGAAAGTCAGGACAAGTCAACTTTTCTAGACTTAGATGACTTCTTTTTACATACTTGAGTCAGCTAAATGGCACAGTAGCTAGGGTTTTCTCCCCTCTATGCTTTTTTTTTTCTAATAAAGGATGGCTCCCTGGGAGGCAGAATGTGCAGAAATACATTGCAAAAATGTAGATGATATAAAAACCAAAATGAGCCATAAAAGTTTATTCCAAAATAAAATCATAAGAAACTACAGAACTTTCCTTATCACCATGTTTAAGTATATTGTAATCAGGAAAATCTGGTTTGGAAACCTGCCTCAGATACTTCTATAACTAGCTGAGTGTCCCTGGGCAAGTCATTTAAGTTGTCTTGGCCTTAGTTTCCTTATCTGTAAAATGGGGAGATAAAGTATGTTTTGTAAAACTCACAGTGCTATAAAAATGTTATTAGCTATACTTCCAGATAAACTTGACTCCTTGCTGCGGTACAAATAAATCCTATTCTTCTTTCTATCTGTGATTAGATTGAGTTGTTTCAGCCCCACTGTCCCAACCAGATGACTTCAGATGACTTCTGTTATAACTTCTGTCTCTAGGGTCCTTTAGGACACACCCTGACAAGTAGTCAGCCAAGGTTTGCTTGACTTTAGAGAGGGAAAACCTCCCACTTTCCATTTCAGTTTGAAAGGGAAGCCCACTCCAATTTGAGAGGTAAATTGACAAGAAGTTTTTCCTTATATTGACTCGACTTTTATCTTTCTAAAACTTCTGCCATGCCCTCTGTGGCCCTGGGGAACAAGTGGGGAACCTTTTCATATGTTAGTTCTTCAGGCAGTGGAAGGGAGCTATCCTTCCTACTTGCCTCTGGGCTCCACAGTCCTGACTGCTCTCTGGGGGAGGGCACAGTGCAGCAGTGCCCTTCCTTAAATGGGGTGCCCAGAACCCCAGTAATATCTGTTCAACTGCTGGAAATCTGAAAATTGTTCAAAGTCTCCATCATTCTCCTTCAAAATCTCACACTACTTTTTACTTGTTCCATTACCATAATCTAAGTGGTATTTATACTCACTTGTGAACCTAATCTACCTACCTAGCATGTGAGTTCCTTAGAGGCAGGATTTACATACATACACATGATACACACGTATGCATATATGTATATATGCACATGAATGTTTGTATGGATAGATACATATGTGTGTGTATATATTCCTCTCTTCATAAGTTTCCAGTACATAGCCATAGTGCTCTATAGTAGTTAGATAATAGCTATTTCTTGAATTAAATCAAATTAAGGACTGACGCATCTTTTTAGTTTAAAGACAAGGCTATATTGTTACACATGCACAAAATAACAAAAAATGAAATGCAAAAAACAACGCAAGATGTGCTATGCACTGAGTATACAAAAATAAAAGTGTGGAGATTATACACACATATATACATATATATGTATGTATACACACATATATCTATACACACATACACATGCATATATATGTGTACATATGCTCATGTACATACACATATGTACATACACACCTATGTATATATATATGGGAGCTGTGATGAGGGCAAGATCTCATAGATTTAGAGCTAAAGGGGGACCACAGACATCCCTGAGTCAAGACTTCTCATATTACAGATGCAGAATATGAGGTCAAGAGAGATAAAGGGATTTGCTCAAGGTTCCTCAAGTAATAAACAAGATAGTCGGGATTGGGAGGATTATTAAAGGCATTGTGAGTATAGGGTGGCTGAATGTCCTACTGTACCCAGTTTAAAAAATAAGTAGTATTGGTTTAATTAATATTTCCAAAGCAAGAGACTAACTTGAGAGGAGGTAGGAGGCAGGGCAGAAGTATAACTACCCTTTTTAACATTTTTTAAAAAAAGAAATCCTTGACTAATACTGGTATTTTAATTTGTATTATGTACATGGTGGCTGGCCCATCAAATGATACTTTTTCAGCCTCAGTAGCTTCTAACAACTGCTTAGTTAAGGCACAGAGCAGTTTCTCTATATGTCAGTAGAACAACGAAATCACAGATCCTTGAAATACTGAAATGTATATGGTAACAGTGGCAAATGGTATAATTAATCTGACAACAGTATAGCCAGTGGAGAGAAAATTAGACTTAGGAAATCAGGAAATATTCTGAGAAAATAAAAGACTGAGAAGTTTTTCCCAAAGTTTGCTAAGTGTAACACACAGCCTTTGACATACTACACTTTTCTAAAGCCCTCCTACTCCAATCATAACATCAGCAAAGGAAAAAAAAAAGAAAGCAATATCACGGAGTGCAAGAAGGCACACAAAACAACAAGCAGCCTAAATGAGGGAGAAATGGGTGTCTGTGAAGGTGTCAGACTAAGATTTTGAGACTGACTTCCTTGCTTAATAGAGTGTACAGTTATAAGTATTCCCAGACTGCCCCATTAAAATAAGTATTAATTTGACTACCCTAAGGGTAAGAAAGGAATTCATTCAGTCCTTGGTCTGTCTTTTTAGATCAACAGCAAAGGTGTTACACGTGCTATTTATTGGTTTTTATGATGTAGTGACACATTCCCCAGAAATCTGACTAAAATCCCTTTCACTTGCTTCATAAAGTCAAAGAGCAATTACCACATTTTGGATTGCCCATTTTCCTTTTTGGATATAGTAAGTTTTGTCTATATTTTCTGGAAATGATGGTTTTCTTTTTTTTTTTTTTAATTAAAGCACCTGAATTTACTAATTTTTTTGGGCAGTGCTAGTTCCTTTTTTCTCTAATTCCTTCAGCTCTGCTATTTTCCAGTTTTCTTTTCTTGGGCTGCTATTGCTTCCCACTTCCCCCTTCCCCAAGCTTCCTGATTTAATTCCCCTTCTTTAAGAACACCCTTAAGAACTACCAAGACTTGGCTCACACAGAATGGATAATGGTACCGCATGGTCCCATAAGAGGGGCTTGAGGCCTAGAATTTCTACAGATGGTATCACTATGTCATCATAAAGAGCCTGGGTTGTATTAACACTGCCCAGGAGGTAAACATTTCAGTTCTCTATTTTTAACCCCTCTAAACATCCATTCTCTGCCAAAGTTGAATGCTTGCTTGGGGTGGAGCTGGGCCTTCCAAATTTTATAATTTTACTACCACATGTGTTGTATGCTGCCTAGAACTTCTTTCTCTCAATGTTCCCTGTGTAATTGCTTCTCAGATGGCATAAACATGATTATTTTTTTGCTATAGAAAAGTGAAATTGTACACTGGACCCAAATGTATGTATTTCCATCTACCTAATTCTTTCTTTTGAAATAACCCATGTTGACAGTGGGCTCTGACCTGAATTGTGACAAGCCTAGAGTACAATGTTGTAGAAGGAGAAAAGGTTCTCTTTTCAAGGAACAACTTAATTAAAGGTCAGATTCTATTGGATATTTTTCTTTGACCAAAGACACCTTTTTCCATTTCTGTTCTATATACCCCACAAAAAGGGCCAAATCTTAAAATGCTTTATTTTTTATAATAAATGGTACCACTAATAACTCATAAGCTCTACTTATAACTACTATATAGAGTAGTGTATATATATGTGCATATGTATATATACACATCTCTATCTACATCTATATATCTATATATAGATATACTTATAACTCTACTATATAGACATAGTATTTCCCACAAGTACAGCAAATGATTTTTTGACAAAAGTAGATTTCAGGGAAACATTTGTAGAATCAGCTATGGTCTATCAGTGGGGAAAAGGCTCATAGAGTTGTTGAAATTTTTGTAATTTCCAGATTCATTTAACATTTTAAAAACTTATTTTAAATCAATGCCTATAATACTAATGTATAATAACTAAAAAGAGAGTAATATCTATTCTTTCACTCATTCTTCCATCAATTTAATAAATATTCAATGTCACTTAACAATTCTTTTTTTCTTTTTTGTCTATCTCATGCTTGGTTTTAGATTAAAAAAAAAAACCTGAATAACTATGCACAAGGAAAAGAAATTAGTTCTGTCTTCTTTTTGAGTTTTAGAGAGTTGCCCATTAAAGTCTTGATAAGCTTGACAATTTAGACCTGAATGGAATCTCAAGGGACAACACATCCAATTAGCTTATGAAGGCTATCTGGTCTATGTACAAAGGTGTGGAGGAATATCTAAGTGGAGAGGATGCCCATATCAACGAAGTCAGAGACACTGCAAGGCATACAATCAGTGTCTTGGAGGATGTACCTTAAAAACTCTATTTAAAAAAGTAAAAAAAGTAAATATTTTAAAAAAGTGAAGGGAAGTCTAGGAGGGAACAAAATTATGGAAGTCCTAACCTCCACAAGGAAAGACAGGGCAAAAAATAAAAATAGTCCTACAAAAATAGAACAAATTTATAAAAGATTGAACCATAATGGCTGATTTTTGAAGTTATCTTCCAGGGAGACAAAGCAGGACCTTCCATAAGAAATCCCTCCTTGCCACTATCTGCTGCTACAGAATTTTGGGCAGGACAAACATAGTACTGATCCACTATATCAATGAACATGTTCTTAAGATCACTTTCCTGGGAGAAAGATGCATAGAGTGGACTTCCCTTTTACCTGATGAATCAATTATTTTCTTCAATGTTTAGCCTAAAAGTCACCTCCTATATAAGGCATTTCTTAACCCCATTTTCAGTTTCTTGTGAGCCCCTCACTAAATTATATTTGTTTTTGCATACATTTTGTATATTCTTATATATGATCATTGTTTCTACTTTGACATAATGTGAGCTACTTGAGGGCAAAGATGGTTGTATGTTTGTTTGTCTCTGGTATCCCTAGAGTTTAGTACAAAATGCTTTGTAGTTAATCAGCACTTAACAAATGCTTGTTGACTGACTGAATGATTGAAAAGAGAAGGGTTTCTACATTGACCATTTTCCTTTTTGTTTGCTTACTACCTAAGAGTATAAGGCTCAGCTACCCATAGTTTAATACAAATATTCATCAGGTATGGAGCTCCCATTTGGGGACACCCAGGCTCCAGCCACTTCCCCACCAATTGCTAACATTTATATGAGTCCCTAGAACTACTGGGAGAGTTCCACAAGTGTAAAATGTCTATGTGAAGTACTGAGTTCCGCCCACTTTAGTCAATTGCATAGCCATTGCCTTTTCACTGAAAAAGTTTTCAGAAGGCTATGGAATGCATTTCTGTGAATCCATACCTCACAGATGACTTTTTGATTTTTAAAAAAAATCTGATACGTTGTATCTAGTGCTCTCAAGAAAAAAATCACATCAGTGGATAATTTTTCAAAAACCATTAGAAAAAGGAAGATAACACTTGTCCAGGACAGAAGGAAATTTCACAAAAACACGTGTAATTGACCAACATTTAAGTGTGTCTTGCTGCTCTGGAGGAGCTACCTACCTTGCCTGGTGTACTCGTCCGCTTCTCTGTGAACCAAATCCTTTACCCTGTTCCCATAGAGCAGACGAGATGAATCATGATCAAAAGCCTTCAGGGTTTCACTGGAACTGTACGACTTCTGAGTAGGAACCCTGCACTCCTCATTGTCG
The DNA here is from genome assembly GCA_028658325.1 of Potorous gilbertii. Classification (NCBI taxonomy): domain Eukaryota; kingdom Metazoa; phylum Chordata; class Mammalia; order Diprotodontia; family Potoroidae; genus Potorous; species Potorous gilbertii. The sequence continues at coordinate 73,080,664 of CM053774.1, read as the reverse complement.
GCTGAAGAATTTGTGTAACGTCGTTGTTCCTTGTCTCGCCTACTCTTTGTCAAGGAGCAATAAGGTCTGCGTTCCTTTACATCCATACTTCATTCCTTCTGTGGGCTCATCAGTCCCGCTTACTGCAAACTCTCCAACATTCAATTGGCACTTGCCTCTGGAGGAAAAGAAAATTAAAAATGTACATCAATGTTACGTGTTTATAGATGGAATATTTTTTTACACTAACTTTTATATTAATACAATTGCAAATGACCTGATGGACAATGGAAAAATTTATGGTGAGTGTAAATAAGCTGCCTTACATTACTAACAGATGGCATGGATCTTCCAAAAGAAAAACAAAACTGTACTATGAGAGAAGAGAGCTGGCTGAGACTCCAAGGAGGTCTGAGTGCAGGTCTCATTTCTCACACGTACTGGGTGCATGACTTCAGGCTGAATCTTTTAGAGCTCTGGACAATTCTCTAAAACAGGGGCTCTTTTAAAAAAATATTTATTTATTTTTCATTTACAACATTCAGGTCCACAAGCTTTTGAGTTGCAATTTTTCTCCCTTGCCCCCAAGATGGCATACAATCTGATACAGGCTCTACATATACATTCATATTAAACTTATTCTCACATTAGTTATTTTGCAAGGAATTCTAACCAATAGAATGAACCATGAGAAAGAAGAAACAAAATAAGAAAGATAGATCAAATATTATGCTTCAATCTGCATTCAGACTCTGGATGTGGATAGCATTTTTCATCATGAGTCTTCTGTAGTTGTAAGACAGGGGTTCTTAACCATTTTTAAAAATATTCTAGACTTCTTTGCCAGTCTAATAAAGCCTTATGGATTCTTTATCACAATATTTTCAATGCATAAAATACATAAGATTAAAAAGGAAATCAACTATACTGAAATACAATATCAAATTTTTTTGTTTTTATTTTTTTAAGTTCACGGTCAGCCTCCGTTGGTAAAGGTTAATTCATCTTGGAGTTCCCTATCCCTGTCTTTATCCTTATGTATCACAAAGGTTTGTACTCTAGAGGATATGGACAAGTCACACAGTGAGAGACAAATAGAACAAAGAGATAACCCAAGCATTACACCGGTATTCCCAAAATATTTTTAAAAAAGAACCACAGAACAGCTTCTTACTCTCTCCAATTTCTGTAGAATCACTCCTGAGCTCTTCAGGAGTTCAGCTCCAACATGAGGTTTTACCTGATCTCCCAGCTCTTCATTCCTCTCACCCCAGAATGATCTGTTTTAACTTTATATATCCTAATATGTGTCCATATACCTCCTCTGACAAAGTATGAGCTCCTTGAGTGCAGGATTTACTTCATTCATTTTTGTCTTCATATCATCGACACTTAAGTGCCTAGCATATAAAAGGCACTTAATAAATCTTCATCCATTTTAATTATCCAACTATATATTTACCTTTTTTACCATTCCATACTGTCTTTGCACAGAAAAAGTAGGGGGAAATGAATAACAGCTTGTTTCCTTCTCTGGAGGTTTGTTTTTCTTCAGGGAGCTCAAATCCCCTAAAGTTCTTAATTTTTGTGAGCATTTCAGTACAAAAAGATCTGTGTCTGATGAAGCAAATTCATAGCTTCTGTAAAGTGGAAAGAGAGTTGCATGTCTGATATGCTGTGTCTTATTTTTATAGGTTCAAGAATCAAAAATTTTAGCTTAAGCTCAAATTTCACTAAGGAATACCTCACTAAGGAATCATATCATATCATGTCATACATAATGGGAATACTTCCTCTTTCAGTTTTAGAAATGAACTCTGGTGGGTTTTGAGTTCCAAATTCTTTCCTTGTCTCCAGCCCCAATCCTAGCCACTGAGAAGGCACGCAACATGACATAAATGATATGGGTGAAATCATGCAAAATATTACCATATAAGTCATGTTGCAAAAAAAAAGCAAGAAAAGTAAAGTGAAAAAAATGATATTTCAGTTTTAACTCAGAGTTCGTCAGTTCTCTCAGTGGAGGTGGACACATTATATGTTGTCTTCAGAACTGTCTTGGATCACTATTGCTCTGAGTAGCTAACTAAGTCTGTCATAGTTGATTATCCTTACCACAGTGCTATTACTGTGTACAATAATTTTGTCCTGTTCACTTCACTCTCCATCAATTCATATAGGTCTTCCCAGGTTTTTCCAAAACCATCCCCCTCATCATTTCTTATAACATAACAGTACTCTATTATAATCATGCTACAACTTGTTCAGTCATTCCCTGACAGGCATCCCCTCAGTTTCCAATTCTTTGCATCACAAAAAGAGTTGCTACAAATATTTTATATTTTCTTTTCTTTCTTTTCTTTTCTCTTTGAGCTCTTTAGGATATAGACCTAATAATGGCATTGCTGGGTCAAAGGGTATGCATTTTTATAGTCCTTTGGGTACAGTTTCAAATTGTTCTCCAGAATGGTTGGACCAGTTCCCAACTGTTCCAATAATACATTACTGTCCCAATTTTCCCATCTCCCTTCCAGCATTTGACATTTTCCTTTTCTGTCATATTAGTTGATCTGATAAGTATTAGGTGATATCTGAGTTGTTTTAATATGCATTTCTCTAAACAGTAGTGATTTAGAACATTTTTTTTTGATAAGACTACAGACAGTTTTGATTTCTTCTGAGAAAGCACGTGTTCATATCTTTTGATCATTTATCAAGTGGCCTTCCCTAATTCTTGATCAATTGTTTTTACCCCAAGTGAAATAATTCTTAGATATGGTTCTGTGTAGCATCTTCTCCATTCACAAATATGCCACCTTCCCCTTCCTCAAGAAACCTTAACTTTTTATGGCTTTGTTTGTTTTCTCAACAAGAGAAGTTGGCAGACAAACTCTTTTTTCAAAGTGGATGCTTCTGTGCTAAATGAGGGAATACTTGTAAAGTACTTAGCACAGGACCTTAATAAATCCTTGTCTCAATCCCACCTAATCGCACACTCACATTCTACTATTGTCTCTGGATCTGTGTTACCCTTGCACATCATCGTGAGGGTGCCACTCTTTTGGAGATCTGAACTATGCCAGTTAGTGGTGAAATAACAAGAGTGGGACCACTGGGGTTTTTTTCTGGGGACCAAAATTTGTAGGGTGCTGACAATATTTCTACTCTTTCAGCAAGTATAAACAAATGAATTCAGCACACAGGAAAAATAATCCATTAAAATAGGAAGCTGCCTCACCCCAGGTGAGCTGTTCCTCAGCCTAGGTAGCCTTTATATTCAGAATTGCCACACGCACGCGCACACACACACACACACACACACACACACACTCACACACACGCGCACACACATGCACACACACACACGCGTGCGTGCACGCGCGCACACAAACACACACACTGTCCTGATTCCTTCCCCAGTATGGGTCTTATGACTCAGAAGTCCAAGGTGTCTCCCCAAAGTCTCAAAGTTTCCCAAATGAATCTGGTTTTTTAAAATTGATTTAATGGATTTCTCTGCCTTCTCTGAAGATGTTAGGGACCATGAATATATCTATCTATCTATCTACACACACACACACACATACACACATATACACATATATACAAATACATACATATATTCACCTATATGTATGTGTATGTATGTATATGCATATCTATGTATATGTATATATAGATATACATGCTCATACTATACACACAGATACATATATGTTTATACATAATACTGCATACATTGTCAGACTTAGTTTATGTATTCAGCCAATTTGCTGATCTGATTTTTCTCTTTGAAAAAAAAATCCTTTCTTTCTTTCTCTTTCTTTTCCTTCCTTCCTTTCTCCCTAGACTTTGTCTTGCCACCTTGTCCAGGCCAGAAGTACAGGAGTTACTCATAGGCCAGTCTTATCACTTACTGAGGTAGGTTTGCTCCTCCTTAGGCAACTGGGTGGATCCCAGCTCCCAAAGGGCCATAAAACTGATGCTGTTTGGTATAGATACTCCTGTGGTACAGGTTGTAGCAGCTCAAAACTCTTCTCCCTGAGATCTGTTAGACCCCAGCTCCTTGGCAGGGAGGAATATAGATTTGCACCACTACACTCAGCTTTTTAAATTTTTCTTACAAGAAAGAGGTTTCTGCATAAGACAGGGGAAGCAATATATTTGGAAATGAAGGTGATGAAAATATTTCAATAAAATTTTTTTCAAGAGTTTGAGAGTACCTTGAACGTTGCTGGCCAATGCTGCATTTTTATGGTGATTGATCTGGGAGCCAGAATTGGTAGTTTTATGTTTGCTATTTAAATAGGCAATAGTCAATGCTGGGGGTGGTGTGGGCAATTTGGCACTAGGATCCAGCATCCATCCACCATACAACAGCAGTCACATAAACTGAAGAAGCCCCCCATTCTCATTCTCCCCACACTTCTTAAATCCAGGCTTGTCCTAGAGGCAACCCCAACTCTCTGTGATTCTAGCCCCAAACCACCTGTGCCCTCATGCACTAAATCACAATCTCAAATTCTGCATTACTGACTCTGCCTCAGATGAAAAATCTCCAGTGCCATTCCACTAACACTCCATTGATATTCCATTTCTAGAAGGTAGACTAGTGAATATGCTAAGGGAAGTTCTAAGGGGCATGCTTGCATGTATGAGAACTTAAGCCTTCTCCTTCATTGATACTTGCAGATTCAACACAATAAGTACACCTAAAAAAAGATTCGACATCTTACAAAAGATCTAAAGTGTATGGTGTTCATTTTAGGGACAATTAAAATTTTATATCCACACAAACCCCATGCAAAGTTATCCTGGCTTTGCAATAACTGTAAACAGCCCCTGTTGTAAAATCCTCACTATTCTACTGTCACTGATGGTCACTGACATCATCACTCAGTCAACCAGCATTTATTAAACAGCTACTGTGTGCCAGACCCTGTGCTAAAGACTGAGGATAAAAATAAAGGCAAAGAGAAGACAGTACTCTCAAGGAACTCACAGCCCTTTTTAGCATTGTTCCTATACAAGTGACTGCCCCTTGGCTATATCTTTTCCTAATACATTTCCCTATAACTGCTGATGTTAGGTGGAAAGCATGCTTGCCTGACCTGCAGGACTTTCCTGTCTTTATTCTTTTTCACTTTGCTTATTTTATTACAAGTCTCCTTGAAGGTTCCATCCTCAACCCTCTTCTCTTTTTTTTCAATAGTTTGGATGTGTGAGTCTGGATTTCTTTTCTATTTACATAATTCAGTAATCTCCTCTGAGCAAATTATTTCCCAATCTACTTTGCCACCTGGCCTTCTTTGCTGAATCTGGCTTCTTATCTCTGTTACTTTTATTCAAATGTCTTGCCTTCATCTAAAAATAGAATAGTTCAATTTTCTTCTCAATCAAATATCTATGCCACTCTTTCCCATATTTCCAAACATGCACTCAAGGAGTGTCTCTAATTTCCCTTTTTCTCTCTCACTCACATCCGTTTTCCTCATCATTTTACCAAATCCCATTTCTTTCCTGTTGTACTTGCAGCTAGCCATCGAAAGAAAACCATTCTGGTAGAAATCATTTCAAGTTTCCAAAGCCCACTTTTTGCACCGACCTTCACACCACCTCATATAAGAGGCATACTCTCCCAAAGTATGTTTCTTCAGTCATTTTTGTTGTGTCCATTTGGGGATTTTATTGGTCAAGATACAGGAGTGGTTTGCCATTTTGTTTGGCAGCTCATTTTACAGATGAGGAAACTGAGGCAAACAGGGTTAAGTGACTTGCTCAGGGTCACACAGCTAGTAAGTATCTGAGGCCCAGATTTGAACTCAGGAAGAGAAGTCTTCCTGACTTGGGGTCTAGCATTCCATCTACTGTGCTACCTAATGGTCTCCCTCACCCTGCAATGTATATTGCCTGCCAATCAAAAATTAATTAATTAATTAATTTAAAAAGAGAACTACCTTTTTACACGAATTTATATTTTTGCTATTGAATTTCTCTAGGTATGAGCAACACTTGCTGATATCTCCTTCTTGCTTCTTCAAGTCACCCCCTACTCATTACTGTATCAAACATATTTTTTATTAATTAATTTATTTGTTTTCAGTTTTCTACAGTCACTTTCATATATCTTAGTTTCTTCCCTTCTCTCTCCCCTCTCCCTCCCTGAGACAGTGTGCAATCTTATATAAGTTCTACACATACCTTCTTATTATATACATTTTCACCTTAGTCATCAAGCATTTTTTTAAAAAACTTTTCTTAACACCTTGCTTCTTTTTAAAATCCTTCCAACAGTTTTTCTAGATGCCTCCATTTTTTTCAGTGTTTGGCTCTCCTATCATATTAAAATAGTTTGAACCTCCACCATTATCTTCAAATGTTATGGGGACAGTGAATGTCTTTGTATCGGATAATTAAAACGACAATTCACAGACAAAGATGCTCACTCTCAATCCATTCTTTCACTCTTTTTGTTCAAACTTGTTCACATTTGTTTGGTTCAAACAAAGGTTGCTTCTGACTTATTTATCCATTAGAGTTTTATAAACATATTTGATTTCAAGCAAACTAATTAACGAACAGTCTAAGACAATCTTAAGCCCTCCAGAAGAAAAGAGATACATAAATCTAATAAATGATCCTCAAGGACTATTTAATTGACAAATCAAATGTGAGTCAAAGCTGAAAAGTGATAGATGTAGGGTTTGAAGTGTTTTTTTTTTCTGAAAAAGTCCTATTTCTTGAGCGAATATGGATTTTAAAATAATTGTCATTGCATTTTATAAACACACATTTAATTGGTATTCTTATGTTTTAAAATTTGACACTTTGGGAAGATTGAAGGATTTTTTTATGTTTATATTTTTGACTTTTCTAATGGAAACACTGGAGATACTAGAGATAGAAATTTCTCAGATATTTTAATACTGTGGCTTACTTTGTTTCAACCTATGAATATAAAAGATTTTTTTTCTACTACATAGTTTTACAATCTGGAAAATGAAATAAACACTTACTTCTATAACATGATAATGTAAAATTATATTATCATAATTAAAGGTTTCAATTTCTACTCTTTTTGTTTTTTTCAAACATGGCTTATAAAGAAATGCAAATTGAGCTTCTAAGAAATGAGTAGTGAAATAGGGATTCCTGTGTTAGAAAATCCTGTGTTAGTGCAAATTGTAAAGGTCTTTGTCACCAAACACCTGAGGTTTTCATCATTCTTGAAAGCTATCCAAAGTGCCATGAAAAATCGAAAACACTGCTCTACCATCAAAGACAAAAACAATTTGATCTTAAAGAAAAGTCTTCAAGGATTTGCAGTTCTTCTTCATAATAATAAAAAGTCCTTTGCATCAGGAATTTCATTATTACCCAGAGTTCAAACTCTTCAAAGATTTAATCTACACTATAATGTTTGCAAGTAGCGATATGCTTTTCAGACAAGTCAATGAATTCAATACGACTTCAAAAGGCTGTTTTCTGGGTTATCTACTACAGTTCCTCTCTAAGAATGAGGAGGTTGGAAAATGCAGGCTGCTTAAGTAAATTGGTGAAGTATTTTGACGATGATGACACTGTCATAAGCAAGGATAGGGAGAATTATGTTCATATTGTACATTTAGCAGTGAAGGAAAGCTACTTTAGCAATCTGACACTATCTAGAGGCTGGTTAATTTCACCAATTCCTCATAAACAACACTCATCACAAATAGATGTAGCACAGAACAACCTGAAACATACTGTGATACGTGCTTGTTATCAGACTAAAAATACTATTTAACTTCAGTTTATATTTTGTGACAAAAGCAAAGAAATTCATTATTTTCCAAAGTTTCTTGTGAAGAATTTTTAAGTGATTTTGTTGTTTGAACTTTCTCTGACAGCTCCCAGCACAAAGCTTTGCACATAAACTCCACCCTTTATAACCATTCTTTCCCTAATTTCAGCTCCATGCAGTTCTCTTAAAAGAGAAATTTTGGAAAATAATCTATCTCTAAATCAAGAGACTGTTTTAAGCCTTTTTCAATGACTATATTTACTAGGAAGTTATATAATAAATGCAAAATGATTAAGATCCGAAAATCAGAAAAAATGGATTTTCAAAGTCAATATCTTAAGTAATTTAAAAAGCCCACTAGTCAAATTTTGTAACTGTTTTCATTCCTCTTTCTCTCCTGCAACATGAGTCATATGACCACATGGGAATTACTCAAATGCTCTCAAGAACAGATTGCCCTTTGGCTCTTTAGTATAGGTTGAAAAAGCTTACACAAAATAATAAACACTATACAGCAAAGTAGTGTCATTTATCTAACACATAAATCTGATGAAAGATTTAAGATAAGATAATGTTCCTTGTAAACAATATTACAGAAACTTTTGACTTTAGTTACTAGCAATTTATGTCTCGTTTTATAGCCCAATATTTATGATTTATTACCACTTAGCTTAATTAACAGAACATACATATTTTCTATCCTAAAAACTATTTCTAAGTCTTTTGTTTAATGAAGAGGAATTTTAATGTCAATTGAACACAAGAGGAAATCAAAGGTCATTACTGCTTTAAGAAAAATTTTGGAGCAGAGGAAGCAAATTTACAAATCAAGGATGGGATATGGGGGAGTGTGAAAATGAAATGAAATTATGGGATTTTTTTACATTATGGGACAACTTTATGACTGAAATGGGTAATTTTGAGCTTCTTATTAAAGAACACAAGGAAAAATATATCTGGGATGTTTATAGGAGAAAGGTTAAGGTAAAGAATAAAAAATGTCAGGTAAAAGAAGGAAATAGGGAGTTAAAATACAAAAGCTAAAATTCATGCTTACTTGGAAAGGTGTGGGTATAGAGAAAAAGAAACTGAACAAGGTCAAATGAAAGAAGTTGAAGAGGTTAAAGCAAATTATGGTACATTCTGCAAACGTCAAAAAAAATTAAAAGATCAATAATAAAGTAAAGAAATAATAAAATATAGTGATGATGCCAAAATGCTTGTATTAAGAATAGCAAATATATAAAAATTAGGATAATAAAGATAAAAGTAACATAAAATAGAATACTGGCATGGAATAGAAAATAGGAAATTTTAAGATTGGAAAACAAATCTAAGATTGGATAACAAATTAGGAAGAGAAAAAATACTGAAATGCTTACTTTTCCCCAAATATTTATTTTGAAAAGGTTTATCTTTAGAAAAAAAAAAAGAAATCTAACACCTTTCCTAAGAAGAAAAAGTTGATGAGGTTAATCTGTTAGTAATAAAAATGTTGAAATGAAAGCAGAATGAGCACCAATGAAAAAGGGACCACATGTCATAGGAAACCTTTTCTAACACAAGAAATTCACCTGTTACCCATTCTAGATAATTAATCAAAATGAAGATATAACAGAGAATGTACCCTTCTTTTAAAAAATATAATAATCTAGTCTTTGGGTTTCAAAAGCATGAATAACTGTAGTGAAGTGCACAGCGTAGAGAGGTCATCATCTCCATCCTAAGAATAGATGAGAAAAGGCACTTGAGAATTCAAAAGCAGCTGAGCCTAAGGGAGTGTTCCTTGACTGTAGACCTTTAGGGCAAAATGTAAATAAGACCCATCAATTCATCTGCCCACCAGGATCCTATAATATCCATCTGATCTATTTATGCATTTCCATGATGGTTTTAAAAACAGTAATCTACAATGAGCTTTTATCTCTTCATGCATCTTCATACCTCAAATGAACCAGTCCCTAGAATAGTCTAGCATTCATAATATCAGGTTCAGATAAAAAAAGTAGGAATCATATGTTACATATGAAGTTGATAGAAAGCAATGACAGAAATGACAAAAAATACAATCCAAGCCTTCCAAAAATGTGTGTGTTTGTGTGTAATAAAATAATACAATAAGATTCACAAGAGCAAATATTCTGTTGGCACTAAATTTCTGACTAGGATTATTCAGACTTCTATGGAACAAGTAAAAAAAAATCCAACAAGTCTTTTAGTGAGTACCCCCATTAGGAAAGCACTGTGTTAGTCTTAGGGGATGGCAAACTCATCCTCATTAACAAAAATCAACAATAATAATCCCAATAATTCACATTAATATAGCGTTAAGATTTACTAAGTATTTCCTTCCCCTTTAAGGTTGGAAGGGCATATATTAGAATCTCCATTTTGTAGAGAAGGAAAATGAGGCCCAGAGAGGTTAGGAGTTACTCCTTGTCCCCCAGCTAAGAGTCTAGAATAGACTAGGGTAGTCTAGAAAAACTAGAATAATCATCCATTCAGTTATTTACGAATTTATTCAACATGGGATGCACCAGGAAGTGTGCGAGGTGATAGGAATTCAGTCAAAAACAAAATCTCTACCCCCAACTAGTTTACATGCTACTAGGGGGAATTGACATATAAGTAGAAAAATAAATGAACACCTATGAAAAGGAAATAGAGGTAGGAAAGGCTCCTTCAAGACGTACTATGAATTAAGCCTTGAGTGAAACTAAGGATTCTAAATTATGAAGGTGAAGAGAAAATGTATTTAGGCATATGGTATACAATCCATGGAAATGATTGGATGGGGGAGAGAGATTGTTTTCTGTGGGGAGTAACAAGTAGGTCAGTTTTGCTGAAACAGCAGGCTTAAGGAAAATAATATGAAATGAGCCTGAATAAAATAGATTGGAATCAGAAGACAAAGGATTTTAATGGCCAACAGGTACAAAAGAATAAAAACATTGGTCTTTTGTGGAAGGACCTATATGACTAGAGAGGGCTAGTTGGTTCTTTTGTGCACACGACAGTGAGTAAAGTCTGGGTTGCTGTGTAAAAGAAAAGGAAGAACTACCTATTCAGTAGGATTAGGAGAAAAAAAACTTCTGTTCTCCTTCCGTCTCTGCCCCTCTCTTCTTCCTGTCTATATCTCTGTCTCCTTTTCCCTCCTTTCCTGTCTGCCTCTCTCTCTCTCTCTCTCTCTCTCTCTCTCTGTGTATCTCTTTCTCTTTCCTCCTCTCTCCCTCCCTTTGGAGCCTCAGACATACACGTACATGTGTGTGTATGTGTATGTGTGTGTGTGTATATTCCTCCCTCATTTTGCCTCAGAAAGAAGAGTATGTTGCTTTGGGTCTGGCTCAACGATTTTACAAAGGCCTTGACTGGGCTAAGGAGCAACTAGGTGGTGCCACAGATGGTCAGGCCTACAGTCAGGAAGACATCTTCCTGAGTTCAAATCCAGCCTCAGACACTTATTAATTGTGTGACCCTGGGCAAGTCACTTGACCCTGTTTGCCTTAGTTTCCTCATCGATAAAATGACCTGGAGAAGGAAATGTCAAACCTCTCCAAGTAACTTTGACAAGAAAACCCCAAATGGGGTCACACAGAGTTGGACACAACTGAAAAAGGACTAAACAACAGCAACCAGGTCAAATGGCACTTGGCTCACTACTCTGTGGGCTTAGATTTAGTGAAAAAGAATGAGTTAGAAGTTCTAGCCCCTTGATTGCTGCTTACTAGCTAATCTTGGTCAAGCCAAAGTCCCTTATTTCTGCGAGACTTTGTGGCTGTTCAATAGTTTCAGTCATGTTTGACTCTTTGTGTTCCCAATTGGGATTTTCTTGGCTAAGATACTGGAGTCATTTGCCATCTCCTTCTCCAGCTCATTTTACAGATGAGGAAACTGAGGCAAACAGAGTCAAGTGAGTTGGCAAAGGTCACACAGCTAATGAATATCTGAGGCTGTATTTGAACTCATGAAGATGAGTTTTCCTGATTCCAAACCAGTGCTCTAACCACTCTGCCATCTATCTGTCCAGAAGCTCAGTTTACGATAAATGAAAGGATTAGAGGAGACGATTTGAAAATTTCTTTCCAGTTTTGTCATCCTTTGACTCTCTGGGGTTTGGAGTAACTCAAGCTGTGACTAGCAGAAGTGGAGGGAGGGTCCGGTAGATGGCCAGAACCACTTTAGGAGGCCAGACTGATTCCAGGGCTTCTTTGGAGTTTGAGAACCATTCTTAGGTAGGCCTATAGGACTGCTTTTTGATTGAACTGTTTCCAACCAACATAGTAATGGTCAACTTACTGCATGTCTAACACCAGAGAAGTTGTGACATGCATCAAACATGTTGATCTTATAAACCAAGGTTCCTTTCAGGTCCTCTCTGAAGTTAGATTAAAGGGCTCTCTTCTCCCCTCTGGGTCCAGAAGATATTTTTCTCTAACTTCTTAAGCACCAAAGGGAGAAGAACTTGTTATATTTCCCTGTTTGACCGGAGGCAAGGATGCTCCAGCTATCAGAAGCAGCAGAAGTAGATTTTTTGATTGGGGGGGAGGGGAAGGATGCTGAAATTCAATGCCAGAAACTGGTAATTGAGAGGAATGCCCCAGCTCTGCTCCAGCCAGCTACCTCTATGCCCTGGACCATTTTTCAAAGCTGGGAAGACTGTATTATATTTCAGGGTTTAAGGCGAAACTATTTCCCAGGACTTTGCACATCACTGGGCTCATGAGAAGTGTCTTAATAAATGTTTGTTGACCACTGTCTAACTCTACATATATAATTCACTGTTAAATCTTGCCCTTTTAACCTTAACAACCTCCCTTGTATGTGCCATTTTTTCTCCACTCATAAAGCCACAACCCCAACTCACCCTCATCCTTTTTTGCCAGTATTATTGTATTAACAACTGGTCTCCCTCTCTCAAATCTTCTCTCTTTCCAATCCATCCTCCATTGTTGCCAAGTTGATTTTTAAAGTATAGGTACCTACAAGATCAAATATAAACTCTTTATAATCTTGGCCTTTCCTATTTTCTAGCATTCTATGTGCCTTCTTTCCTCTCTATGCACCCTATGATCCAGCCACAAACACAACATTCTTCCCCTCTTTTCTGTGATTTTGCCTTGGCTGTCCCACATATCTGCCCGCTTACCTCCTCTTCTTAAGTGTCTCTTGCTTCTTTTGAAAACTCATCTCAAATCCCAGTTTTTCTCTAAGAGGCCTTTCCTGGTCCTTCCACCCCAGCTACTAATGCCTTCACCTTTCATATTACCTTCCCCTGGGGGCCATCCCCAGTCACCCTGATTTATATCTGGTCAGTGGACCCAAATAACTCCAGAGGAGAGAGTAAGGCTGGTGACTTTGCAGCCCTCCCTCACTTAAATCCAATTCACTTGCAAGTCATGGCATCACTCTTTGAGAATGAAGAACAACCAACCACCACCTTCCCATACTCTGTTCATATTTTGTAGGTATCTAGATATTTACATATTTCCTCCCTCATAATCTTGTATGCCTCTTGAGAGAAGAGACTGAGGTTTTTGTTTTTTTGCCTTTGTTGTATCACCATAGATTCACATGGAACCTGGCACACGGTCAGTGCTTAATAAACTCCTGTTGATTGACAGAAATGAGGGAGCTGCTCTTTGCTTCCCCTCGTCACACACATCCAATGACATGCCACCATTTGCTCTTTCATTCACCCCTTCTCTCTGATCAGATAGTAACCACCTTAGTGCAGGCCCTATCAACTCTGACTGAGACAACTGAAATGGCCTTCTAACTAATCACCCTTGCCTCTCCTGTCTCCTCACTCTCATCCATTCTCTAAACAGCGGCCAAAGTGATTTTCCTTAAATTCAGATGATGATGGCATCTTACTTACTCAATAAACTTCTGTATAATAACACCCTATTGCCTCAAAGAGAAAATAGAAAATCATTTTTTTTCAAATGGATCTGGAATTAGGAAGACCTGAGTTCAAATCCAGCTTCGGACATTAATTAGCTTGCTGTGTGACTCAGGTCGAGTAATTTTAACCTCTGTCTACTCAGGTTTCCTCAACTATAAAATGTTGATAATAGTATCTACATTCTGGGGGTTGTGATGAAGATGGAATGAGATATTTGAAAAGCACTCAGCACATAGTCAGTGCATAGTAAATACTAGTTTCCTTCCTTCCTTCATATCCTGACTCCCAACTATTTATTTATTTTCATTTTCATTTATTCATTATTTATTTAGTCTCAATGTCTATTTATTACACCTGCTCTGTGACCTGGCCAAATAGACTTTCTTTTAATTCCTCACACAGAGCACTCCATCTCCTTGTCTTTGGACTGGTCATCTCCCTCCATGTATGAATGAACTCTCTCCTCACCTTCATCTCACTGAATCCAGTCCAGTACCATGTTCTACATGAATCATTTTGTAGAGCCTCCAAGCTCTAATTGCTTCCATCCCAAAAGACTGTGTAGTTAAGTATTTTGTATTTATAAGTTTTTATAAGTATTCTGCGCGCACACACACACACACATACACACACACACACACACACACACACACACACATTTTTTCCCCCATGCTAGAATGTCAATTCTTTGGAGTAGTGACAGTTTCATCAATGATATTTGACTCTCCATTGTGTGCCACACAGTAGAGGCTTAATAAATGCTTTGGATTGTTTGACTAATTGTCAGCGGATCTAGGAATGAACAACATGTGTATTTTCTTCATTGAGAACCATAACTTCATAACTTGCCAATGCCATCTCATCCTATGTCTTTATTATGCTTTCTTATATCATTCTACATATCCTCCATCCAACCTGCTGTAAGACTTCTTTATGGGCTTTTCCAATAATTTGGGCAAACTCATGTATCTAACTCTCCTTGTCAGCTGTGATTTCTCACTTTGGCCATATGACTAGCCTACCTCCTTTTCCAAGCACATTTCTTCAATGATGTAGAGAACATAGCTGCGAATTATACACACTGTTAATCTGGAGAGGGCCCCATAAAAGGGCAGTCAGTGTGGTGAAGACTCTTGAACCCTTGCCCTATGAAGGTCAACTGAATGAACAGTACAAGTTTAGAAGAAAAGACAGGGTATACAAAATCACTTTTTTCCAGTATCTGAGGGGTTGTCACAGAGAAGAGGGACTAAATTTGTTTTTAATGGCCCCATAGGCAGAACCAAGAATTAAGCATGAAGGTTGTGAAAAGGACAATTGAAACTTGAGGGACCATATAGAAACAAGTTCCTATGGGCTGCAGATTGATTTAGAAAATCAAAAGCGGCTAATAAAAGTGGTACTGGATGTCATAAGAATTGGTAAGCTCCATCCTTGGAGTTCTTCAAACTGAGACTGGATGGCCCCTTGTTGGGTAAATTTGAGTGGGGATTCCTTTACATATATACATTCTCACATTTGAAGTTGTCCCCAAACTTCAGAATCTTAGCTTTGGTTTCTATAAATGAAAAAAATCTGATACATACACAATACTTCAGTTTACCAAGCACTTGACTTTTCTCACTCAATTACTCACCAATAATCCTGGAAAGAGGCTAGGGGAAATATTATTGTACTCCAACTAGGAGAAGAAGAAAATGGCATCTCAGAAATCCACTGGTCCATGCAAGATTCTACAGCTAGACAATAGAAAAGCTGGGATCCAAACTCAAATCTTCTGATTCTCACAAAGTACCTGAAGTTTTTATTCTGTGATCTCATTGTGTAAGGAAAATTCTTGATACCAATGCATATCTGTAACTAGGACCTTGGTAGTGTAATTTCCAGGGATGTACACATTGACAATGAGGTTGATGCACACATTGCCAGAGCTAGCTCAGTGTTTGGGAGGCTCCAAAGAAAAGTTTGAGAGAGAAGAGGGATTAGACTACTACCAAACTGAAGGTCTGCAAAGCCGTTGTGCTGACCTCATTGTTACATGTTTGTGAAACACGGACAGTCTGCCAGTGCCATGCCAGGAAACTGAATTTCTTCCATTTGAACTGTCTTAGGAAGATTCTGAGGATCACCTGGCAGGATAAGGTACCAGACACTGAAGTCCTTACTCAAGCTAAACTGCCAAGCATTCAAACTATGCTTCAAAGAGTGCAACTCTGATGGGTTGGTCACATTGTTCGAATGCAAAATGTATGCTTGCCAAAAAGACTATTTTATGGAGAACTTACACGGGGCAGGCGATCACATGGTGGTCAGAAGAGGCAATACAAGGACACTCTCAAGGTCTCTCTCAAGAAAGTTGGATTTGATTGTGTGATATGGGAGACACTGGCATAGTACTGCTCAGCATGGTGTGCCCACATAAGAAAAGGTGCTGCACTCTTTGAGCAAAGCAGACTGGAGACAGCACAAAGTAAACGCATGATATGCAAATTTGGGATATCCACTCCAAATATTCAAATGGACTATCTGTGCCCAACCTGTGGTAGAGCATTCTGAGCTTGTATGGTCTGCCACAGTCACAGTCGGACACACTGAAACTTCACTTTATCATGGTGATGTCATTTTGGTCTCTTCAAGTCTCCATGCCTGGGTCCCTGAAATGTTCAACACCTTGCCTAGGATTAAACAGTCAGTTTACAAGTAGCTAGGTAGTATAATAGAGAATTGGAGTCAGGAAAACCTAAGTTCAAATTTGACTTTGGATACTTACTGATTGTGTGACCATGGGCAAGTCATCTAATTTCTGTCTGATTTAGTTTTGTCATCTGTAAAATTGAAATGATGATAGCATTTATCCCCCAAAGTTTCTGTGAGTATAGAATGAGACACTATTTATGTGCTTTAAAAACCTTAAAGTACTATATAAATGGTAACTATTATTATATGTTAGAGTGCTAAAATTTTGTCTACTCCTTCAGTGGTGTCAAATACAAATAGAAACAGAGCCCTGTGGGCCACATGTTGACTTAGAAAAATCACAAATTAACAAGTTGTAATTTATTTTAACATATTTTGTTGAAGATTTCCCAATTACATTTCAATCTGGTTTTGGCACTTCGTGGGTTTTGAGTTTGACCCCTCTGCATTACAACATTACTTGACTACTACTTTTTTGTAGTGCCATATGTGAGACATATGTATGTATATATTTTATTTGTATGTATCATGATATAAGAAAAATTTAGTCATTTATCGAGATATTCTGAAATGCTTCAATAATTCACAACAAGAAGACAAATACTGTTAACTTTTTCTAAAACTCCATTCAACAAAACCCACCAAAAACATGCCTGTCATTAAACTAGTGAAAAATTCCACTTCCCTTCCAGCTTGTGAATGACTACAACCTCAGAGCAAGACATGCTGTTGTGAAGGATTGTTATGAACTCAGATGGGATAAAAGTGGTCAGGGCTGCTGCTCCTGCTCAGGTGTCTGATGAAGTACTATGCTTTCAACACTTTTCTTAACCATAAAATATTCTAGTCAAGAATGGTTTTTATGAATGAAGAAAGAAACCTTGTTTCCTTGCTTTCCTGAAGTCCCCTTGCCAAAGAGAAAAGCTGGGAATCTGTCTCCATACTTCTAATTCTGATGATGCGTTCTAGATGATTGTTAAAAACCATACTTTTAAGATAAACTAGAGCTTATACAAATAGCAATCCACAATAACCATTAGGAATGTCAATCCTGTCTGCATGTCTTTAATGAAAGGTAATGCCAAGCTGCCATATACACTATTGAGAAAAATGTGATCTAATTTTGGTCTCTAAGACTTTGCTTTAAAACAATTTAATTTCTAAGTCAGATAAAATTACAAAACGATAATGATATCACTTTAATAGTGAGAGTTCTGATCCATATGCCAAGATAATTTATTTAATTTGGATAGAGTACTTGATGAAGGGCTATGGTTGCCTGTGATTGGCTGTGGTCTTTGGATAAGCTGTATGTTCCATCTCCTTCCACTTGGGCAGCAACATTTCTTGGATGGCGGGGAGAGAGGACTCCTCAATGGAGGAGATATTCCCTTTTAATGTTCATTTGATTCTTGGTCCCTCTACTCTAACTGTCAGTAGGGGGCCAATTAGTACTGATTGCAATAGTTATTTTGCTTAATGGGCACCTGTCATCTATGAACTGAGACCACTAACCCAATTTCATGTAGGTCACCAAGCAGTCCTCAGGTAGAAATGACTTTTAGTTATTATTAACAGCTATTGATTTTCTTCTCTCCTGCCCCAGCTTTTCTCCCTTTCCCCACTGGGAGCCCTACCTCTGTGGTGACTTCTCTGAACTGTTATTACCAGGTTGTAAAGAAAAAAGGGTGGAAAGAAATATTTCTAAGATTATTTACAATAAATAAATAAGTAAATAACAGTATTTCCTAGGTTTCTAGGTATGTAGCAGTAAACACATAATGTAGAATATATTTTAATTGCTGTGATGTAAATGAGGCTTTAGGGTCATGTTACAGAGTGTTAACTGAAACATCCAGCTATGACTTTAGCATGCCTGCAGGCCTTTTAAATTGTTATGGGAAATTGCAGCATTCAATTGAGTAGTTTGAACATTGAGTTCCCCTAAGGCTTATTACAGTTTGGCAACATGATGCCAATTTCAAGTAATGTACATAATGCTCTCCTCCTCCCTTACTTTATCCAGAGAACCTTTTAAGCACTTGCATCTTTAGAACCATGAAATGCCAAGCAAAAGAACAGTTGCATAATTTTTGAGATAATTCAAAATTATCCTCCTCTTACACAGAATATGCTCCCAAAAAGGGCACTGAAAATTAGAGGAACAGAAAAGAAAGGTAATAGTATAAATATTATGATTCAATTATATTTTAAACCTCAATATTATTTTTCCCTATCAAGAAAGAATACACTCGGTTCACTCAGTTTGACAGGTAAAAGCAGACAATATTCTCTACATCAATGGATATTTTATGTTGTAATAATAGAGGAGTGTGTTTGTCCTTTGTTGCCAAAGAAGACTATGCCATCAGAGAAATGATGACATGACTTGCACTTGACTTTGTTTTGAGTGAGGGAAGGCTGTGCAGGTCACCAGCCTCACTTTTCTTCCAGAGTCATATAAATCCAGTGACCAGATATTCATCAGGATGACTAGAGATGACCCAGAATGAGGCAATTGGGGTTAAGGTCACATAGCTCGTGAGTGCCAAGTGTCTGAGGTGAGATTTGAACTCAGGTCCTCCTGATTCCTGCACTGGTGTTCTATCCACTGCACCACCTAGCTGCCCTATGATAATAACAAGAGGAAGCATAAATAGAAAATTAAGTTACTGAGACCCATTGCTACAGAATAATCTCCATCTGATATATCAATTATCAATTCACAGCAGCTACACTCATAGAAGTGGTTACTTCTAGGAAGCTTGAGTGTCTTTAAAAATCTAGTTATCTTACAACTCATTTCTGAAGCTGGATTAAAAAACCTTCACTTCATAGTTATATTTATACAATCTTTCCAACACCAAAAGAAAATGAACCTGCCTACATTGTCTCTTGAATGTTCAGAGGTGAGAACAGTTTAGCATAATCTTTAGCACAATATAGAATGTCTGGCTGCTTGACCAGGAAAGTTTGGTATTCCCCCACTAAGTAATCACGCAACAACACAGCATCATAGGATTCAGGTTTGGAAAGAACTTTAGTGTTCATCTCTCCCTATCCCCTTGTTTTAGATGGGAGGAAACAGAAGCCCAGAAATATTAGATGACTTGTTAAGTGAGGCATGATGGGGCTGTGGAAAGAGTGTTGAACCTGAATTTAGATAAATGCTCTGTCACTCACTATCTTTGTAACCTTGGGCAAAGCATCTACCTCTTTGTACCCAAGTTTTTCATGTGTCAAATGAGAAGGTTGGATTCTATGACCTCTGAGGATTCTTTTAACTCTGAATTTATGATCTTAGCAACCTAATCAGGATACATAGGTTTTAAACCAAGGTCTTTTGACTATGAAACTGGTGATTCATCCATTACACATAAATGCCTTCTTATGGAAAGATCAAAACCTTTTGGAGTTGACATAACTATGATGGGAAGAACACAACAGCTTTCCCAAGTCAATGATCACTAGAACTTGAATAGTTTTTCAGGATAGTGGAGTCTACCTAGAGTTTCAGGAAAATAGTTAATTCCTAATTTTATTCGTGTTCATAGGGACAAATGAAGTGGCATTGTGCTCCTTGCATTTGCATCCCCAGCACTTAGCATAGTGCCTGGTACATCATAGGTGCTTAATAAATGTATACCAATGGACTACTCCCCTGTGCAGACTATGCCCAAAGAGCAGAAAGTCAGCATCTTTAAAACAGGCAGCCCCTCTCATCGGTACATGATATTTCAAAGGACCTACTTCTGTCACTTACTATCTGGGTGACTTTGGCCAAGGCCAATTCTCCTTGGCCTTCATTTTCCTCATCTGTAAAATGGGAATAATGGATTAATGGTCCTCTAAAGTCCTTTCTCAGTTTATATCTCTTGGCATATGATAATGCCAAGTGTTGAGTGGGGCACTCGAGCACATCCTGATGGCAGCAATAATGGACAATGAAAATAGAGAGAGATGATCCTTTTCCATCTGACCCTGAAGATTATTGCCTAGCTTAGAGATTTTTGGCAG
Source organism: Potorous gilbertii (assembly GCA_028658325.1). Taxonomy (NCBI): domain Eukaryota; kingdom Metazoa; phylum Chordata; class Mammalia; order Diprotodontia; family Potoroidae; genus Potorous; species Potorous gilbertii. The sequence continues at coordinate 73,060,283 of CM053774.1, read as the reverse complement.
AAGAAGCAACTCAGAAGACTTCAAGGTCTTCCTGAACGCAAGGTCAGTATTCTTTGTATTACGTTATGCTGATCAAGAAAGGTTTGGTTTTTAATTGTCTTTTAAACTTCTCAGCATCAGAGCTGAGGGAAAATTTAGTCATCTATTTCCCTCATTTAACAGATGGGAAATTAAGCCCCACAGATTTTAAGTGACTTATTCAAGGTCATACAGGTAATAAATAGCCAGAATTCAAATTCAGGTCTTCTGGCTATAAGACATTGCTTTTTTCACTACATTGTATTACAAGGTCATTCCATTCTAGATATCCTAATTGACCCAGGCTCTAAATCCTATCAGCTCTAAAACATGCATTAACACAAGGCATACTATGATCTTAAAAGGAAAAGAAAAAAAAATCTAATAGATTCAGAGGCCCTTTTACTTGCTAATTCTTTTCACTTGCTAATTCTCTCAAGACTACATTAACAGTTTCAAATTTTCATTTTGACTGGGAATATGATTTCTAGCAATTATGACAAAATTTTCCTACAACAAAATCATTTAGATGTTTCTTTCCCCCTCCTTATCTTCCCAGTAGTGTTTGATATATTGGAATTTTATATGAACAAAAAAAATGGTGAAACAAGGGATTCTAGTTATTCTCATATTAATGAAAGGTGTCATTCAAAATTAAAAGGAAACACTTAGAAAGTATAATATGTATATAATTAACCTGAAATACTCAATAGTACCAGGTTACTGATAAAGAAATTGTAGAGTAGGCATCAAAGAAAAGGGTAAGACATAATGGAATATTGTCTTCAGTTACATTAGCTGTGATGAAACAATAAGTATTGCCAATCCTCAGCTTTGCAAAAGCTCCTCATGTGAAAGCTAAGCATCTCCTCAGTCAGAGACATTTCCTTGTATGTCATCATATTGTTCAGTGGGGCTTCAGTAAAACCCCTGATATCTGACACTACCCCCTGGAAGAAACAGTGAATTGAAAAAAACCAGTGGTGTATCCTAGCTGGGCAAGTGAACTGTGATAGAACAAATACTTGATAAAAAAGCCAACTCTCTAATGCCACAGCTAATAAAAATAATTTCAGATATTGAAGTTCTCATTAATCAGTGGTGAGAAAAGTATATCAAATAATATCAGTAAGTTGTTTTTAAATGGAAAAATTCCAATTGTCACATGTGGCACACTTCATGAGATAAATTGAGTTCATGAGAGAAATTAGGGTAGGTTCCCATCAGCAAAAATGCCACAATTCACATAACTAATCACCCATAAAACCTATTACAAACAAATACTAAGAAAAACTCAAAAAGCAAAGAAGAGTGATGGAATTTCCACCTCAATGAATGATAAAGTGAGATATATCAAAAATCAACTCAGCTGGAAAAATGACACACTGTGAAGAGGTGCTTAGAATGATCTGTGGCCAGGATCTACCATTAGTCAAACCAATGACGCTTAATACATGGAGATTTTGGTCTTCATATCTGGAAACTCACTTCTTCCATTATGGAAGCCTGACTTCTTAGAAAGAAAAGCAGAAAAGTCTGTCTCCAAAGTGAGAATTGGGAAGAAAAGAAATGACCTGTCAGAAAAATAGCTCATGATCTGGAACTTAAGAAAGATGAGAGCAATCCTGCCCCTCTGAAGTAGGCTAACCCCCCTACCCCTCAAATTTCAAGCTCTTTAAATAATGTATCCAGGACCAGTTTTCTGGTGCTGGCCTTTACATTCATTTTTAACATGAGTGTTAAGGAACACCTAGGATCAGTTGACTCTAGGAATTTTACTTCAAAGAGAAAGACATTCATTTTTTAAAAAGAGAAATAAATACTTATGATAGAATGAAAAAAAGAATATTCGAGTCATAGACTAAAAGATATTTCTGAGTTCCTACTATATGTGAAACAGAAAAAAGAGTCACCCTTGAACTGGTGAATAAGTCTCATTAAACTTAAAAAGCAGATCCCAATTGCCATTAGGCACAGCTCATAGAAAATAGATTTTTCCCCCTTGAGGAGGCTGCCCTGGGTTTTGTCAGTCCTTCAAAATATAAGGATAATGGGGGAAAGGTTTTTAAAATTTTTTAAAGAGACTTGAAAAAAATCATTAGTAGGGATAAATTAAGGATAAAAGAAACAATCTAGACATGTATAAACCCAGAGCTCATTCCATTTATAGATGGCTCTTCTCTTTGGAATAGATTGATCTGTGCCTGAATGAAGGATGCAGCTGGAGAGAAGTGGGAGTAGAGAGATCTGTCTTTTTTTTGTCTTATGATGCCAAGCTTTAAGAGAATTGAAACTCAGTTCCAGATTCTCTTTGGGCAGTCATCCCTAAAGAGAAAGAAACCAAACCATAAAGTAGTTGGTGTCAAGCATGTTCCTAGCCTTATCTTATCATTCTTAGGTGATATCTAGGGCTCTCTATCTATATAGATTATAGTTAAGTTTAGCTATCTTGCTCCTGGTAGGAAAAATCACTCTGTGTACAGCCTAATTTATTTTCATCTACATAAAATTTTTGATCTAAACTTATTATTGGCTTAGATAAATGGGTTTATGTGATATTATGTGGGATAGTCTTTGTGGAACTAGAGCTTGGTAGGAAGAGGGTCAAATTTTTGAATACAGAGTTTGGAGCTCTCCTTTATTATGAAAGGAATCATTATCTGGAGAGGAAACTAAACCTAAGAGGTATTTTTTCTAGATGAACAATATGGTGGATAATAGTAGATAGGTATAAATTGTAGCCCTGTGTATCACCTCTGAGGAGAGCAGAGTGGTCAGCCTTGTGACCTCGGTCTCATTTTCCCCTTCTGGCAATTATCAAAGTCTCCCTTGGATTGGTCAGAGAAGATTGTAGAGAGATCTATTCATGCCTTTGTGAGAGCCATATGTGGCAAAAGTGACATCAGGCAACACACACACACACATACACACACACACACACTCATATACCAAACAGATGAATAACAGGACTAAACAAAAGACAAACACTTTTAAGTAGTTAACATTTTTTGTACAAATATGAGGAAGAAGATTGGGAAATATCAGGGCAAACGAAAAATAGGTCAAAACCTACTTAGATACATGTGAAACATGCATACATCACTTCACCAACTAGTAATAAAGACTGACAACAGAGATACATCACTAGGAACTCTACCAATAAAATGTGCTGGAACTAGAGTATTATCACAGACTGAATTGTGGCTTACCTTTGCGCAAACATAACATTGATCCACAAAATCTTAAGAACTAAATTTTAATAGATATTGTCATCTAAACTACTCAGTCTCTAAGATATGTATCAAAATATAGAGGTCTAGCAGAACGAATCAAAATCATGAGAGCATGGGATATGATGTCTTTTGTCCTGTCTGCTACAGGAGATGTACTGAGGACACTTTCAGTGAGTCGAAAGAGAATAGTCTTATGTTTTTATTCAATAAGCTAATACTTTTATTCAATTGCAAAAAGCATTTATTTTATCCACATGTGCAAAAGTCTACAGTACACTAAATATAGAAGAATATAAAGATAGCAGTTTTCTAAGGACTATTCTAGATTGTCTCTATCAAACAGAGTAAAAATGCCATGATATGTGTGTGCAAACCAAGAATTTTGTTAGTGTTGTTGAGTTGTTTTAACCATATCTAACTCTCTTTCACTCTGTTTGAGGTTTTCTTGGCAGATAATGATGTGGCTTGCCACTGCCTTCCACAGAAAAGGAAACTGAAGCAAAAAGGGTTGAGTGACTTGCCCAAGGTCACACAGCTAGTAATTGTGTGAGGCTGGATTTGAACTCAGAAAGATGAGTCTTCTTGACTTGTGACTTCCTGGCTTTCTATTCAGTGTCAGTATACAATACAGTTATGTACAACCATTCCATATCTATTTATCAGCTATACCTTTGAAGTTTGCAAGGTTCTCTAAAAACATCATTTCACTTGATTCCTCAAACAAAACTATGGAATGGGTACTACCAATTTCGTATCCCTCATTTCACAGATAAGGTAACAGGCACAGAGTGCATCAGTGACCTGCCCAAAGTTACACTGCCAGAAAGTGTCAGAGGCAGAGTTTGAGCTCAGGTCTTCCTGGTGGTAAATTCAGCACAAATACTCATTGTTTAATTCAAGTGGTTAGCATATTTCAGCTACAATACTGATTAATTAGTGATGTGGGTGTGAAAAATGGCTAAATTTAAACACAAGATAAAATGGCTGTTTAAGAATGTACAATAAGAAATGATGAGCTTGTTGATTTTACAAAACCATGGATAGACTTGCATGAAATAATGAAGAACAAATGAGAGTTGCATACAGTAATAGCAATGTTATTTTAACAACTTTGAGCAAGTAGGTTATTTTAACTATTATAAACACCCAAATTAACTACAAAAAAAGGAAGAAAAACACTATCTGCATCCAGAGCAAGAACTGATAAATAGAAGCATGTATAGAATGGTTGTACATTACTATATTACATATTTAAAGGAATAAGAGGTTATACACAATAGATTTGCAATTTCATGTACAATTTTTAAAAAATTCTGCATTATGGAATGCTACTATGTTTTATTTTATAAATTAAAAATAAAATAATTTTTTTTAAAAATGTAGGCAAGAAAGCCTCTTCTTGGTGTGTTGGAACCCAAAGGGATATTAGTTGTTGGGGGTGGAAGTAGGGAAGGGTGTTTTATCCTGAACTTCAGTACATCGTGATGCTGGTCCTTGAAAGTCCAGCTCTCCTACACTAATTTGACACTAATTCCGCATACTTTGCTGTTACCATGTTTTCTGGCTGTATATACTCATACTCTTCATCACAACGTATTCCTCCTTGCAAAAGCAAACATCCTCTTATAAGAAGACATCATCTTCAAAGTCAGAAGGATCCTCTCCACAGAGTGCTTCCAGAAATGGGAAGGTCTACGCTACTTGTTATGGCTAGTATTGGGAGGGCGGTCTTGAAATCAAGAAGACCCTCCCTTAATCATTTAGTAGCTATATGACCTGGGCAAATAACTAAGACTTTCAGAGCTTCAGTTTTTTATCTATAAAATGGTAATAACAACAGTGCCTACCTAACACATCTAGGAATGTTGGGAGGGTCCAATGAGATAATGTATGTATGTAAAGTACTTTGCTTTGAAGTGCTATATAAAAGATAGCTATTATTAATTACCTCTTTTCTTTAAATTAGTAATAGTATTTTTGTTGCTAATAACCTGAGTTAATTTAAGCTTCTGTTCTGTATGCCATCATGGTACCTGCCACACAATACCTTTTGCTGCAATTGGAAAAAACAAATTTAATAGTTAAGAAACATGTATTTGGGGGAATAGGGAAACAAAAGGAAAGAGGAAGCAACTGAAAATTCTTTGGAAAAGATCCAGAGGATTTTTACAAAGGGTTTTAGGGAATTAAAAAGAGACTGAGCACCTCCTAAAATCAATGGGATTAGGGATTCACACACAAGAAAATAAGCAAGGTTATTCAAAAAGAAGCAGTTTGTGAGTTGTTTTTCTTTTAAATCTGGTACATCATCACAGCAGCCTTTACTGTCGTATACAAAATCCAAATGTAGCATGTTTCTCTTGTACATGTTGATGGATTTACTATCTTGTTGAAAAATGCTTTGGACTTTTGAACAACCAAGATATCCCTACAAACTCTCAAATTTAAATGCAAGACAGATAACTGATGAAATCTTTCATTTTCACAAAAGCAATACTTTTTTCATGCAGTACATAGCCAAGCTGGAAAATGGCATACTATGGGAGATCAAAGGCCATTATAACATAGGCAGATGGAAGGTTGGTATTTAAAAAATCATGCCTAATGTGATTCGAACACTGTTAAAGTCATTTCTTAATAACTTGGAAGTCATTTTCTATCCTAATTTTTATGAACTCATATCTCCATGGCAAAATGTCAGTTCTATTTTATGACATGAGGAAAATAGTAAGAACCACTATATTATTCAGTCTTATATCCTACCCTTTTTTTAAAAAAAGATTTTTTAACTGAAAAAGCATCAAAGTGTCTACTAAATATGAGCAACTTTGTCGCATGCCTGGGATGAAAAAACAACAAAACGACGATGACAAGTCCTGCCCTCCAGACTTTTGCATTATATTGAAAATATCATTTCACTTACACAGGATAATTTAAGGAGAGATCACTAAGATGAGAGGACCAGGAAAGATGTCTCATAGGACATGCCACCTTAGATGAGCCTTAAAGAAACCTGAGAATTTTCAAATGCTGACATAAGAAGGAATGCATTGTAGGCACCGTAGGTATGTGAAAAGAAAAGAGAGGGAGTGTTGAGTGAGGGGAACAGCAATGGTCCACTCTGGTTGGAATCTAGAACACATGAAAGGGAGTAGTAGAAATGAAGTCTGGAAAGGTTTATTCTAAAAGCTTTCTATGACAGCAAGAGAAGTATCAATTTTATCCTAGAGGCAAAAGGGAACCACCAAAAATTATTGCTTGGTGAGACCCAGGTATTGAGAATGATTTTAGCATCTGAGTGGAAAATGAATTAATGACAGAAGGAGGGTAAGCAAGGAGACCAATAAGGAAGCTAGTAGAAGAGTACATGTGAATGTAATGGGGACTTGAACCAGGGTTGTGGCCGTATGAGTAGAAATCACAGGATTATAGATTTAGGAGTAAAAGGAAACTTAATGGCCAAAACATCCAACCTCCTCATTTTATAGATAAAGAAACTGAGACTTGGGGAGGTTAGGTAAGTTTCTCAGGGTTACAAAATTACGTTGGTGACTGAGGCAGGATTTTAACTGATACCATGACCCTGAATATCCATTATATCACTCTGAAATGAATGGGGAGAGGTTGCGGAAATAGATAAGTTGTGACAAATAATTGGATATAGGAGGTAAAGAATAGAGAAAAGTCAAAGATTACATGTAAACATGGGTACTTGGAAGGATAAAGTTTTCATTTAAAATAAGGGAAATTTGGAAGAGGTATGGCTTTAGATAAAAAAAAACAATGACATCTATTTTGGAGCTTGAGATGTTATTAGAAGCTGCAGATAATGAGTAGTAAATTGTTGATGTGGGACTGGAGTTCAAGAGAAAGATTATGGTTAAATATGGAGATTTAGGTATTATATTCATTGAGATGAAAAATGAACTCATGGGACCAAATAAAATCATCAAAACAGAAGATATAAAAAGAGAAGAAGGTCCAGCCCAAAGCCTTTGGGTATGCCAAGAATAAAGGGCTGGAGATGGTTGTGATTATCTGGCAAAGAGAAAAAGAAGAAAGTGTCACATGGTGGGAGGAACATCCAGAGAAAGCAATGATATAAAAATTGAAGGGGAAGAGAGTAGGTGGTAAACTGTTTAAAACTGCAAAGGTCAAAAATGTTGAAGATTATGAAAGGTACATCAGATATAGTAACTGAAACTCCAAATCTTTTTTTTCTTTCACTTTCCCCTCCACAAGAGAATTAATTTTGCATCTTCATTTCTTACTTATATAACCTAGTTTTCATTTTTCCTTTCCCCTACCCCCTACTCATACAACAAATTAATAGAAGAGTTTCTCTTTGGAATTTTTCCAAAACTGGCTAGTAGAAATCATAGTCCCTGGGTTTTAAGCTTTGAGCTATATCTCCATATCCTGGTTTTACAAAGAACCATACCAGACTCGGCAAAGACACTCTTCCATTGTTAAACAGAAGTAGGTGTTAATAATTGGTTGTAACTAGCCCTGGGAAAATGTAGCATTGATTACGAAGTTGAGTAGTTTCTTCTTTCAGTCCCAGTTAAGCCTTATCCAATAGTTTGTCAAGTTTCATTGATTCCATTTTCAACCATTCCTCTGCCTCAGATTTAATTCTCACTCCTGAAGATTCTGTTTTGCAGTCCATCTTTCTCCACTGTAATATGCTTCAATCATTGTGATTTCATTTTTTCTAATCTTTACTTTGATATCAGCTATTTTCACTTGTACTTTGATCCCTGCATACATCCTCCTACCTTGCTGCCTAATTCCTAGAATATTCTTTTCTTCACAGTGTTTTATCGCTCTCAAACTCTGCCCCATCTTTATTCATCACTCTTTGCAAGTTTGGGATCTGTGTAGGATCAACTTTCTTGGGTCAGAAAAAGACAAAACCAATATTTGAAAATTCAAATCATGTGTTTAATGGGGGAAATAACTCTACATGTTAGACTTTGATAGAGCATATTTAATATTTGACAATATATTCCATGTAAAAGTAGCCTTAGTTCATATGTATGTACATACATATTATAGGTGCATACACACATACACACATGCATATGTATATATATATATATATATATATATATATATATATATATATATATATATATATATATATCAGTTAGGCAATGTGATTTAGTAAGACAAAAGACCAGATACTTGTATTAAAAAAGATACTGAAAGTATTAAAGCAACACAATGTAGAACATTATTCAAGGATTTATACGTATTGGCGAAAGCTTGTAGGACTTAAAGCCTGTTATTCAGAAGGCATTGTGTTTCATTTTTCAAATTTTTCCTTCCTCTGTAGCCCAGAATGGGAAAAGAAAACAGAGCAAAGAGAAGACTGAATGATGCTTCCCATTCCTTTCCTATCAAACTTACCTCTTTTTTCTTTAGTCTATATTTATATATGCATATAAAGTGGGGAATGAACATCATTTGGATTCTTTTTATTGAATTTTTTTTTTTTTTTGCTTTATCACGGCATTTCTGGAAGAAGTGCTTTCCATTTATCTTTTCTGGTTAATTGTCTTAATTATCTACCTTACTTCATATGTGTAGACAAAGACTCATTTTCAACTTTAAAATGTCCCCAAATGGAATGACTAAGATGTTGTGGTCCATGAATGTAATGGAGTATTACTCAAGTGTAAGAAACGATGACTAAAAATTCAGAGATGCGTTGGAAGATATATGAATTTCTGCAAAGTGAAGTAAGCAGGACCAGGGAAAAAATTAGGTACAATGCTTATAACAATGCAAATGAAAAGTACAATCACCACTCAGTCCTATGAAATTAGAACAGACTGGCAGAATTGAGGGAGAACTGAACTAGGAAGCTGTTCAGTAAAGATTGACTCTTCATAACCCTGTATGGAGTTTTGTTGGCAAAGATTCCTGAGTAGTTTGCCATTTCCTTCTCTAGTAGATTAAGGTAAACAAAAGTTAAGTGACTTGCCCAGGATTATACAGCTGGTGAGAGTCTGAGGCTGCATTTGAATTCAGGTCTTCCTGACTCCAGATCCATTGCCCTATCTATTGCAGCCACCTAGCCGACTAGGTTCAAATCCTGGTTCAGACAATTACTAACTGTGTGACCCTGGTCAAGTCACTTATGTATACCCAGCCTCCCATTGCTCATCCTTAAAATGAAGGTGTTTAATATGGTGGTTTCTAATGTTCCCTTCAGCTCTAAATCTATGATCTTACTATCTTTTAATTGTAGCATATGTGCCATTATCTTTTGTAAAGGAAGAACAGAGATTCTATAAATATCTTGGGAATTACCTTCAAACTCAGTCAGTATTTACTTTGACAGCTTATCACTGTGAGCATAGGAAATGAAAAGGGAAAAGATTCACTGGACATTCTCATTAATCAGGGGATTGGCTAAACAAATTGTATGTTCTCTAAGAAATGAGAAATATAAGAAATTCAGAGATGTGTGGGAACACAATAAAATAATGCAGACTGTGGTAAGGAGAGCCAAAATAACAATACATGAGTCCAGCAGTATAAACAAAAAGGGTGAAAACAAAGCCAAATACTGAGTGATCAAAATGAACCAATCTTGACTCTGGAAAAGAGAAAAAGAAGTAGCTCCCTCTTTTTGGTAGAATGGTGGAGGTATGGGGGTGGGGGGCTATGGATGTGGCACACTGAATACACACTGCCAGATGCAGTCAATATGTCAGTTGGTTTTGACTAACAGTTTTCCTTCTTACAAGGGAGAGCTTATGGTGGGGTGGGGAAGGTTAGGAGGAGTGTGAGGGGTGAAGATTACATCTAGAAATAAGCCCTGCAAACACAAAGCCCCATGCCCCATAATTCTTAAAATTATATTGGGAAAAATGGTTCACTATTAGGAAATGAGGAAGCCAAAAGTTTGAAAATTATTCAAAAACCTTATGCCTATATCCCATACACTTTTTCTTGAAAAAGAATATAAGAAGGCATTGGAGAGCAATTACCAAAAATCACAACTAATGAAATTGGCTATCTCTCAGAAAATGATTGGTTAACACTGTGTATAATGTGTATAATTAGATAGATAGAATGATAGATAGATTAGATAGAATGTGTATAATCAGCTGGTTTAAACAAATGTCAAAATCAACATGAAAATTGGAATAAATGATAAAGAAGAGTAAAAGGATGATGCATGCTACTGCAGCAGGTTCAGTCTGAATTATTTGAATGAATTGTCACCTCTGAAAAGATTATAGAGGGAGAAAAATAAAGATATAAACTCTATTGCCACTTCATAGGTGGTATTATGTGTAAGTGCTAGACTATTAGATTGTAAGATCCTTGAGGGCAGGGAATGTCTATTTTTTTAATTTACTTATTTTTGAATTTGAATTTACTTAGCAAAGTGCCTGGGCACACATTACATGTTTAATACATTTTGATTGATTTACCTGGAGTCAGGGAGACGAGTTCAAATGTGACCTGAGACACTTACCAGCTGCTACTCATTTCCCTCAGACAACTCACTTAACCTCTATTTTGCCTCCATTTCCTCTGTAAAATGGGGATAGCCCCTATCTTCTTGGGTTGTTGTAAAAATAAAAGGTGATATTTGGAAAATTCTTTTAAAATCCTTTGAATACTATACAAACACATTATTAGCTATCAAAACTTATATGGAAATTCCTACAATGGAGGTAATAAAAGAATTTTAAAATCATGTTAATCATTAGTTACTTGATCATCTACCCAAATGGAAAAACATGAGTTTAGAGCAGACAGTTATTTGAAAAACATCATAAAAAGAGGAAAAGGGAAGACTGAATGCAGTCGGCTCCAACAAATGAGAACTATCAGTAAAAGGGGAAAAACCAAATAAACAAACTTGTATAAATCTGAGACCCATCTAAGCCAGATCATGTCGAGTATTAATAGGTAAAACAATGGCACAGATTTACCTGTATTTCTCTGGTGACTTATTCTTGGATAAGTTAGTCAATAAACATTAATTAAGTACCTACTATGTGCCAGGTAGCATACTAGGAAGATTAACAAATAGTTAAGAGAAGCAGCCGGACCCAACCAAACTGAGTCATAAATTTAGAGCTAGAAAGATTATCATCTGGTCTAACTGTTGTTTGGAGAAACTGAGACCTAGAGAAATCAAACGACTTGATGAAAGGGTATAGATGTGTTGAAACAACGCGGTGGAAAGACTGCTTCCTTGTGGATCCATTTAAGTATATAGAAGTATGTCCATACCTGTCTGCCTGCCTTGATTCCCACTCTCACTTCTCTTGGAATGGTCTAGGAGTGCTTTAATCACATTTTACTGTGCTCTTGTCACACTCATCTGAAGCACAATATTCTTATATAACTCTTCTACCTCTTCCTCCATAACTTTTTATGTTTTTCAATCAATAAGTAGTTATTGAGGCCATGATACTACACCTTGTGATTCCAATCTATCTAACAAAACACCCTGAACAACTCAGCTTTTCTTTTTTTTCTTTCAAATTAGCTTCCCCTACTGGTGCTTATTTAAGAATATTGAACCTTTATTACAGTGAAAGTACATTATATTTTAAAAAGACTATTTTATTCCTGAGTTCTACGCCTACCTCAAGGTAAGTGAGACTGTAGAGGTTCCAATGGGAAACGTATAACAAAATCAGCAGAAAGTAAAAGAAAATTATACAAGAAATTATGCAGTCTTTTCCTCCAGAATGATAGATCTATGACCTTTAGCTAAGGATTTCGACCTCTCTGGACATTTGCTCATCCATAAATTTAAGGAAGTTGACTAGAGATAATCTCTAAGGTCTCTCCCAGTTGTAAAATTTTACAAGAAGCATGTTATAGTGAATAGAGGGCTAGACGAGGTCAGGAACATCTAAGATCAAATCCCAACTTTGACACTTACTAGCTGTGTGACCATGAGCAAGTCACTCAGAGACTCAGTTTCCTCAGCTATAAAAGAAGGATATTAATACTTTACAGGGTTGCTGTGAGGAACAAATGAAATAATTTATCTCTAACCCAAGGTAAACCTTAAAACTCGACATAAATGCCAGGTGTTATTATTGGTCTATGAAATTTTTGTTGGCTAATAGAAGAAGCGAAACATTAAAATCTCTGGCATATAAATAAAGCACATAAGTAGGTGCTTGGGAAATAGTTGGTACCGGCTGTGTAGAATCTGATATGTATTCTGGTCTATGTGAACTATGGCCGAATCAGAATGACCAAAGTCCATCATTTTTCTAAGAACAGTCACCCTGGAAGGTCTGCTGCTTTCTGCTCACATCACACCCTTCACTAGTCACAATCTAGTAGATCAGCATGGCCATGTCTGGTTTTGACATTAAAAACAGCAACAACTTTTTAAATGTTTGCTGCAAACTAATGTTTTTTAATCATATGATTCGTATAATTTTGATTCAGGTGAAAAATACACATAAAGATTTGTTGGAGATTCTTTCTACGAAAACATAAACTTGTTTGGTTTACCAAAAAGAACTTCTTTTAAATTAAAATTAATTTAATTAATTTAAAAAAAATAGAAGAAAAGCAAAGTACACAGTCAATGAACATTTGTGTTGTTGTTGAGCTCTTTTCAGTCAAATTTAACTCTTTGTGACCGCATTTGAGCTTTTCTTGATAAAGATAGTGGAGTGGTTTGCCATTTCCTTCTCTAGCTCATTTGACAGATTAGGAAACTGAGGCAAAAAGGACTAAGTGACTTGCTCAGGGTCACACAGCTAGGAAGTGTCTGAAGTCAGATTTGAACTCAGGAAGATGAGTCTCCCTGACCCAAGGCCTGGCACTCTATCCGCTGTGCCACCTGCCTACCCCAATGAAGATTTACAAAGTGCCTACTATGTGTCAAGCAGTGTCCTAGGTTCTGAGAATACAAAGAAGAGCAAAACAGACCTTGCTCTCAAGGAGCTCATAGTCCGAAATTATATACATTTTAAAATCAATTTTTGTATTTACTTTACGAATCTTTTTCTGCAAAATGGAAGTGACAATATTACTTGTTCTGTCAAAACAATTTAACAATGCTTCAATATTGGAAATATTACGTAAAATTCCTTCTTTCTTTATTGGGAATCCCAACTCTCCTTCCACAGAAAGAAATGCTTCGAGACCCTAAGAGGAAATTTCATTAGTTAGTGGGTCTCCTACTACCCAACCCCTTGTTCCCTAATTTATTACCCAGTAACCAAATTTTTAAATTATTTCTGAGTTTAGGTAGGCTGATCCTTGAAGACATCTTCCATAACTTGGATTGTAGAAAGGCAACTCAATGTAATAAATAGAGACCTAGCTTTGGAATAAGAAACATCTAACTTCAAGTCCCATCTCTGATATCTACTGGCTGTGTGATCCCCAGGCATGTCTCTAAGACATAAATTAAAAAGCAGCTAGAAGTCTGCATTGATAAAGTTTCCTCATTAGAGGCTCTTGATGCCAAGAAAACAACAGGTCCAACAGAAAATCTCATATAAATTATATACCCCCACATACACATAGAGAGGCAGCCAGGTAGTACAGTGGATAAAGCCCTGGGCCTGGAGTCAGGAAGACCTGAATCATCAGCCTCAGACAGTTACTAGCTGTGTGGCCCTGGGTAAATCACTTAATCCTGTTTGCCTCTGTTTCCTCATCTGTCAAATAAGCTGGAGAAGGAAATGGCAAACCAGTTCAGTATTTTTGCCAAGAAAACCCCAAACAGTCATGAAGAGTCAGACATGACTGAAAGGATTGAACAACAACTATTGATATTACTGTCTGATGCAGGAAAAACAATAACAAAAAAAATGAACGAAAAGAAAGAGCTAAGCGTAAGGGGAAATGAGTTCCATCTAAACCAAGGACAATATATCACAACGTGTGCTATGATCCTTACAATATAAATTAATGTTCAGAATTCTGCATAGATACAAATTAACATGATCAGGATAGTTTGTGGTAAGAAAGAAAAAAAATCAGATTCATTAAAAAAAGATGAAAATACGGACATTTGGACATCCTTTTCTGCCATCAAAAATTTCCTCTCCCCTTAACTGCCATATTACAACTCTAAAGCATCTAAATCGTTCAAAAATAAGTAATTCAAGTGAGGTAAAATGCTGATAAAGATGATCGATAATGGGCACCTACCATCTTCCTATTTATACACTTATTTTCAGGAAAATAAGATAACTCATATTAAAGGAAAACTAGCTCATCATGTTGAGAATATATCTACATGATAGCTAAAAACCTGATGAAAAAGTGATTAAATGCTGCAAGTTTGGAAGGTCATATTAACTTCTGAATAGACCAACTTTCTTCTTTCCCCTTCTTTGTTTGGACACCCTGAGGATTCCTTTTATTGGGTTTGTGCTGATGCAATCATAACCATATCATCATAGGAATGTAGATTTTGAGCTAGAAACGGCCTTAAAAGTCACTTAATTCAGCCCCCTCATTTGACATATGAGGAAAGTGAGACCTAGAGTGATTATCTCAGTCAGGTTCACATGGCTAGCAAGTGTACAAGGCAGGAATAGATATCAGGTACGCCTCACTTCAATTCCAATACTGTGATCATGACACAACGTTGTTCAGTTGTGCCTGACTCTTGACTCTTTTTTTTTCTGAAAAGATTATCAGACTGGTTTGCCATTTCCTTCTTCACTCATTTTTACAGATAAGGAAAATGAGAGAAACAGGGTTAAATGACTTGCCCAGGGTCACACGGCTGGGAAGTATCTGAGGCCAGATATGAACTCAGGAAGATGAGTCTTCCTGACCCCAACAAGCACTCTATCCACTGCACTACCTGGCTGCATGACACAATGATACATCATCATGACTGCTGCTGACATTTATATAGGCTTTAAGGTTTATAAGTCCTTTATAGTCTTGTTTCCTGTTTGTCCTTCATTCTGGAAGAAGACCATGACATCAGAAAGTCAATGTCTTGACTTGCAATTGAATTGGATTTAAGTGAGGCAGGTCTGTGCAAAGTCATCAGTCTCGCTTTCTCCTCTGGAGCTATCTGTGGCCAGTGGCCATTTAATCATTGGGACAACTGAAGATGGCTCTTACCATAGAGTGTAATCATTGGAGGGATAGAGGAAAGGGTGAATTTGAGAATTGCACTGCTTTATCCCTCCTTCAACCCTTGTGACTGTACACAGAATCTTAATGGGACACCAGGAGACATCTTATTTCTGCTGAACACTGGAGAGAAGAGAATGACTCAAACACCCTGGCTCCAAGATTGATAGCTGGCAAGGTGGCCTCCCACCCACCTGCCAAGGGGCTGTTGCTGCTTTGTTTCCCCTTTTTTCCTCCTTTGCCCTACTACCATTTCAGCATGAGACTAAAATACACTGTCTTATGTTTATATTCATCTAAAAATTTTCAATTAGTTAAAAGTTGCCAAGAGGCCAAAATAGACTGACTGTAATCAAGATGTCAACAGGGAGAGCAGCAGGTTCTGGTGGGCCTGAGGCGCCTAGATATAACTACGGCATCAGCAACACTGTAGTTGTCTTTTTTCCTGTCAGGAAATCAGATTAATTCTAGATTCAAGAGTCTCTTCACACATTCAATTCAATTCAATAAATATTTGCAAAGTGTATAATATCTATCAGGAGTTGTGATGGGGGCACAAAGACAAAAATGGTTATTGCAATAGTCTGCTGGTGCCTCAAGTCTCTCCCCACTTCCGACCAGTCTCCATTTCGCAACTAAAATGATTTTCCTAAAATATCTCCCCCACCCCACTAACACATATACACTCAGTGAAATCTAGAGGCTTTCTATTTACTCCAATAACAAATACAAAATGCTCTTCTTGGCATTTAAAACCCTCCATACTGACCCATCCAGTCTCTTTATACCATGTTCCTCAATGTATACATATTCTTCAGTCCTGGGACACTGACTTCCTAACAGTTCCATGAACAAGAAATTTCATCTCTCAGCTCCTGGCATTTGCTCTGGCAATGCCCCGTGCTTGAAATATTCTCCTTTATCCACTGAGTCAGTTGACAGTCCTGGCTTCCTTCAAGTCTTGACTAAAATCCCATCTTCTACTGAAAGTCATCCCTAAATTCTCTTAGTTTCAGTGTCTGCCCTTTAATTATTTCCTACTTACCCAGTATATGTATTACTTGCTTTGTATATATATACTTTTTGCATTATAGCCTACTTTTGATTGTAAGCACTGTCTTTTGCCACTTCTTATATTCCCCAGAACTTCACATAGTACCTAGCACACAGTAGGCTCTTAATAAATGTTTATTGTTTGTTTGATTGAACGACAGTACCTACCCTCACAAAGTTTATATTCCTTGTATATGTAGAGCCTCTATCGGATTGCATGCTGTCTTGGGGAGGAGAAGAGGGGGAGAAAATTTGGCACTCAAAAGCTTGTAGAACTGAATGCTGTAAACTAAAAATAAATAAATAAATGAATTTTCTTTCTTACTGAGATCTGTTTACAAAGCTAGATCAGGAAGCAGATTATCAATGAAGGGTAGCTGAAATGTTGACCTGATTAATTCTACTGCTAGGAATAGGGCAGGTAGCTAACACGATGGACAGAGCTCTTGGTTTGGAATCAGGAATACTCATTTTCATGAGTTCAAATCCAGCCTCAGATATTTATGAGTAGTATGACTCCAGGTAAGTCACTTAATCCTGTTAGAGAAGTGAGGTTGCGTAGTGGATAGAACACAGGCCCAGGGAGACCTGAGTTCAAATTTGACCTCAGATACTTACTAGATTTCTGACACCAGGCAAGTCACTCACTTAACCCTATTTGTCTCAGTCTCCTCGTCTATAAAATGAGCTGGAGAAGGAAATGACAATTGACTTCAATATCCCAAATGGGGCAAAGAAAAAAGTTGGGCATGACTGAAAACAGCAAAAACTACATGGTAAAGGAAAATACAACTGGAAGGATAGGCATTTCAATTCAGTTCGCTTCAGTTTAACTCACTTTAAAACACAAAGATATTTATTAAGTCTCTACTGTGTACAGAACACTGTGGTAGACCTGAAAGATACAAAAATAGGTAGGATCACTTCCTGCTCTAGATTATAATTTAAATTTCAGGAAAACAAAGTCACCTGCTTTAACATATCAGCAGCAAAGATTTTACTTATTAGATACTCATTTGAGTAAATAAGTTTTCTGCAATCAGAGGATCAGATCAACCCTGAGCTGTTACCAACAGTCAAGGGATGGGAGCTTTGATAGGAGTAAAGAGAGGCATTTTGAATCAGAGAGAAAAGCTGCATAGTGCAGTGACTTCAGAGAGTCAGAGGCCAATGTGAAGACACCGGGTGTCTAAGGAGAGGACAAATGAGACAAGAAATCCTGCAGAGGAACAGAGAATGGGGCAAAGATCTACTTTGCCTCCTTGGCTATTTTACAAAGAATACTGGTCATATACAGAAAATAACTATCATTCCCCTGTGTCTGAGTTAAGACAGCAAGGGTAGTTTGGAAGCTATCAACTTCAGCTTCAGTCACTCCAACCCAACCCTCTCAATACAGTCTACTTCAGTCTTGAAATCTACTAGTCACCTCCTTTCCTGTGAGGAAGAGAAGAAGACCTGGGGGAGGTAGGAGGACAGGAAAGATAAAGAGAAAGACATGTTCAGGTGTATCTTACCACTTGTGTAGACCCAAATGGGAAAACTACATGTAAAATCACAAAGATCCAAGTTCAAATACTAACTCCACAATATTTGTAAATGTGGACAAATCACTTAAGCCTCTATCTACTAACAGGAAAGAGATAGGATTAGAGCTTTAGTCACCAAACCCTAGGGATTTACTCGATTGTATGATATTCTTCATTGATATCACTTTGCAGGCAAACTCCTGCAAAACACTGGGGAAAAAAATCAGTAAAAAGTCCAGTTGTAATTCTATCAACCAACATGCCTGTGGTTCATTTTTTTAAAGGTTGGTTTTGTAGAAAAATAAACATACACATAGTTATGTGCGTTTATATGTGTACATTCACTGAGCACTTTAAAGTAGAATACTTACATTTTTATATCATACTGTAATTTACCATGAAGATTGTTCTTTCTCTTTTTCTAAATACTTAGGTAAATCTACCAATATTTACAGAGTCTGATTTTTCCAATTCTTGCCCTAAATCTCAATAATGTTACATGTTACTCACGAAGAGAAAGAATACTGCCAAGTTGCTCTTTAGCATTGTAGCTTCCTCTAGAAACAACAGAAGGCATTCATATGGTAAAACTGACTTTTAAAACAAAATATGGACTGAAAAATGAAAAGACAAGTGGGAAAATGTTATTGGGAAAACATCTTTGCTGGTTCTTCTTAAAGACTTCTAAGTTTAGCTATGAATATTAAGAACATCCTTAAAAGGAAGATTAATAGGAAGAAGACTGACTGAATACATTTATTCTTAAAAGATGTAAGAGAAGTGGAGACCTATAGATATTGGACACATACACAATATTGAAAAGATATCAGCTTTAACTAACTAAATTTTAAGAGCCCTTTAAGATCTACAAAGTACTTTACATATATTATCTCATTTGGTCTTCATAACAATTGAGCAGTAAATTAATGAGCATTTGTTAAACACCTACTATGTCCTAGATATTCAGGATATGAAGAATTAAATGAAATACAATGTTCTAACAAGAAAGATCACATAAGTATATGCTTTCATAAGCATACACAGAATGCTAGGACAAGTAGGTGCTATTATTTCCATTTGATAGATGAAAAACTGAGGGTCAGCTTCTCACAGCTGATATATGACTTGAAATTGAACCCCTGTCTTCATGGCTCTCCATACAATGTACCCAGTGTACCTTTGTAGGAACAATATCCATTTGCCACCAGCTGTTCTGCTTTGTACTGGCTCTACCACTACCATCCTCATTTCTTTATTTCTCTCTCCTCTGGATAAGCTTATCACCAGAAAACTCATCATCATGGAGATAGATCTTCAGCCATGTCTCATAAGTACTTTCAGTTGCTTCTGCCTCTCTGATTGGAGAGCTTCTTTAAAGAGGGTTCAATATCTTAGCCATCTCTTCATTCACCACCAGCTGCTCTGCTTGGTTTTCACTCCACTATCATCATCAGGCTAGTAATCTTCAGTATCTCTCCACCTCTTTTCAACTTCTTTTTGTATGTTTTCCCCCATTAAATTGGGATCTCTTTGAGGGTAAGGAATGGCTTTTTAAAATTCGTATCCCCATTTTGGAGCCCTG
Organism: Potorous gilbertii; assembly: GCA_028658325.1. NCBI lineage: Eukaryota > Metazoa > Chordata > Mammalia > Diprotodontia > Potoroidae > Potorous > Potorous gilbertii. Next base: position 73,040,757 of record CM053774.1, on the reverse strand, counting down.
GCCTAAAGTCCTTGGGGAAACTGAGTAGCTGCTCAGGGTCTCTGCTGTGAGTCATGATCCTTGATGAGGAGCAGCACTGAAATGGTGGTGGCTGTGGAGTGGGAATCCTACTCTCAGTTCCAAGGCAGAGAAGAGTGCTTGTGGTTGCTCAGAGACAAGAGCACAGGCTAGGAGAGGAGTAAACTCCTCTCCCTTGACTGTGCCACCTTGAAGGAAGTGAGAACTTACAGGTCCCTAGAGATAATCTCAGAGAACAGCTGCACAAAACCTCTGAAGTCTAGGGTAGTATACTGCCCACTTGATAAAGGACTAAAAAGTCAAGTAATTGGCTGGAAAAATGCCAAAAAAGGGGAAAAAACAAAACTATAGAAGATTACTTTCTTGGTGAAAAGGTATTTTCTTCCATAAGAACAAAGCATACCATCAGAGGAAGACATCAAAGTCAAGGCATCTACATCCAGAACCTCTAAAAAATGTGCAATGGTTTCAGGCCATGGAAGAGCTCAAAAAGGATTTTGAAAATCAAATAACAGAGGTGGAGGAAAAATTGGGAAGAGAAGTGAGAGCAATGCAAGAAAATCATGAAAAGCAAGTCAACAGCTTGCTAAATAAATACCGAAGAAAATAACATCTTTATAAACAGACCAACTCAAATGGCAAAAGAGGTCCAAAAAGTCAATAAGAAGAAGAATGCTTTAAAAAGCAGAATTGGCCAAATGGAAAAGGAGGTTCAAAATCTCACTGCAGAAAATAATTCCTTAAAAATTAGAATGGAGCAGATGGAAGCTAATGACTTTATGAGAAATCAAGAAATTATAAAGCAAAACCAGAAGAATGAAAAAAACTGACCTGGAAAATAGATCCAGGAGAGATAATTTTAAAATTATTGGTCTACCTGAAAACCATGATAAAAAAAAAAAGAGCCTAGACATCATCTTCCAAGAAATTATCAAGGAAAACTGCCCTGATATTCTAGAATGAGAGGGTAAAATAGAAATGGAAAGAATTCACTGATCACCTCCTGAAAGAGATCACAAAAGAAAACCTCCTAGGAATATTGTAGCCAAATTTCAGAGTTCCCAGGTCAAAGAGAAAATATTACAAGCAGCTACAAAGAAACAATTCAAGTATTGTGGAAACACAATCAGGATAACACAGGATTTAGCAGTTTTTTCACTAAGGAATCGAAGGGCTTGGAATATGATATTCCAGAGGTCAAAGGAGATAGGATTAAAACCAAGAATCACCTACCCAGCAAAACTGAGTACAATACTTCAAGTGAAAAAATGAAATTTCAATGAAATGGAGGACTTTCAAGTATTTTGTTGAAAAGACTAGAGCTGAATAGAAAATCTGACTTTCAAATACAAGAATCAAGAGAAACATGAAAAGGTAAACAGGAAAGAGGAGCCTTAAGGAACTCATTAAAGATGAACTGTTTACATTCCTACATGAAAAGATGCTATTTGTAATTCGTGAGACCTTTTTCAGTATTAGGATAGTTAGAGTGAATATACATACATACATATATGTGTATACATACACACATGTAACATGTGTATATATGTACACACACGTATGCATAAATATGTAGGTGTGTGAGTATGTATGCGTATATTATATATGTGTAGGTATGTATATATACATGGGTGTGTGTATAGATATACACATGCAGGGGGCACAGGGTGAGCTGAATATGAAGGGAGAATACTTAAAAAAATGAAATTTACTGCTGAATGGAATGTACTAAGGGTAAGAGAAAGGGATAGGTAGAATGTAGCAAATCATCTCACATAAAAGAGGGAAGAAAGATCTTTTATAATGAAGGGGAAGAGGGGGGAGATGAAAGGAAATAAGTAAGTCTTACTCTCATGGGATTTGGCTTAAGGAGGAATAACACACACTCAATTGGATATGGAAATGTATTTTATCCTGCAGGAAGGTAAAGGAGAATGGGACAGGAGAGGGAAAATAATAGAAGGGACAGAAAATTGGGAAAGGGATAATCAGAAGCAAACACCATTGTGGGAGGACAGATCAAAGGAGAGAATGGAATGAATTGAAGGCAGGATAAGACAGAGGGAAATGTGGTTAGTCTTACAACATAACTATTTATGGAAGTGCTTTGCATTGTTACACCTCTATGACCTATACTGAATTGTTTGTTTCCTCAATGAGGGTAACTGGGGAGAGAGAGAGACAATATGAAACTCATAGCTTTAATAATGAATGTTAAAAATGGTTTTAGCATGCAACTGAAAATTAAGATATACAGGCAATAGCGTGTTGAAATCTACTTTGCCCTACAGGAAAATAGAGGGGAAGCAGGATGGAAGAAGGGTTGGTAATGGAAGGGAGGATAGACTGGAGGAAGGGGTGGATGGGGTACATGCTGGCCTGGGGTGGTGGTGAGGAGAGATGGGGAGAAAATTTTGAATTTGAATTGTTGAGAACTGAAAAATAAATAAATTATACAAAAAATTGTATCCCTAGCATTTTGTAGAGTGCCTGACACATAGCAGGTATTTCTATAAATATATAAATGTTATAAATGATCTTCAATAAATACAGAATATGCACATATATACATAAATATATAAACTTTAAAAATAAAAATAAATAGGAAAAATTCTTATTTTATCATATTTTACCACCTGAGTGTAGACATAGAACCCTAGGTGTCTCTTCTCTCTTATGTTAGTATAAGGCAGTTCCTGAAGGGTAGGAAATGTTTTAATTTTTTAAATTTCAGCACCTAGCATGGTGCCAGGAACATAATAGGCAATTAAATGCTAGCTGATCTGCACTCAATTGAATCTATTTGCATTTCTATTTTCCAGTTCCTTTTTTTTTTTGTCTTTTTCCATTTTGCTGCTTCTGCTCTCTCTTCACATTTCTCAGTGTCTTTTTAAAAATTTCATAGGTACTTTCATTGTCAGATGAATCATTCCCCCTAATTCCTAGGTCTCTCCATTCTCAGGTCCCTTCAATTCCTGTTATTGGTTATTCAGTGTCTCTTGAACTCATATCTGTGTGCTTGGCACTTTGCAACTATACTTTTCCACTGCTAAATTTTGTCTGTGGGAACTCAACAGGAGCTCCCAGATGATTTCCAGGTCTGACCTCCAACAGAGAGCTAGCCCCAGCACCACTGTCCATGTTTGAGCAGCAGACAGCATCACCCCCAAATCCCAACCATCCCTGGCTCCTGCAGCATCCTCAAAGCCTCTGCTTCTTGGGAACAGGGCAATACATCACTGTCTCCCAAAAGAACAGTAAAGATTATCTTCAGAAGTACTGAATTTTGTGTAAAATGTGTGCCTGGAGATGATAGAATTAGAATTATTAAGTATTGTAGCAATTATGATAAAACCATGTTTGACCAGAGTGATGTCCTTGTCTCATCTCAACTGCTTCAGTCTCTGAGTAAAAATGAATATCCTACAGAAGGCAACGGCAAGGTACACGTTAATTCATCAGGAAGTATTTATTAAGTGTTTATGATGTACCAGGGACTGGGTATGAGTAGGTTGTAAAATACAACCAATGAAGAACTCAGAAGAACAGGGATAAAAGATGATACCGTGGAAATATATGGTAACCAAAAAAGATGTGCTGAACACAAGGGAAGGGACAAGTAGATTGTGTTACAGTGTTAAAATAAAGTAAAGTCAGGTGGTCAAGTAGGATTTCATAAGTGGCTAAAGAAAACTTGTAGCATGTAGGGTGGATCCCTGCAATGAACTAATCAGATAATATGGAGGAGAGTGGCTCAGGGTGAGGAGGGATGGATGCATTGAGATCTACACTGTGGGATTACATGATAATCTTCCAAATGGATGAGATAAGAAAGCCAATGGAATTCATGAAAGGTGGGTGCCATCATGGTGCCACTTGAAGATTATTTGGGTAGCACGAATGGTCCATTCACTTATTTTTGTTTGTGAAACCGGAGCAGGTGTGTGAAGTCTGATTCTCCTCTAAAAAGGGAAGAGTTTCAAAGACGATATTGTATATATTGTACACTCACAGAATCACAGAACGGGAATGCTCTCTGGGGTTTCCCATCAAATATTTCCTTGACCTCCTCTGATCACTGGGGCAGAGGACTGGTCTAGGTAGCTTTTAAAAGTAGCCTTGATCTTTAACTTTCTCTTTTATATTATTGCTATTATTGCACTTCTAACCATTAACTTGGATTTCAATTGCATTTTTTTCTGTTATAGGATCAAGGGAGAAATATATTTTTACAATGTAGTTAGCTAAATAAGATGTAGGTAGTGCCAAGGCTGAAAGACCCAGAAATATGTTTTTAAACAACTAAAAAAATGCTCAATTTCAATGCAAGGTTAGTGAAAGTGAAGATATCATTTTTTTCCCCATCCAAGTTCCTTGCAGTAAATGGAGAGGATGATTTCTATATCACAACCCAGGAGGAGGCAGAAGGAACTCAGATTAAAGATGCAGTTTTAAGGAATTAACCTTAAAGAGGAAGAAAAATATTTCTTCCTCTGAGACAGAAGATAAGGACAAAATAATGTATAACAATTATGGAAATTTTTAGAGTGAGTGAGGGGAGTTGAGAAAGGCAGGATAATGTATTGGATATATGCTCAGAAATGGATTCAGAGAGTGCTTTGAATATTAGCCCTGTAACCCTGGGCAAATCACGTACTCTGAGCCTCAGTTTCCTCATTTGTATAATGGGGATAGAAAGAACGGCTACTATATAAGATTACAGTTAGGTTCAAATGAAATGTTTATAGAGTACTTTGCAAACCTCAAAGCACTGTTTTCTCTTATAAAATGGATTCAATCATCTGAATTATTAGAGTTGGAATGGAGATAAGTTCAAGGGGGTGAGGAGGAGAGGAAGTCTGTGGAACAATTATTGTGTGGATTGAGATAAGAATTAGAGTAGAATATGCGGAACTTATTACCTAGAAGCAGGGGGAGTTCAGCTGAAATCACATGCTACAGATTTATAGTGGGGGAAACAAGAATTATTTTATTATTATTTTTATTTATTATGTTATTCAGTGATTCTCAGCTCAGTACAACAGGGTCAAACATGGTGATGTACCAACATAAAATGGAAATGGAAAATATTTAACAAAATATATTAAAATGCAATAAAACACAGATAATATTAATATATGGTGTTCTAAGTCAGGATGAGCCTGCAGGGATCCTTATGTATCTTGTTTCTATATAATTTTGACATGACTACTCCAGATGACATCTTTCTTGATTCCCTAGCTACTAGTGCCTCCCCTCCCATTTACATACATTTATGTGTATACATATATCATCTCCCCTAATGGAATATAAATCCTTGAAGGTGGTTATAGTTTCATTTTCCCCCTTGGTATCTTTTGTGCCTAGAACAGTGCCTGGCACATAAAAGATGCCAAATAAATGTTTCTTGACTGCTTAATTAGAAGCCTGCAGCAGTAGCACAGAGAGCCTCAGCTTTGGGCATTAATGGGTTGGAAATAATGACAATAAGTAACATCTGGTCAGTTATTACTGAATCTATAATATTCTCAATCACTCTGGGAGATATTTGCTATTTTAACTCCATTTAATCTTTACTTTTCTCCCTTATAGAATCAAGGGAGAAATATATTTTTACAATGTAGTTAGTGAAATAAAATGTAGGTAGTGTCAAGGCCTAAAGACCCTTTCTCAGAAACATGTTTTTAAACAGCTGAAAAAAATGCTCCATTTCAATGCAAAGTTAGTGAAAGTAAAGGATTATGCAGGTAATATCTAAGGTAAGACTTAAAATCAAATTTTTACTGACTCCAAGTTCAGCACCATCTAATATACCCTATAGTTGACCGTTGTTACAGAGGACTAGTGGTAGGGAAGGAGCTGGGAATTTCATAGGCTCTAGAACTAGAACCTTCCGGTATGGCCAGGGAATCATTAGAGGGGCAGACAGAGTGACCAAGGCTGGATATAGAGATAAAGGAGCTAGAACAGGAGCCAGAAAATGGAATCTTGACCTTTAGGACCTTGGAGGCTCTTGTACCAAAGTTTAGCAGGGGTGGGGAACCTGAGGACTTGAGACTACATGTGGCCTTCTAGGTCATTGGGGTGCAGCCTTTTGACTGAGTCCAAGTTTTACAGAACAAATTCTTTTATTAAGGGGATTTGTTCTGTGAGGTTTAGATTTAGTCAAATGGCTGCATTGAGGACCCAGTCACATGAGACCTCGAGGTTACAGGTTCCCCACCCCTGGAAGGTATTACTAGACCAATGTGACCGATGTGGGATACAAGACATTGTTGTAATTGGTTAGAGCATTTGTCAGAGTGGTCATCAATATAAATATTGAGGTTGATAAGGAAGATTAAATACTGGTTAACTGATGATGAGAGGAGTGGAGTTGAGATAGTTCTAGGTGCTAATTACAATAGGATCAGGTTTAAAATTTGAATGGACTTAGAGGCCATCTAAGTCAACCCTCATTTTACTCATGAGGAAATTGAGCTAGTAAACTTATGATTTAAACTTCCTGATGCCAAATCTGTTTCTTTATCTGTTACCTCTATTGATATTAAGGAAATTGAGATGGTGACCCGGAAATCAAGACTGCACATAAAAACAAGGAAGAGAGTATTATAGAGATTGTACAGACTTTAAAGAAACAATGGTTGCAGAGAAATTGTGTGAAGACAATAGTAGAGAACAGAAAGTATCACAATCCTTCTTTCTGACCCCAAGGGGAGTATGGAAAAAGATATTCTTTAGCAAAGAGGGTTGCAAAGGAGAGAGTACCCTCAGATTCCACTTAAAATCGAGCTAGAAGAAGTGTTGCAAGAGTCTATACTATGTATAGACAATTTATTGAAAACAAAGCCGGTGTTCCAAAGAATACAGTGGAATGAGCTGTGATCCTTGGGATGGAGAGGGGTGGGATTAATTATGATGATGGTAGTAATATTAATAACAGCTAATTAGGGGGCAACTAAGTGGTGTAGTAGACAGAGCACCTTGGAGTCAGGAGAGCCTGAGTTCAAATTTGGCCTCAGATACTTCCTAGCTGTGAGATCCCGAGCAAGTCACTTAATTAACCCTGCTTGTCTCAGCAAACCACTGAAGTATCTCTCTGCCAAGAATACCATAGAGGCAGATGACTGCAATGATTGAACAATGGTAGCAATGACTGATAGCAGCTAGTATTTCTGTAGTGCCTTAAGATTTGCAAAGCATTTTACAAGTGTTTCACATTTTACCCTCATACCAACCATAGGAAGTAAGTTCTATTATTATACTGACTGTACAAAGGACAAAACTGAGGAAAACACAGGTGAAGTTACTTGTCCAGGGTCACATATCCAGTTAGTAAGTGCCTAAGACTACATTTGGACTCAGGTCTTTCCTGACTCTAGGTCCCACTGGATCCCCTGGAGGTGATCCCCTCAGCTTGATTGAATGAAGTTTCTAATGAGAAAGAGTGGACACATAACTTACCTCTAAAGTGATGAAACTGGGATTGGGAAAACGCTATAATGGTAGCAGATAAAAGTGGCAGGTTGGCAGAAGGGAAAGAGGATTGCTCAATTGTTGGAAATTAGACTTGGAGAATTAACTGCTATCAAAGTGATAAACGTGTCTTTCTTCAAAACTTGACATTTAAAACTGTCTGATGGCAAATTTTCTATGCTCATATTATAGAGCTGTTTATGTAGAATTCATGGAAATTTCAAAATCCCACTAGTACTTTTGTGATTTTTTTTTTGTTTTATTGATACCTTTTGTTTTTATATTATAGACATTTCTGGATATATTTCCTCTCCCCAAGTGAATAAGCCCTTGTTACAAGGAAAAAGGTGGTTAAGCAAAACTTACATAGTTATTGTATCTGACTTTATGCATGCAAGATTCTAAGTGAAGAAACTTACCTTCTAGAGGATATTCATATAAACACATGTTTGCGTGTATTTATGCATGTATGTATATACCTATGGATGTATTTATATATGCAGGAGGACCCTACATGACTCATGGACAGAGTCCTGAGTCAGGAGTCAGGAAGACTTGAGTTCAAATTTGACTTCAGACACCCACGAGCTCTGTGACCCTGGGCAAGTCACTTAACCCTGTTTGCCTCAGTTCTCCATCTGTTAAATGAGCTAGAAAAGGAAATGGCAAACCACTCCAGTATCTTTTCCAAGGAAACAGGTCACAAAAAGTTCTACACAACTGAATGATTGAACAACAGTCTAATGACATCCATATTACCTTCCTGGTTATCCTCAACTTTATTTCTTCAGATTCCATGACCTCCTAACTTTCAAAATGATTCAAAAAGAGTTCTGCTTAACTAGTCACATAGAAAAATGTGAAAGAAGAACGTCCATTGTTGACATACAGTTGGATGAATAGCTGAAAAGCTCATCTACCAGTATGTACATCATGAAAAGACACTCTAATTAGGCTTAGAATTTAATCAAGGGGAGAGCAGTCTGGATTGCTTATGGGAAACCACATAGTTCTTTTAATGACCCTTAGTTTCTACCAGAAACAAAAAGAAGCAGTATTCCAACCTCCAAATATCAATACTGATTTGTGAATCATGAAATTAAAGAAAAAAATAAAGGAACTTTATACTTGCATCTTTAAAATAATTGAATACAAAAATTGTCGTGCCAGTTAAACAAAATAAGAAATAACATAGATTACTTTTGAGGTAAGGTGGTATCCACACATTCCAAAAAGACTTTTTCAAAAATTATAAAGATACTAAGATGCAAAAGGTGACATGTTGTAGCCTGATTTCCAAGTGCTGGTATTATCGATATACACTGAAGACCTCTAGTGCATACTCTGCTAAAATACAAAGCTGTTAACAAGGATAAAATAATGTACTTACACTAAGTTACTCCTTCACAGGTCGAGTATACTGCTTTGTTGTGAGTATATGTAACTGACTCCTGAGAGGAAATCTGCAGAAATAACATATCCTCCGTGATGGTGTTTCTTTGTTCTTTCATTGCATTTTTGACAATCCATGCTAAAAATTAACTGATTCCTCCTTGATCTAGACTATTCCCCCATATCCCCAAGAAAGGTAACAAGCAAGCAAGGAAAATGATTCTTCATGGGGTTCACTAAAAAAAAATACCACCTGAATTCCCAAAGACAGTTTTATGAAAAGCTCCCTTGATGTTTAAGAGAAATCCACATTTTGACAAAAAAAAAATCGTTTCTCTCCTCCATTGCTGCCACCATTGCTAACAATTATAAGCTTTCAGCGCTGTGAATAATTCAAAATCTCATCTGTTCCATTCAGCGTAAAGACAATGTTGAGAGTACAAGGTCACTTTTTCTCCTTCCCAATAGTGACTTCTCCAACCCATTGCTGGTCTGATTGCATGATACACCTAGTGTTTGACATGTTCCCCATGACAGCTTCTTACTAGCCGTTAGTCTATTTAGCTTAGGGTATGAAAAACCATAAAGGCTCAATGGAGTGTCAGATTTCTTCCACGGTAATAAACACAGATCACTGTGCTTTCTCTCACTTATTTTACTTTGCTATGCTAAACTATAACAGCATTACCTTTAGCTGTAAAATTAATCTCTCTCTCTCTCTTCTGATATAGATATTTATCTAGAGATAGATATCAACATAGATAAATATAAACTTTTTTTAAAAAAGTAATTCAAAAATTAAAAAAAAAAACAGACTGCCTGAATGGTAATGGTGTGACTAATTTACAAACATTAAAATATTAAAATTACAACAAATTGTTTATGAGAGATTAATACTTATATCTAAATATGCCCAATGGAATATTTGAGAAAAGCTTGCAAACTTATAGCCATACAATCTCTAATAGTTATGGAGTACAATGTAAATTAGAAACCTGGCAATTATATTTCATTCATTCATTTTTTTTTAAAGAATACTAGTCAAAAGAGAGAGAAGCACTTTTGTAAGCCTGAGAAAAATATGACCATTAAGTGCTCAACTATTTTTCTCAATCTTAATTAGATTCTCCTACCTCTTAAAAACCTGTGTTTATTAAGGGTCAAATATTTAAGTTCTCATGTCTAATACACACACATACATATAAAATCCTTTCTTTATAGAAGGAAAAAAATCCCACAGTTTGAATAAAAAATGAGGTAATGTCTATTTTACAGTATATTTGTGTACCTTTTCAGGTACTCATGATACTAAGGGATTCACTGTAAATAAGCACAGAGAGGAAAATCTCTAGATTAATTACATTTCTTCTGGTTTCAGAAGCAGGTATATAAGTGGGTGGCAGAGTGATTAGAGTGCCAGGCTTGGAGTCAGGAAGATTCATCTTCCTGTGTTCAAATCTGGCTTCAGACACTTACTAACTATATGATCCCAGGCAAGTCATTTAACCCTCTTTGCCTCAGTTTCCTCATCAGTCAAATGAGCTAGAGAAGGAAATGGCAAACCACTCCAGTATCTTTGCCAAGAAAACCCTAAATGGGGTCATGAAGAGTCAGACATGACTGAAATGACTGAACAATATATGGGACATTTGGCTAGCAATTCTAATTTTTCTTTTCCTGATGTCCTTGCTACTTTTGGTAACAAATTCTCAATATTTCAAGATCTAAAGTTTTCTTGGTATGAGAACTACAGTCAATAAACCATTATGCAAAATTTCCGACCTAAGGTTGGAATGGAGTTGGATGAGGACATGGTATTGACTCGCATGTAGGGAATTTGTACATGGCTTTCAAGGACCTTACACTGCTTCTTGTCACAAATGCCCACCACTCCAGCAGCAGTTTTCTCCTGGCTATGCTGCATGACTGCTAATCATGAAATGTCACCACTTTGAGAGAACTAAAATTATCACAAACCCAAAGGGCAGCACAAAAAGATGTGTGACTTGCAGAAGTAGAGATCAGACATCAGTGACTACAAAAGGAGGTGAGCTGACCATGTCATGTAAAGAGGAGGGAGAACAGAGGAATAGGTCAAGTAGTGGACTCCTACTGTACTCCCCATATACTATCTGCACAAGACAGGCCTCCGTTGCATTGGCTAGTTTCTCCAGGGAAGGTTTATGGGAAAATTGGGAGATGAAGTTACAAAAGATTGCAGTATATAGTCAATAGAATATAAGCTTCTCGAGGGCAAGAACTGATGGTTTTTGACTTTGTATCCCCCACACCTTGCATTATGTCTGGAACATAATAGGCACTTAATAATTGCTTATAGATTTATTTACTGCATTGGCAGATGGGGAATAGCAATAATAATGAAATCCTGAATCCACCAAAGTACCAAAATATAAAGGCAATGACCTTGAAAAATGAAAAGAACACTTTTTAAAACTAATTTTACACTTTACCTTGTGGTTAAATCCTGCATTAAAAAAAATAATCATAGATACTACTCCTCTCCCTGGGAATTTAGGACACAAGGATAATGTGATAAAAACCTAATACATCTAAATTAATATTTACCTTTTAAAGGCAGCATAATAAAAATTGTGCTATTTTCATATCTCCACAAATGACACAGTGCTGAATGACTCTGGTCTGTCATAACAAAAGCTTCTATTTACTTGTTCTAGAAGGAACATCAGATTGCTCAAATGATTTTTGACAAAGCAAATGTAGAAGGACTTAATAAAAAAAAAAGCTTTCACTACCATTTCAAATTTTTTCAGTTTCATATTGAGAGAAAATATATACCAAAAGACAAGCTGTTTCTATTATAGCAAAGTGAATTTTTAAATAAAAATCATACATATTAACACTTATTAAAAATAACTGATGGCTTTGTGCTTTTTTCATCTATCCATATCCTAGCCAATAATTCAGCAGATTGTTGATATGGAAAAACTCCATTTTATTTGCTGCTTAAAATGATAGTTAACACGCATTGAAATATATCAGTGATTTATAGTTTACTGGGAGATTCTTTCCTCTCATTTTAGGTAACTTTTCATATAACAAAACAACCTCAGGTTTATTTGAAATGACACAAAGTAGAGCAAGCGGTATTTTCTACCCCATACCCCCTTCTGCTGCTTGACGACACATAAGCACATTTGATTGTCATATTTACATGTTACTAAGGCAGTGAAACTACTGCTGAAAAAAATAATGCAGACCTCAGGCGAAAAGAGTAACATAAAATGTATTTCTGCTCTAACGTCTTCATACAGCATATGAGCACAAAGATTGGGCTGAGGTAATCTACAAGTCTCAGAGCTCAACATCAAATATAATTCTGGCCTCTATTAGTGTTATTACTAGGCAGTGCCCTGGAAGCTGGATGCCTGTTTTCAGCAGTTTAAGTATATACCTGGTAACAGAAAGGACATCCCTGGGGGACCCTTCCCGGTCTCTGGTTCTGTGATTTGGACAGGGTTTTATAATCAGTTCTAGCCCTCCCATGTGCTACCCTGGCTCCATCTCCTTGTATAATTAAAAAAAAAATACATTGACAATAACATAAACCTCCTTGATGCATAATAATCAACACTCTAATTTGCCCCCTATGAATTAAATTTTTAAAGTGACAAAACATAATTATAACATCTTAGGAATTTGAAACATTGGAATTCTAATTGAACATTTTGATTTCTTTTCACATGTATAAAAATATCACAGTTGCTGGTACTGTTCTCTTTAGACTGCGCCATATTCAATCCAACCTAACAGTGGGTTCATAATGGCCAAGAAAGTCTTTGAATGCCAGAGGACTTTATTTTGTTTTATATTTGCAGTACATGGGGATGCCTTCAAGTACATCTGTCAGAAAAGTGACAGTTCCATGGATCAATGCTGACAAGATGCATGTTATTATAGCATTAAGTGTTTCTAAACGGCAGGGAGTCCTACCAACTGTCCCATTTAGTGATTGAAGATATACATGATGTCTGCAGAGCAGGGTATGGTTTTATAACATAAAGAAATGAAGAAACATCCATGAGTCTTTCCCTTTTGCATCTAATTTTCCACTCTCCCAGTGGGAGAAAGGAGGGGATATAGTATGCTGTGCCCTGCCTCGCCCGGAGAATTTCTGTTCAATAGAGGTGAGTGGGTGATACCCACAAGTCATGTCTGCCCTTTGTCTGCCTCTTTATTCGGCTTGGCTGATGAACTATAAGTTTCAGTGTATGTATCTGAAGAGGCAGGGTGTTATGATGAATACAACACTAGTCATTGGGAATTTCTGGGTTCAAAATCCTAACACAGGCCATGTTGCCCTGACCAAGTCAATCTCTCCAATACTCAGTGTCCCTGTCTGTGAAACAGAAGTCATAATGACACTAACCACACAAGGTTATCTAGATGTGGGAGGCAACATGACACAAAGTGGAAAGTGAACTGAATTTGGGGTCAGGAATCTGAGCTCTGCCACTGGCTATCTTCTACTTTGGGTAAGTCACGTGTCCTCTCTATACCTCAGTTTCTTTATCAGTAAAATAGGAATTAGACTAAATGGTTTCTAATGTCCATTATAGTTTCAAAGCTTTGATCCAATTAATGGGGTATTTATAATGCTGTTGGTCAATTTTCAGTCATGTCTGACTCTTTATATGACCCCATTTGGAGTTTTCCTGGTGAAGATACTGGAGTGGTTTGCCATTTCTTTCTCCAGCTCATTTTACAGATGAGGAAACTGAGGCATGCAGGGGTAAGTGACTTACCCAGGAAAATCCAGCTGGGAAATGTCTGAGGCCATTTTTGAACTCAGGTCTTCACGACTTCAGGCCCACCTAGCTGTCTAGTTATTGATAAAACACTCTGCAAACCTGAAGGTATCATCTCAATATTATTTCTTCTCAACTTTTTTCAGTGAGGTTCAGACCTGGACTAGGTCACTATTTAGCAATTCCTTTATATTTAGCATTTCACCAACCACTGCGTAAGTGGACAAAATAACTTCTTCCTAGCTGAATAAAAGTATGAATTTCATGAAGAATTTCATTCTTCTCTTGGCTCACTGAAAGCATCTTCAATACAAGTCCTGTAGCAGACACAATCTTAACAGGGATAATCCTCACACTGCCTTGCCCCTACATCATTTTGCTCTCCTCTGCCATACTTTGAAAACTTTCCCTTTTATGCAACTTGGAGATGGTCAGTATGTGGAATGGTGACGTCATGGCTATTAGTGGTTGTGGAGGTAGATGATGGTGGTTGTCGCTGTTAGTTATGAATTTCATTATTACCATGTCATTCCAATGAGATTCAGAGAAACATAGTCCTGGGACAGTTGCTATCCTACTACCCATTTATACTTCACATATTTCACCCGTGAATAAAAGAACAGCTTTTTAGAGCTGGTTGAGTAGAAGCTCATCTTCTGCAAGCTCATTACAAGGATCTTATTAAGGTCTTACCCAACCTATGTAAAACCATAACAACTGCTCTTTCCTGAAATTCGATGGTTACCTATTTTCCATATTACTTACTGGAATATATGATCACGAACTGAAGCTTTGGAGGGATATCAAATATCATCTAGTCAAACTCTCTTATTTTCCGGCTGATGCCTAAGATGCAAAAAGACTTGCTTCAAGGCCACACAGGGAGCAGGTATTAGAACTATAATTCATATCCAGTTCCTCCAGTTCCAAAACTAGTGCTCCTTCTATGACTCTGGGTAGTTTATGAATCTTTTCATCTCCCCAACTTTCTTGTTAGGTCTGTTGAGATCAGAGATTTTTCCATTATTTCACTTTACATCACCAAGACATAGTATATCGTCCTGAACGGGATAGATTTTCAACATTTGTTGAGTGATAATGGAGGCTGTAATGATGGTATAATGGATAGAAAGTTGGACTTGTCAGAGAGACCTGTGCTCAAATTATACCAAAGAAGTTTATAAGCTGTGTGATCCTAGACAAACTCATGCCAATTTCTTTATCTGTGAAACATGGGAGCCATACATGCTGACTTCTCTTTCCAGCTCTAAATCTATGATCACATGATAATGCATCATAATAATTATGTGGCAATATTTTTTCTTAGGATCATATGATTTTAGAGCTGCAAGGGACCTTAAAAATTATTAAATAAATAAAAAATTAAAATATTTTTGATAACTGTATTTCTTTTTTCCCCTGAAACAAGAATTTAATTAGGTCATAGCACTAAGCCACCCTTCTCATCTTTATTTAAATATTTTATTTTTACCCAATTACATGTTAATACAAATTTTAAAATATTCATAGGACATCTATTTTAATATAATTGTTCCCTTTGTAATCCTATGTCTTTTATTTTAAAATAAAAATGTTTGACATGATTGGAAAACATTTTAAAAATATTATTCAAGAAGGTGGCCATAGGTTCACCAGACAACCAGTGGTATCCAAGACATACTAAACAAGATTTAAAATCCCTGAAGTAGTTCCACATTCCTCTCTACCTCCCTTTCCTCCCCTCCCACCTGCCCAAGCCAGTTCTATTACTGCAAAAATGTCATCAAAAAATCAGGAAGGTTCCAGAGAGTGCTATATGTATATACAAAACTATTTTGGCTAAACTCTCAAAACCAGTAAAGCTCACTACTTATAGACTCAGTTTATGGAGGGCATGTTACACATAGTATGTATGGTTCTAGTCTGTAAAGGAAAATATAAAAGGCTACAGAGACCAAACAAAATCCGTAACAAGCATAGCAGAATCAACATATCAGGATTATAGCTTCAGAGAGGGAAGAAACTTTGAGCAAGTCACTTGCCTATTCAATAAACTATAATAGCTTCCTCTTGCCTCTATTACTTTTCTGTTATTTTGAAAATGCTTCAAAACCAGGTACTAACCTATTTTTCCTATTGCACAGTATATTGCTCTCTCCTCCACATTCTATGATCCAGTCAAACTGTTCTGTCCATTCTCATACATGACACTACATCTTCCATTTCTGTGTCTTCTCACTGGCCATCTATTCCCAGCATCTCAAATGCACTGCCTTTTTCCATCCTCTTCATGGAATTCCTGTCTTACTTCAAGTTGCCTCTCAAGCATCTTCTGTATAAAGTCTTTATCCTCAACTGCTTGTACTCTCCCCTTCCATACTTCATTAGTATTCTTTTTAAATTTATCCTATACTCTTTAGAATGTAAGCAAGTAAGGATTGTTTTATTCTTTGAAATTATCCTGGTAGTGTATCTGGTCTGTTGATTTCACCTTTGAAACATCTCTCAAATATATTACTACTCTAGTACAGGCTCTCTTCACCTCCTGTCAAGATTTCTGCAATAGCCTGCTGGTGGGTGGACTTGCCTCAAGTCTCTCCCTACTCCAGTCCATTCTCTATCTTCCAAAGTGATTTTCCTAAAATGCAGATTCAGTGGTATCTCCACCCCACTTTCCATGCTCAATCCCAGCATCAAATGCAAAATGCTAGGTTGGCATTGAAAGCCCTTCATAATCTAGCTTCCACCTTCCCTTACCAGTTTCCTTAAACTTTACTCCCCAATACGTACTCATTGATTCAGTGACACTCACCCTCTGGCTGTTTCCTGAACAAGACACTCCATCTATGAGCTCCAAGCATTTTTTCTCGCTGTCCTCTATGCCTGAAATGTTCTTCCTTCTCTGTTCAGACCTACAGACCTCCCTGGCTTCCTGTATATCCCATCTCAAAGTCCTTCTTCTACAGGAAGTCTTCCCTAATCCCTCTTAATTCCAGTGCTTTTCCTTTTGTAATTCTCTCCCATTTATCCTATCTATAACTTGCTTTGTATATATGTGCTTACTGGCTGTCTCCCTCATCATTAAACTGTAAAGTTCTTTGAGGTCAAGGACTATCTTTTGCAACTTTTTTGCATTCCCAATGCTTAGCATAGTATACATCAAGCACATTTCTGCTGTCCAGTCATTTTTTCAATCATGTCTGACTCTTTGTGACACCATGTGGAGTTTTACTGGCAAAGATACTGGAGTGATTTGCCATTTCCTGATCCAGGAATGACACATGGTGTTTAAAGTTTATCGAATGATTTGGCACATAGTAGGCAGTTGATATTATGATCATATAAATGCTTATTTATATAAGGCCACTTTTTATATTTATTTATATATATATATATTTATATATTTTATATATAAATATATTTATATATATATATAAAATACATATTTATATATATATATATATATATATATATATATATATATATATATATTTATATAAGGCCACTTTTTTCACTGAAGAAATGAAGTTCCTAAGGGGCAAAGGTTCAGACAAGAAAAAAAAGTCCCGACAGCTGCCTCTTTTCTCTACCTTAGAAACTTTGTCAAAGGAGTCCCTGTGATACATTCAATAGAATGTAAAGCTTTTCCTTTGCTGCTTAGAACTTAAAAATGAAATGGTAAGTAAAACTTACAGATACAGTTGTGACAACTGACTAGAACTCTCCCAGAAATTTATGCTGAGAAAAGAAGAATGTGACTTAGACAGGGGAAATGAAACAAATGTAGAATTAAAGCAAAGCCAGTTATATTGGCAACAGGAATGATTTTGTCCTACGCTCATTGGACACCTTACAGAACTGGGAATCTCTGATAGTTTGTAAACAATTCAGAAAGCAATACTGTACTTCTAGATACTTGTCATGTCACCAGGAGATTTCTATCTCAACAATAAATATTGCAATGTGCTTCGCCAAGAGAATGAGTACCGTCAGGAGTGAAGGTTAGCTATAAAAATAAACAATACTAATCATAACACCATCCTCTGAAAAGGAGAGCTTATTATTCTGTCTACCTTTGAACAATTCACATTCCAAGATGCAATGAATAATTTTGCTTTACAAGAGTTGTCATATTAAAGAGAGATTTAAAATGCCCCAATTTCCTTGCAACAGATGGAAACGAAAACAATAAAAAAAAAAAAAACAACCCACCTCTCAGAACATGCTTGTCTAACATAAGGTTTCTCTGAAATGAGATATTTTCACCTTTGGAAAATCTGTGGATTTGGTTAACATTGCTGTTTAATCTTGTCCTGAATATTCAACAAAAGCTAATACCACCAAAGTCAATTTTATTCTGACCACATCTATTACTGCCTGTTTTATATGCTCTCTTTAAACTTTCCCAGGTAATGTGACCTCATGGTAGAGTTGTCTTAATATTCTTATTTTATTTTAAAGTGAGGACCAATTATTTTAATACTGACCTCAAATACTGTTGCCAAACAAAACTTGAGTTTATTTTACTCTTTCCACTCTATTGTTTTTTAGTAACTTAAGTGAAATTATTAGAGTTCTGTTTAACAGAGAAATGTTGTATTTCATCTTATTTTAAAATCTTGATGAATAGTAAAAAAAAGAACAGCACTTACCATGTGAAAAGAATATATATATATATATATATATATATATATATATATATCCATATATGGAATAATTATTCTAAACATAGTTTCTTTTAAAAATATAATATATGAGATAAACATTGAGATATTAGTCATACTTGTTGCAGAAAATTTTTCAATTTTATTACTTCTATGCAAATAATTTAAATCTAAAAATAAAAGCATTATTTTGCTAGATTTCATATATATAAATTTAATGAGACTCCCATGTACTTTGCTTCTGATGAAAAGATTTTAAGAATTTTATTTTTTTTTTAGTGGTTAATACAAAATTTCACTAAAGTAATAACTTACTTACAGACATACTGAATTGCATTTTTCAGAGAATTTAGTTTTGTGGTTAAAGGATCAAACTAAGACTATACCATCTCCTCCATGGTACAAAGTGTGAATATCCTGAAAAAAGATCTGTCCTCTCCACCATGGAAATGTGATATCATATATGATAAGATAATTTCAGTTTGTTTGAATTTTACTCTTTCATTTGGTAGAAGGTCAAATGAGAAATATCTACTTTTTATTATATAAAATTTAGTGAAGCTTGTGTTTTGCCTTAGTTCAGAACTAATGTTGATATTGAATGAAATTGATAAAGGAAGGAAAAAGATCAACCAATCAGGAGAGTGTTGCTAGTGACAAGCATGGGAGCCCTTAATATTTTAATCTCAAGTTTTATACACGTAGCAAACAAATGAACTTCAAACGCAGTGTGTTTTAAGAGTGGCAGCAAGTTATACAAACAAAAACAAGCAGTCACACATTCTGCATTTATTTTCATGAAATATTCTCATTTCTAAATAAAATGGCAGATGCGATGGGGATAAGCATGCTCCTAATGCAGTAAACAGGATGATAACGAGGAAGTTAGTACTTTGAATTCTGCCCAAATATTTATAAGATATCCCTTAAAGTTTGTTTCCTACTGCCCCTTGTATTAGGAAATTTTCTTTCTCTACTTTCCTCTTATTCTGCTTCTATCCTGGGAAAGAAGGATGGGAAAATGAGAATACAGATGTTGTGTTCAAACATTTATTGTCTTCTAAGGGACTTCTTGCCCCAATTCAAATTATTTCCATTTGTGCAATCCTGTTAGAAATAGGAATGGGAAATGATGAGGCTTTCCCGAGTGTAGATGCGCAGATGTCCTGAAGTACTCAATGGTATCCATCATTTCTTGGTTCTTTGGTGCTGGGGAATGTGAAGTTGTTTTGATTCTCAGTTTCCCTTTACTGTGGTGAGCCCACCCTGAGCACAAGATAGCCTTGCTTTGCTGATAAGAACAGCTAATAATTGTGAAAATAAGTTTTTTCTTGCAATGCACTAACATGTATGGAAAATAAATCATTAGTACTTAATTAAAAAAAAAATTACTCAGCCTGGGGTTCATTTGGTTATGTGGACAATTCATAAAAATAGTGTAACTTTTGTGCAAAGTGAGCTAAACTATTTTGAATAGCCATAGCACTTTCAAGAAATCCTTAGAAGACTGGTCTCTGTTGCTCCTTCCATCCCTCCACATCTTTCTGAATTCTATTTCTAGTCTCTTCCCCACCCTCAGACCTAGTTCTCACCAAGATTTTCACTCAGTTATCATATCACAGGATTTAGACATAGAAGGGACTCCGGAGATCATTTCATTCACTCTTATCTTAAACAGGAGGAAAATGACCCAAAGAAATAATGAGTGATTTGTCCAAGGTCTTTCCTACATGTGGTAAATAGCAGAACCAGGATCCATAGGCATAGGCACAAACAGAGCTTGGGCATGCGGGCATTCCCTCCCTTTGCTGTAAACTTGATGATTGCTAGGACCCTTAACAGGACAGCATGATGCCTTTTTTTTATAAGGACGGGCTCTTATGGAATCTTCTTATATGGCTGCTAACTCCTTCCTTCTCATAGTTTCACTGTCAGAAGTTTGATAGTGGCACACAGGTTTACATTTTAAGAGAAAAGCAGAACTCGCTATAACAATACCCTCTACAGACCTGTGTAAGATGATGCCTTTCTTATTGAAATCACCAACCAGGAAAAAAAAAAATCACTTTTGGCAGAAAAAGAAGTATTTGCTTGAGGTTCACTTTAGAATAAAAAAATTCTTAATAGCATTTTGACTAAAATACATTTTAAAAATATATAGCTCAGATTCCTAAACTGATATTTTCTTTACACTTTTCATTTTACACAAGCCTTTTGTCAAAAGAAAAGTAGGTATTCATTTTTTAAAATTGCCAGTGCTAAACACAGTCCACTTCTGGAGTTTGAATAGGATAAGTGCAGGTCTGCTGGTCTTTTTGTCCTTATTTTCCTGTAATGGTCTCACATCTGCCTTCTAATGAAAAGCACATTTTTTTAAACCTCACAGTCATTTTGATTTGTTCAGCTACAGCCCAGCCATACTTTGTCCTACAGTGTAGTGGAAAACAATAAAAATATTTATGAAACATTGAAAAACAAGCAATAATTAACTCAGATATGTTATGATGCCTACTGTCAGAGAAGAAATATGTCAGATGCTTGATTTGGTCCTACTTATATTAATTGAATGGCTCAGCTGACAGATCTACTGGACACTAATATAGGTGTTAGGCTGTATATATTCCCATGCTTGAATTAGCCACTGTATAAGGATTGGAGTAACCTAATTATTAGGCATAATTGGAAGATGAGGAACCCCACTTAAGAGAATTTCTCAAATAACTAAAGATAGTATTGTGACTCTTCAAAGATCACAACTTTTTAAAAACTTGTCTTTTTTGGAAATCTTTCTAAAACATATTAAACATTTCTGTGTCTTCTGAAACAAAGGGCAGAATGCAACTTCACCTTTTTGGATGGCACAGTTTTCTTTATGAATATAAATGACTGTACTGGGCTGTAATACAGAGAGACATAGGGTTGTTTGTTCCATACGTTGTGGCCAATGGCTGATGCTCTCTTTGAGCTCTTCTGCCTGCTTTGCATTATTCTAAATGGATCACAGAATTTTAGGGATTAAATGGATGTCAGTATCCATAACATATCCAAAATTTCATAACCCAGGCATTGCTTGAAGACTCCCCAGTAAGAGGGAACACTCTCTTGTGAGGTAAACCACTTTCCCGTCACATAGCTGTAATTATGAGGAAATTTACTCTTATATTTAGCCAAAATCTGCCTCTTTACAGCTTCTTCTTTTCCAGCTCTGCCTAGCTTATTTCCATATCCATGTGACAGACATTTAAGTATGTGAAGATAGCTCTTGAATCTACCCTAAGTCTCTTCTGTAGTCCAGAGATTCCCACTTCCTTCAGTTGGTTAGCCTCCTTAGCTCACTGGGACAGGGACCACCATTTTCTTGAATCAGCATCCCTGATTCCCTGACTTCCTCTTCTCATACAACTTGATTAGCCTCAGTTTCCCTGAGGCAGCTTCCTAGATTAGGGTATAAAAGGTTCCAATTGTATGTATTTCAGATTTAGGAGCTGCCTGAAACTATGAGGGTCACCTACCCTGATGACATATTGACCAGATGGTATTTCCAGATGGGGCAAGTGGGGCTGAGTTCAGAGGAGCTAAGCACTACTATATCCATGCCACATATCCTTGCTTATGTTGGAATAAAGTAAACCTTTTTTCAATGACTCACAAGTGCCTCATTTTGTCCCAGTGTCATATCGGAATTAAAAGGGGCTGGAGTTTTCAGTATGTCTTCTGCCTGTGATCTTCAACACAGCACTGTTCTC
Organism: Potorous gilbertii; assembly: GCA_028658325.1. Taxonomy (NCBI): domain Eukaryota; kingdom Metazoa; phylum Chordata; class Mammalia; order Diprotodontia; family Potoroidae; genus Potorous; species Potorous gilbertii. The sequence continues at coordinate 73,018,674 of CM053774.1, read as the reverse complement.
CTACAATGCCAACCCCAGGAGTGAACAGCGTATTCCTATCTAGTCTGACTAATGCACTCACATGAGTGTGCACACTTGAAGCATGCTACTAGAAGCCTCCTTCCAAGATATAATGAAATATTAATTTTTGGTCTTTGAGATTTTTGGGTCTTTTAATCAACCAGTACCAAACATAAGTAGCTATATCTATATCAATGTAGCATACATCTCTCCATCTTTCCCATAGAAATAGTGTGAGAAAAGATGTCAAATGCCTTGGTGAAATCAGCTAAATCTAATCACCTAAAGCATTCCCTTGATTTATCAGTTTATGAGCAACCTTGTCAAAAGAGGAAATGCATTTAGTCATGGAATTATAAATTTAGAGCTAGAAAAGATCCCAGAGGTCTATCTAACATCTCCTATTTTACAGATAAGGAAACTGAGCCCCTAGGATGTTGTGACTTGCCTGAGGTTATATGAATCATGAGCTGCAGAGATGGTATTTGTACCCAGGTCTGCTAACGCCAAATAAAACACTTTTCCCACATAAGCCTGGCATGACTTGTTCTCACAATTGATGTTTCCAACGGTTTTTTGTAATCAATCTCTTTTTTTCTTGATTTTTAGTAACCACGACTTGAATAACTCATCAATCTTTTAATTGTGCCTTCTTTAGTGTTCTGGTATTCTCACTAGTTTGCATATCTTAATTAACAACAAATACTCTTTGAGGACAGGGAATTTTTCTTTTTGACCTTTCTTTGTATCCCTCGTTTTCAGAAGAGTTTCAGGTACACAGGAAGTGCTTAATAAAAGCTTGTTGAACAACTGGGCCATGAAGTTAATGAACTTTCTTTCCTTGGCTAATTCATACTTCACACAAATTTTCTGCACCAATATTAAGGAAAAGCAAGTCCACGTGAAGACTATATATACACATACAGGAATAAAACCATTTTAAACATAGGTGATTACTTTTTGTTTTGGCTAAATGGATCTGCCAACCTCTCCCTACCTGTTCTCTATTTGCAGGTCATCCCTGCTCAGATTACCCATTGAAGATGAGCTACATTTGGTTAATTCAGCCAAAAGTAATGGTCACATAAAGTGATTATGCAAGGTTTCAGCTGCCATGCAAGCGAAATGTAGTCTCAATGACCTTGAACATGATTTTCTCGAATGCATCAATGCTTCTGTTTGTGGCAGAGAAAACATTTCAAAATGCTCAGGCTAAAATTCTAGAATTCAATAAAAATATGTTAAGCACTGATGATATGGGCATGACCTTGTTCTGAGTGTTAGGGGCACAAAGAAAAAGAAAAAATCCTTGCCCTCGAGGTGCACACATCCTTCTTGTATGAGATATAGCATGCATGTTGATAAGTAAATACATGAGAACTTAAAGAGAAGATTCCTAACAAAAGGGAGAGAAGCCTTCCCCCAGGTGGGGGTCCCCTGAACTAAGCCCTGAAGGAAGACAAAGATTGTGAACAGCAGAGATGAAGAAGAAACACATTTTAAGCATGAGGGACAGAAGAAGGAGATGAAACATCACACAAGTTGTGCACCATAATCACAGCTAGAATTCTGACTTCCTGATGTTTGAAAAATCTGTTTTGATATATAATATATACACACCTGCAACATTTATATGCACTGTCATTATTGTTGTTTGGTTGTTTTCAGTCATGTCCCACTCTTTGTGACCCCATTTTGGGGTTTTTTTGGTAGAGATACTAGAGTGGTTTGCCATTTCCTTCTCCAGCTTATTTGACAGATGAGGAAACTGAGGCAAATATTATAATGTGATTTGCCCAGGGTCACACAGCTAGTGAGTAACAGAAACTGGATTTATACTCAGGAAGATGAATCCTCTTGACTCCAGGCCCAGAACTACCCACTATCTACTGCACCACCTAGCTGCCCTATATATGTATGTATGTGTGTGTATGTATACACACACATACATATATATATACACACATATACATATACATATATATATACACATACATACACACCTATATAAGATGTACAGTGGTATACTGGAGAGAATTCCACATGTCTCAAAGCCAGGAAGATGTGGTTTCAAGTTATGCTTCTGACATATATTATCTGCGTCATCTTGGGCAAAATACTTAACCTCACAATTCCTCAAGCAATTTTTGATGAATATTAAATTGTAAAGTAGTTTCTGATCCTAATTGGTAGAGGTAATATTTTGTTTACTGTGAGATAGAGCATTTATTAAACACATACCATATGCTAGGCATTGTGCTAGCTGAGACATACACACATACACACACACACATACATACATACAAGCAAAGAAGAGAGTACCTGCCCTCAAAGGGTTTATATTTCAATACCTAAAGGGGAATTGAAAAAATGTTTATATATGTGGGTAAGGACGTGTAGATAGAAGGAAAAGCTAAGATAAGATAAAAGATAGGGGGGAAAGTTCACTTAACAGAGCCAAAGGACTCAGGTACAGTGTCTAGCTTACACTAGAGAGAAGGTGGAGGTGATAGTCTGAGGTGGGAAGGCATGATATAGAGAGGACTGGAAAGTGGTGTGTACTTCTGGAATCCAGCAAGATAAAGCAAAACCTGATCCATCAGGGCTAAGGGGAGCATAGATGGAGTCTAGGTTAACAGTGGGGAAGAGACAGGTGATAGTCAAATAGAGCAGACATGGCATGGGGTGGGTTGACAAGTCTTCTACACCAAAGAAGTTACAAGTTCTGACCAAAAATATACACACATACATGAGAGGGAAATAGGACATTTTTTTAGATGAGAGAACCTCCAGCTAAGACACTTCCTGCTTAAAAAGTACCAATCCAAAGACAAGGATGTCAACTATGGAAAAGATATTAAAATACAGTCAACTCTGCTTCCATCTGTCAAACCCTCTTCTTTCTTGACTTACATGATGACCTGACAGAACCATGTGGTAAGACTGGTGCCTTTTTCTCTGCAAAGAGTGGTAAGACATAGGTGAATCCATTTGTCCCCAGTACATCCCATTTATTGGTTTCTCCTACAAGGCCATTTGCCTCCTCTTTGGTGCTCTGATACAATAGGGTGCCAAGGGAACTCGCTGATGGGGGAGGAGAGAAAAGAGCCTTTGTTTCCTAAGCAATCCTTCTGACCCTGAACAAGCGCCCCTCGGAAGCAGTAGCTGCCCTGAAGTTTAAATTTCAGGGAAAGGTCTTCTCAGTAATAGCAGTGCTTAGTAAATTAAGGAGTGGTCAGCCTTTGAAACGTCAAAAAAGAACAATGAATCAATCCTGTCATAGGTGACAAAGCTCCAGGGGGGAGAGAGCACCTCAGTCTAAATGAAACATGATATTATGTCACGAAACCTTTGGTTGTTCATGAAACACTGAAGGTTCACTGGTTTATCAGAGGAACTTTCTCAGTTCTTAAATGTGACTTTAAATTTACCCACGTGTAATTTGATAAGCAAATACTAGTTCAGCAAGTAGAGAGAATAGGTAGGTTGTTTTCAAAATCAAAGGAAGACACAAAACAGGTAAGTGGCCAAAAGAGTTTTTGTCCAAAAACTCATTCTGTGGATATGTCCCTGGAAATTAGTCTCCCTACATATAGGGCTTTGAGGACAGGGGCAGAATCCCATGGAGAGGCATGGAGATGACTGAAGGGTGAGGAGAGCTTAAGAGATATAGGTTTATATGAGTAGAGAAGACATAGCTTGGAGTGCATTTGGAATGGTCTTCAGAAATACAAAGTATCATGAAAACTATGAAGACAATTATATCTTATTATCTGCATTATGTATCTCTAGTAATCTTCCATTTCACACTGTGCATAATTTGTCTTATATACAGTTATTTGCACGTTGTCCCTCTCGTTAGAACCTGACTTCCTTGAGGGAAAGAAGCATGTTTTGGCCTTTCTTATTAATTCCAGCAATCAGAATAGTGCTTGCCCCATACTAAGTGCTTAATCAAGTCTTGGTATTGTGACTTCCTGACCATGTAGTCTCCATGTAGAAGGGGCACCAAGCAAGGAAGAATTATCTTAAGCATCCTGTATGAAGAATTGAGGTTGGCCCTAAGCAATTACCTTCTACTATTGAAGACTGTGACAGTATGGAACAAGTTACTTGAGAAGAATAAAGAATTTTTTCCCAGTCTGGTCTGTAACAACTGGAACAATTCTCACCTGATTTGGATGGCTTATACATTTTTTTTTTAAGGGTGGTATTAAATGGATGACCTTTCAAAGTTCCTTTCAGCCTTATGTATCTATGATTGCTCCATTTTGGCTCAAAAACTCTGGATTGTGAATAAAAAGGATAGGTGGGTGGAGTGGGAGGAACAGGCTAGGGGAAGGCAGAAGCGGGAAGTAAGATCATAGAAAACACATCTGTCTTAGTACAGGGATTTAATCTGAAAAGAGCCAGGAACTGGGGATAGTTTGATTAATAATGGTCATACTTTCCAATCCTGCTTTCCACTTAGAGAAGGAAATAGATTCTTAAAGGTGAAAAGAACATTCACGGTCATTCTAGCCCACCTCTCTCATAAGGGAAGAAACTCATATTTTGCATGTCCTAGGCAATGCTCAAAAACAAACACCACAGTTGTACTAATGGCTCTAGGGTGATCAACCAATTGGCTACCACATTGGCCCTGAATTTATATTGGGCAGCTATGAGAAGAAATGGAGAGGTGACCTCATTAAAGCAATTGGCAGATATTCTCTACAGATTGTGTTGTCTTTATCCATTGAGAAAGGGAATCAGGCTTGATTCCCAATCTTTTTAGTTAGCACTAAGGTATGCTGAATAAATTGAAAATGTTTTATAAAATTTTATCCAAGGTGAAAGAAGGATATTTTATTTTTAAAAAATCTATTTGGTAGGGAGCCAAGGACACTAAATTAGTGACAAAATCTGACTCTGAATCCTAGCTTGACCTGTGTGACCTTGGGAAAGTAATCTGAACTCTCTGGGCCTCAGTTTCCTTATTTGTGAAATGAGAGCATAAGATGATATCAATGGTTCTTAAATTTATGAATTCCTTTAAAAATATTTTGATTACTATATTTCAATGTAATTGGTTTCCTTGGTAATCCTGTGTATTTTATTTCTTGAATTTAAAGACATTATTTTCAAAGGGGGCTGGGGAGTGGTCCATAGGTTCCTGATACTCTCAAAGGGGTCTATGACTCAAAAAGTTTTAAGGACTCCAGGATTATATGATCTTTAAGAATCTTTCCTGATTTAGATTCAGTGCACCTAGGCAAGGTCAACCAGTACTTGAAAATTAGAATTTGATATGATGTACTCAAAAATTATTCTTAATCAGGACACCAGGAAAATTCTCTCTTTACTGCTCTGTCCTACCTTTCTAGGGATACTTTTCCTCTAACACGCAGTTCCTGGTTTTGACCTTAAGATTCAGTTCCTATGAGAGTCCACCTGTTGCATGTATCTCCCTTTTGCTGTACAATGCAAGTGTCACTTTTAGGAGTTATCATATCCAAATTCCTCATGCAAAGTAATTAGCAGATACAGATAATTTCAATGGGTTTTTCTCTCTTATTTTTTAAAATTACATGAAAAAGTTTAATATTCAATTTTTTTTTAATTTTGAGTTCCAAATTTTCTCTCTAGCTCTGTATAAAATAATTTCTTGGCAGTGTGATAGCACTGAAAAAGTAAATTAATTTAGGTAGAATTGCTATTTTTATTATATTACCTTTTCCTGTTCAAAAGCAATTAATATCTCTCCAGTTGTTTATATCTTATTTTATTTGTGTATAAAGTGTTTTGCAATTGTGTTGCTACAGTTTCTGGGTTTGTCTTGGCAAGTAGACTCCCAGGTATTTTATATTGTCTACAGTTATTTTAAATGAATTGTTTTTTCTATCTCTTCCTGCTTGACTTTGCTGGTAATATATAAAAACACTGATGGTTTATGTGGGCTTATTTTATATACTACAACTTTGCCAAAGTTTGTTAATTATTTCAACTAGGATTTTAGTTGATTCTCTAGGGTTCTCTAGTATACTTTCATATCATCTGCAAAGAGTTTTGCACAAGTTTTTTTCCTCATTGCCTGTTCTCATTTCTTCTATTTCTTTCTTTCTCATTGCTATAGCAGTATAATATTGAATAATAGAAGTCACAATGGGCATCCTTGCTTCACCTCTAATTTGTTTGGGAAGGTTTCTAGCTTATCCCCATTACAGATAATGCTTGCCAATGGTTTTAGATAGACACTACTTATCATTCAAAGGAGAGCTTCATTTATTCCAATGCCTTCTAGTGGTTTTTTAGTGTTGTATTTTGCCAAAAGTTTTTTTCTGCATCTATTATCATGACTTTAAAAAAAATGGTCATTTGTGCTAATAGTTTTCCTAATCTTGAACCAGCCCTGTATTTCTGGCATAAAATCCTCCTACTAATAGTACCTGATTTTTGTGATATAGTATTGTAATCTCCTTGCTAGTATTTCATTTAAAATTAGGGAAATTGCTCTGGGCATGGAGTGTACTGGGTTTCCTAGCTAGATTTCTTGCTTGTAGATCAAGCCTTAAACCCAGTTCCCTCTGGAGCTCATAGCCTGGACAACAAGTCCCCACCCACTGAGCACAGAATGGATGTAAATACTAAATAGTATTTGTTTTCTCTTTTACCCAGGAACGCTGAGGACCTTCCCCTCCCACTTTGATTTTTTTTTTCTGATTAAAGGGAATATCCCTTGATAAACTACTTAAAGAAGGCTATTCATTGAATGGGAGTATCTTACTCAAAGTGAGAATGCTATAATACTATCTATGCCTGAAAGGGCCAGGGTCTCACATTGCATCTTGGGTCATCTCCAGCCATCCAGATGAGTATCAGGCCATTGAACCCAGATGGCTCAGGAGAAGAAAGTGAGGTTGATGACCTTACACAGCCCTCCCTCACTTAAATCAAAGTCAACTACAAGTCATGTCATCATCTGGATGTCATGGTCCTCTTTGAGAATGAAGGACAAACACAAGGGAAATTGGTCTATAGTTTTCTTTTTCTGTTTTTGCTATTCCTAGTTTAGGTATCAGTACCATATTTGCTGTCGTAAAAGAAATTTGGTAGGACTCCTTCTTTATCTATTTTTCTAAATAGTTATGGTATTGGAATTAATTGTTCTTTAAATATTTGGTACAATTTGCTTGTGAAGCCATCTGGTCCTGGGGATTTTTTCTTATGAGACTCATTGATGTCTTTTACAAAGATAGGATTATTTATTTCATTTCCTTTTCTGTCAATCAGTTAATATTTTTGTAAAAATTCATCCATTACACTTCAATTGTTGGATTTATTGTCATATAATTGGACAAAATAACAATAATTGATTTAATTTCATTTTCATTCATGGTTCATTCACCCTTTGAATTTTTTAATATATTAATTTGAATTTCTTTTTTTATATCAAATTACCAATGGCTTATCTATTTTATTGTCTTTCCACAAAAAATCTCAGCTCCTAGTTTTTTTAGTTTAAAGGTTTTCTTACTTTCAATTTTACCAATCTCTCTTCTGATTTTTCTGGATTTCCAATTTGGTATTTAATCAGGATTGTTAATTCATTCTTTTTTTTAGTTTATTTAGTTGCATGCCCAATTCATTTAACTGTTCTTTCTCTATTTTATTGATGTAAGTGTTAAGAAATACATATTTCCCCCCTAAGTACTGCTTTGTCTGCATCACATAAATTTGAGTATGTTTCCTAATTGTCATTCTCTTTAATGATCTTCCCTTTTACCATGTGGTTGGAATTGTTTTTTGTTTCCTCATTTTTCAACCTATTTCTTGACTTTTAACTTTGGTATGTTATAGGGGCTCTGTTCCCAAGGGGAAGGGAATATTGTCCCAAGCATCAGGCCTTTCTTTGCTGCTGTTTTCAGAGCTACCTCTGGGAGTCTTTAAGTCTTTGGTGCTTCCAGGGGGGTATGATCCAAGCAGAGATCAGTGCTCCCCTGGCCTGTTCTCTGATCTTTATCCAAGAAAGAATCTTGTTCCTCCTCTAGCCATAAATGCTGGCATTCCTGTTAGCCTGGAACTGTTAGCCAGGAAGGCCAGTGCTCCTTTCTACCTTGGAATTGAGCTCCCCACCTATACAAGTGATAGTGTTCCTCTCTGTCCTGGGACTGCATTGGAGTTATGCATGGGCAATGCCACAGGGTCCCGAGCCCAGTGCCAACAAACAGTCCTTTGGAATCTCTCTCTGACCAGATGTCTGGCTCCCTTACCATCTGCTGGCTGATGGCTCCTGATGCTGCTGCTGCTGCTGATGCAGCTGCATACAAGACTTGCTGCTGGCCTTGCTGGGGTTCAGCCTGTGCTGTGCTCCAAGGCCGATTAACACCCTGGTGCAACAGACCTTTCCTGCCGACTTCCTACGTTGTCTCAGGCTGGAAAATCTTTTGTTGGCTCTGCCACTCCAGAATTCTATTTGAGGTATTATTTTTAAGGTTATTTGGAGGGTACTTTGCACAAGTTTAGGGGAGTCCCTGCCTCTGTTCTGCCACCTTGGCTCTGCCTCCACTAATTTCCATTTTTTCCTTTAGGTAAAACAATCCCCAAAGGATCAGTGTATAGTTTAATTGTGTATGTTTCAGACTGCACTACTGTTTTTGAAGACTCAAACAATTCTCTACAGTAGATCACATCTTTATAGTCATATAGTGAAGTGAAAGAAATAGAGAATTTAAGATTTTGGCAGTTGCTAATGTTCTTGCCCTGAAATAATTATTTTTATTGACAAGATATATAATTTTATTGGTATAATGAATGACTACTATGAGCCAGATGTGCATTTTCATTGATATAAGGCTCTCCTGATGAGGAACAACCCTCTACCAAAGCAGATCTACAAGGGTTTGCAACTCTCAGTCTGGTATATGTTAGCAACTGGACTTGGTCCCAGGTTCCAAGGTCTGCTTTTTATCTAGTCTTTATGTTACACTGAATTTTACTTTGTTATATATACATATGTATATACACATATCTTTGTGTATCTATATCTATATATATCTACGTGTATATATACATATGTATATGTATACACACATATATAGTTATATATGCAGGCACACATTTGCATGTATATATATGTTATTTTTATCAATAGAAAGTAAGGTCCTTGAAGGCAGTAGCTTTTTGTGTCCCCTGTAAAGAGGACAGAATTTGAATAGATATACATTTATATGCATATGCACATGTGCATATATATATATGATGAATGAAAGATCCTGCTGCATTTTTTTTTGGTGGATTAATCCCTCCCCTGAATACCTCTTTTGACTTGATAAAAGCAAAATAGAGCTTCAAAGATTCTCTTTCAACAGGGAAACTCTCATACTCACATAAGTATGTGCACATTAAGAACATATATGATTCCTTGATTAATTCAAGCACAGAAATAAAATGGTCAATTAATTTCTATGACTGGCTTTAAGTAAGTCACAAAATATGAAGTTAGATGCTCAGCAAAGATATAGCATGCTTGTAAGAAAGATGTTTTCTTCAATGTTCAAATGGAAGAGGAATACCCAATAGTTGAGGAGATGCTCCATATGTTTCTGCCTATGGATGAGATAGTGCTGAATTCATCAAACCTCAGAACTTTACAGGGCCTTCTCAGTGAAGTGCATAATTAATTAAAAGATTTATTTAGACATCCATACAGGAAAAACAAAGTGGATGAAAAATTCATCTAGACCTATGACACTAAGGTCACAATGCATTTGTATGACCCTTCTATTTATTTAATCAGAATTTAATCAGAATTTTATCCATCACCTGGGTCATAACATTGCAGATAGACAACAACTTGAGCCCAGAGGTAAATAAGCAAAAAAAAAGAGATGAATGGTCTTCATTTGGGAAATAACTATTAATGATGCCAATATGTTCCATGGAACAAATACCCATTTTGTTCATAGACATGTTTCCCCAGAGATACTGGATGGTTGTCAGACTTGGAATACCAAATTCTGCTCAAAGTTGGTTGGTTGCTATCTTTCATGTTGGAAGAGGATCATCTTGCCCAAAGAATCATGAGTACCAACTCACAGAACCAAGATTTCAACCCAGATCCTTTCACTCCAAATCCAATACTTTATCCAACCCACCATAGTGACCTGAATGTAAGAAATAGTATAAAGTTTATTAACAAGGAAAATATGATTGGAAAGGGGCAGAGTAGACTGGTCATGTGGTGACAACAAGGCATAAAAGATGGATACTCTCAAGTATTCCACTAATAACATGTCATTTTTATATTGCTTTAGCTTGCCTTTTTTTAAATATAGAAACAAAAGATGTTCTCCAGTATGTTGAATAGATCCAATATGGAAGATCTATGAAGAAGATGGACAAGAATAGCCAAGGATGAAAAGGTATGGTTGTGTTTCAATGTGTACCATTGGAGAAAACATCTCCATTAAAAAGATCAGAAATTCATCAAATTCACCAAATTCATCAATTCATCAAAGAAGCAATCAGTTAAAGAATTTTCAGAGCTCTCTGGAATGGAAATCTCCTTCACTGTGTTGCTGCGCGCCTTCCACTGTTCCAGAATTTGTTGGGAGTTCTTTTTAGAGGAAATCCATGGACTGTGGGTTCAGAGCTAGCAAATGTGAGTCTTTCTACTCCGCCATCTTGGCTCCACCCCCTAGTTAAAGAATTTTCAAAAAGAGCCTGGATTGTTAGGTACAATATGTCAAGATGAAATATTGCAAAATTTAAAAGATCCTAAGCTCAAGAGAGTCTTGGAAATGTGTAAAACATTTGAAAATGTGTAAAATCTAATAGGAATGAACATGTAGAACCTATATAAGATTGTACACCATCTCAGGGAGGGAGTGAGGAGGGAAGGGGGATAAAGGGAGAGGGAGGGGAAAAAATCCAAGATATATGGAAGTGATTGTTGAACACTGAAAGCAAATAAAATAATTTAATTTTTTTTAAAAAAGGATACATAAGGAAAGCAAATTATTCCTTCAAGAAATCAGAGTAACTGAGTCATTTGTTAATTCCAAGATGCTATCTTCTGGACCAATGATTTTTCTATTAGAACTTCTTTGGTTTCTGAAACCTTACTTGTTTTTCCCCATGTAAATTCTTGTGAAAATGAACTGCTTTACCCTAACTATTCCCCTTTTTGCTTTTCATCCTGTTGGAATTGCCATTAGGATTTAGCAGTCATCAACGTGAATCACTAGTAACAGTGCAGTTACTATAGAGATAGAGACTATCACTTGTAGCTTCTCTCTCCCTGCCATATGCATGTCTGTATGCATATTATACATTCATACACATACACATGCATACATATACATACGTATAAACACACACACACACACACACATATATAGTCAATGATCCATGCAGTCTTAGAGTTGTTGATGCCATTGTCATCGACTTTCTATCAATCCTTCAGTCTGAGTCAATCAAACCTTTTGCTAAACACTGAGAATACAAAGTAATGCAGAAAACACTCCCTATTCTCAGACAGATCACAGTATAAGAGAGAAGACAACACAAAAACAATTACCAAGAAACAAGGTCTTTATAGGTTACAATGGAGATTATCAGCAGAGGGCAGGTACTAGTACTGAGGGGGATTGGGCAAACCTTTTTACAGATGGCACCATTTCAGTTGGGACTTTCTAGGAGGAAGCCAGAGAAGTCACAAGGCAGAGATGAGGAGTGAGAGAATGCCAGGTATGGGGGACTGCCCTTGAAAATGTCAATATTCTAGAAATGGAATGTTTTAGGAATAGCAAAGAAGTCAATATCACTGGATCAAAGCCCAGGTAGGGGAAAGGTGTAAGAAGACTTGAATTCGAGGATGGGGCCAGACTGTGAAGTACTTTGAATGACAGAGGGTTTTATATCTGGTACTGGAGATTTTAGAGAACTACTGGCATTTATTGAAGAGAGGGTAATGTAGTAACCTTCCACTTTTGATAGCTGAGTGGAGGACAAATTACAGTGGGGAGAGACTTATGGCAGCAAGACAAACCAGCAGGACATAGTCTAGGTGTAAGATGATGGGCACCTCTGTTAGTTAGGGTGATGACAATGTAGGGCATGTAAGAGAGGTATCTTTCTTCCTCTATATCTCTCTCTCTTCACATACTCAGACTACTTGAAATAGCAGGAAATTGAGAAGTCATGTTGCTTCATTTCTCCATTTTACAGGTAACAAAAATGAGTCCCAAACATGTATGATCCCTTGCCTGAGATGACAAGGCAAGTGAGTGGTGGAGGCAGGACTTGAACTGAGGTTTCTTGACTCTAAGTCTCCCAACCCTATCTCTCTCTAAACAATCTTTTTTTACATCTCAGATTTTTTTTTCCAGGTGCATTTTTTAGTTTTTTGAATAAAGAGAAAACAAGAGGTAAGCAAGCCTGAAGGCAAATACATATGCACCCCTCTCAGCACTGAGTAAATAGCTCATGACATTTTAATAATACTCCTTAATTAAACCTTTTAAATTTCATTTAGGGGTTTCATTTAGATGTTACAAATGCCATGTAGTTACTAGATTATCAGGCACACCTATTAATTGCCCGAAAAAATTCAGCTCTTCATGATCTGTCTTCATCTGCACTGATTGCCAGGAAGCATAGTAGTTTACAAAGGATGTATTGACTCCAAGATAATAACAGGTGGTAGGCCTATGATATTGGCAGTTTTCCTTCTGAAAAAAGATCACATAGTGAAATGATGCTGGGATTCTTAAGACTCCATTGTTTAGATGCTCAAAAGAATCTGTTTTTTAGTTCTATCTCTGGATGTGGGTTATCCAAAACTCCTTTTAATACACCAGTCCCTCTTGCTATGGAGCTTGACTAGGAAGTAATAAAGTATTTTCAAAGGCCAAGAATCTAACATCAAATTAATCACTCTCCTCTTTCAAGGAGTCCTCTGAAAGGTCACATACTTATTCCAACAAAGCTTTCATTGCTCAAAACAATTTGGGAATTCTATGGGAATTGCTTTCATTATCTCTGGCATCTTCTCTAGTTCTTCTGAATATGCATGATGGTAGCAAATTTTCATCCTGGGAAAGTAGATTGGAATAAATTCAGTCTCCCCAAGGAGCTGATTTTATATTCAATATTTATTTGGATGCATAAATACTGAAGAGTTTGTTAAAAATAAGTCTTGTTGCTTTATAATCATATCTTGCGTATCCCTTTTTTCAAAAAGTAAAGTGATGATGGCCTATAATTGACAAATTTCAGTGATTCCACTTTTAGGAAATATTGCTTGCCAGGTTGACCATTATTTTAATTATAAAATATCTAGTATAGAAAGTAGTATATAAGCTGAATATTTAAGGCAAATTGGGGTTTCAGAAAGCACAGGTGAAAGAACAACTCAGAGTTGGACAAAACATTGAGGCCAGAGGTGGGATGCTGTTTATGAAGAATACCAAATAGGCTGGTTTGACTGCAATGCAGTGTACATGAGGACAGTCTGATGGGTTATGCAAAATCAAATTGGAGGGAGAAGTTGGGAGTCAGATTGTTAATGGCTTGAAAGGGCAAAAAGAGGTGTTTTCATGCTATCTTAGAGACAATCAGAAGCCCTTGAAGTTTCTTAGGCAGAAGAGTGGTGTTGTCAGACCTGTGCTGTAAGAATATTAATTTGATCACTATATGGGGGGATGGATAGGAGAGGTAAGAGGCTGAAAGCAAGGAGACCAAAGGGGATAATTGCGGCAGTTCAGATACCAGATGATGAGGCTTTCTGAGAGGGTGGTGGCTACGTGATTGGAGGCAAAGGGGTAGTTGCGAGATACATTGTGGAAGGAAAAATGACATGGTGAGGGAGAGGAAAGAAGGTCATTTAGGATGAAACTGATGTTACAATCCTTGGTGACTAGAATATAGGCATAGGAAAATTAGGAACAGAGGTGGATGTAGGGAGGAACATGATGAGTTCGGCACATTTTGGATACTGTGAGTTAGACATATCTAATAGGAAAACCAGCTGATGATATCTATTGGGCATTGAGTGATGTAGGAAAGGAGCTCAGGAGAAGTTAGGTACATGAACTTGGAAGTCATTTGGGGAGATCCTAATTAAACTGGTGAGAGCTGATGCGGTCACTGAGAGAAAGCAACTAGAGAAGAGAGCTTAGGACAGATCCAACAATTACTATATCTAATGATGGGAGGACCTCTGAGCCTGTTTCATCCAACCCCCTCCATTTCCAATGAGGGAAATTAAGGCTTAAGGTGGTCTAAGTTAATAGAATAAAAACAAGGGCCAAAACTATACATAAGGATTCATAAAGGGGACATTTTTTTTTACCTTAATAGTATTTTATTTTCTTTTCCAACTACACGTAAAGATAGCTTTTTCAACATTCATTTTTTACAAAATTTTGAGTTCCAATTTTTCTTCCTTCTTCCTTTCCCTCCCTCTTCCTTAAAACAGCAAGCAATCTAATAAGTTATACACATACAATCATGCTAAATATATTCCCACGTTAGTCATGTTGTGAAAGAAAAATCAGAACCAAAGGGAGACAGTGAGAAAGAAAAAACAAAACAATTGTATGCTTCAATTTGCATTCAGAATCCATGTGATATGGATAGCATTTTCTATCATGAATTTTTTGAATCTTTGTATTGCTGAGAAGAGCTAAGTCTATCTATCATGTTAATCATCACACAACATTGCTGTTATGTGTCCATTCCTCTTCTGGTTCTGATCAGTTCGCTCAGCATCAGTTCATATAAATCTTTCCAGTTTTTCCTGAAGTCTTGCCTGCTCATCATTTCTTATAGAACAATAGTATTCCATTGCATCTTATGCCACAATTTATTCACCCATTCCCTAATTGATGGGCATCACCTCAACTTCCAGTTCTTTGCAGACACAAAAAGAGCATACAGGAGACAAGTTGAATTAGAAAACCACATATTACTATTACCTACACTTAATTAGATTTTTATTTGATTTGTCAACTATTTCTCTTTTCTTTTTTTAATCTAGTTTGGGCCACACTTGGATTACAAGTAGCCAGGGGGTCATGATTTAAGTGACTTGCCTGATGTCACATAGGTATGCCATTTCATTTTATCATTTGATTGATAGGAAAACCAGGGCTACCCTCATATTTGATGTGTGATGTGGATGATGACCCAGTAAAGCCCACATGAGATAGAACAGTCAGACAGGTGTGAGGGAACTCAGGTAAGAGCAGTACCCAGTAAGGTCAGGAAAGAGAGCACAGCTAGGAGGAGGGAGGCATCTACAGTGTTGGAAACTGTAGATGAGGTGAGACAAAAAATCATGGTCTTTGGCAATTTAGAAATCATTGGTAACCTTGCAGAAAGCAGTGTCAGTTAAGCTGATGCAACTGAAATATGATTACAAAGGAATGAGGAGTGAGTACGAGTGGAGGCAACCATATTTCTCAAGACTGGCCTTAAAAGGGAGGAAAGATGTAGGAATACAGCATGAAGGAAAAGCAAAGCCAAGTGAAGATTTTTTTTCAAGATGTGAAACATCTGGGCATCTACTCATTAGACACCAGTTCTCAGCTCTTTCAATCTCTCTGTAAAAGGAGGGGATTAGTAGTGGCAATGCTCATAAAAGTACCTTGCAAACTTTAGAACTTTTGAGTTAGGTTTAGTAAAAAAGTAAATTTATTTTAGTTTTCAAATTGCTGCAAGTTTAAGTCAACATCCTGATTTGTCTCTTTTAAAAAATCAATTAATCATTTATTTATTTTGGAGGCAATCTGAGTTAGGCAACTTGACTGGGGCTGATTTGCGTCTTTCTAAAGCAAAGACTCCAATGAACCATGTTATTATTTAGACTTAACCAATACTTATTACAAATAGAGAATATGTGAAAGAATAACTCATCACTTCAGTAAAACAAAGAAAATTAATCATTAGATCAATAATTTCAATTAACTTAATATTTTGATTTTTAAAAGATTTTTTTTTTTACAGATCAGGGTATACATAAAAGGGTAGAAAGAAAAAAAAGTAGAAAGGTAAAATCTATCCCAAAACTTACCTAATTTAACAATCTTGACATTCTTGAGATGCAAACTCATATTATGTTAAAATTCTGCCCATATGACACAATTTTCTTCCCTCTGCTACATTTGTCCAATTTATTTATTTGTCAACATTGGGAAAGAAAAGAAAAGGCAATTTTTATAAAAAAAATGCTTTGCTTCTCTAATGGAACTTTCTTGTACTGAAAAGTAATTCTTATAGGAGTCCTGAAAAGGAACTATGAAAAAATAGGTCTTGTTAACAGGCTTTCTTTACCTTAGGTGAGACTCAGTTTCTCCCAGTCACCTTGTACACACAAGGTATTGCGAGTAAGTCTTCAAGTAGTACTTTATTCTTTTTCCACATCTGTTTGCTACCATAGGATGAAGTAGTGCTTTGAATATATCAAAAAGACATTCACTACTAATAAGCCAATTATCTATTGAAAATATCTAATTACTAAAATGTGCTACTGGATTTTTCCTTTGTTATTTTGATATGAAGAGAGGAAAATGGATAGATAATCAGAGTTTCATAAAAAAATTCTAGGGACCAGGTGTGTGCATATTTGTAGAACCTTCTACTGGTAAGGATGAGGTCAGTGGACCCTGGAATTCAGGAGGTCTGAGCTACGATAGGACAAAAGCCAATGTAGTGTCTACACTAAATCTGGTGTCTAAATCTCTAAAGTTTCAATGGAGTTTTAAACTTTGATGGCTTATAGTTTTAACAGCTTTAATACCTGCACACTGCGGTAAGATCGTGGAGATACCCTATATATATTGAAGCAGAGAGTCTGAAAAGGAGCAAATCAGTCCAGGATGGAAAACCAGAGCTGGTGAAATCTTGCATGCCAATAAGTATTGGGATCCAATAGTTAAATGTCCACCATACTTCTGGCATGGATGTCATAAGGACAACCAGTCCCAAAAAGCAAAGAAAAAGAAAAAAGAAAACAAATCTAGAAAATGAAATTTTCAACCCAAATGTGAGATCTCTGCACACTTAGGTTCTAAGAGTTGGTGAAGGCATCTCTAAACAAAGAAAGCTTAGTTCCCTACAGGCTGATTTAGATGTAATGAATGCATATGAGAGAATGGAAGAAGGGTGCTTTGTGTAAGAAATGTACCTCTGAAATCCCTACATTAGTTTAATAGGTAGGTATTGGATAGTCTTGTGCAATAAGCTTTTGTAATACTGTTGCAAAATTCAAAGATTGGATTCTCGTGCTGTGACTAAAGTCTATAGAATCTACTATAGCTACAAGTAACAAGCCTGAACTGAGAAAGTAAGCAATCAAAATATTATATTCTGGCTACTTACATAACAATACCTATGTCTTTGAGTTGCAAATTATCCCTTGGTTGATATCTGAGTTCACTATAGCTTTTGGATTTCAGAGTAAAAGAATGTGTTGCAATAAAAGGCTTTCTTTAAAACACTGAGCAATTCAAAGTACGTGGTCATTAGGTGCTAACGTGAAAAATTTAGTTTGCATCATATTAAAAATTAGCATTAAATTATCTAGTAAGGCACGAAGGCTAAATCTATTTTTTCCATGTGAACATATCTTTTGGAAATATAGAATTAATAGAGAACCATGTTTCTAAAGCTGGGAAGGACTTCAGAGGTCCGTTTAGCTTAACCTCTTCATTCAGATGAGAAAACTAAGGCACACAAAAGATGACTTGTCCCAAATCACATACATTGTTAGCAGCATACCAAAGTATGGGGCAGCAAGGTGGTGCAGTGGATAGAGCTCTGAGCTAGAGTAAAGAGTTCAAATCCAGCCTCAGACGCATCCTGGCTGGGTAACCTTGGGCAACCCTCTTAACCTTATTTGCATCAGTTTCTTCATCTGTAAACTGATCTGGAGAAGGAAATGGCAAACCACTCCAGTATCTTTATTAAGAAAATCTCAAATGGGGTCACAAAGAGTCAAATGTGACTGAATCACAACTAAAAAGCATCTAAAGTGGAATGAATACTACCTGAGTTCAAATCCTGTCTCTGATCTGTGTGACTGTGGGTTACTCACATAACCTCCATGGATCTTAGTTTCCTCCTCTTTAAAATGAGGTGGAGTGTATGGGATGAGGGGAGGTGAAAAGTGAATTAGATGTGCTTTGAGGTCACTTCCTGAACTATATCTATGAACCTAAGCTGCTGGGGTTAGGTTAGAACCCAGAATCTCTGACTTCAAAACTAGTAATCTGTTCACTCAACCACACAACCTAGTTAAGTCACACCAGGTGACAAGACAGAGAAAGTCTATTTCAAATATCATGAGGATGGGTGGAGAACATATGAATGCCCTTTGTAAAGGACACTTTATGTTTGTTTTCTGACTAGTTAGCTGAGTTCACTGGAACCACATAGCTAAGCACTCCATCAGACACCCCTGTTCTGATATTTCCTAGATGATTCTCCAAACATTTATGTTCCTGATGTCAGAGATTCTATATAGTATCTTGTGACCACGTTCCCTTTCTGTTAACGTCCTTTCACAGTGGACTGACCTTTCCAGAGATCCAGAAGGACTCTTGAGACTTCTTAAGGCCTGACTGGCCATTATAATCCCTTCTTTGAACTTCTCAAATACTACACTGTCACAATGGGCAGACACAGCAAATATATTACTAGGCTCATATGCTGAGTACGGACGACCAAACACCTACCTTACCTGTGAACAGCAATGTCTACCAACCACATTTTATCCTTTAGATCTAGTAGAATATCTAGTCATTTTTAAAACTACTCTGACTACAAAGGAGGTTGGTGTGAAGGCCAGGATAATAAACAACTGTGAATAGTAATGTGTATGATTATTTTAAAGGAATATTTAAAAATGAGAAAAGTAAATTAAAAATAATAATACAATTTGGACAACTATTCTCATTTAAATAGTCATGCACACTGAAATTTATAACAAATGGCAGTGCCTTCAAAGAATTGAATCTTTCCCAATATGGGGACAAGGGTTTTGCAATTCATGGATACTCATAAGCAAAATCCTAATGAGAATATTCATTAAAACACAAGGAACTTCTAATTTTAATGCCTTTCCTCTGAGACTATCAATTCTGGAGCTCAAAGATTGGACAACAATAGGTCCGTGCCCAAGCACCACTTAATAGTTATTTTTTGGGCCCTTCTAGCTCTGAGTGAATATAAAAAGTAAATGTTTCTCTTTTTGGCCAGCAACCCTTTTTGGCCAGAGGGTCTTCCCCTCTCAGTTTGATTTTTTTTAATTAAAAGGGGCCATTCCTTGACTCACTTCTTAAAGAGGTCTATGTATTCAAAGTGACAACTTGAAAAGACCTTAGCTTAAAAGAGCCAGGGTCTCCCATTGCATCCCAGGCCATTTCCAGTCATCCTGATTAATATCTGGCCACTGGACCCAGATGGTTTTGGAAGAGAAAGTGAGACTGATGACCTTACACAATCCTCCCTCTCTCAGATCCAAGTCAATTGCAAGTCATGTCATCATCTCCCTGATGCCATGGTGTAACTAAGGAGGATTTTGTTATCTTTTTTACATTAGTATCTCAGGATTCATGGCCATGGGAATGTCTAGTTTCCAGGTGTTAGATAATTCCTAGAATAGTTCCAAGGATTCCAGACAGTAGTTCTTAGAACCATAGTGACAGACAACCCAACTGAGGCTATGGTATAAGATAAGGGGGTGACATAATTGATACTTACTAAACTTCCACAGAATGCTAATATTGGTAAAATTAACCTGTGAGCTTAATGTTGGCAAGGTGCCTTCTTTGTTTTTTACCCTATAAAATAAGTAGGCACTGGTCAGTGATGGGGAGGAACCCCACAGGGAATTCTGTGTTTGCCTCAATCGGTCCCCACTGAGGGTTGAGGGGTACAGGGGAGTGCACAAGCTGTGCCTGTCTCGACTGACCCCCATCGAGATGAAGGGGTAGTTGCCCCCTCCCCTTCTTGCCTGCCCATGTGATAAAGGTTATTAGGGAATGCTGTAGGACCTGGTTCTCCATTATCAGAAGACTAGACTAGAATAAAGTTGATTATTAACCCCTCCGAAGCTGTCTGCCTGTCTGAAGATCAAGAATGAGCCTGTTAGAAGCTGGAGTCAGAAAACTCCGGTGCCTCCTCTGTGTTATCTGTGAAACATATGGTCTTCTTCAAGTACTAAGGACAAACACAATCTTAAATTTGTCCTGCATATGTCATTTGTACATAGTTGCTTATATGTTGTTTCCTCCATTAGACGGTTATTCCCTTGAAAGCAGAATGCAGGTTTTTTTGTTCATTTTTGTATCCCCAAGTCTTAGTATAGTAGTGCGTGGCAGCACACAGTAGGCCCTTAATAAATGTTTGACTAACTAATTAAAGTGAGTTCCTAACAATTAGAGCAGTCTAGACTATCTCACAAGGTGGTAATTTTTTTTTTTTTACCATCACTCAAGGTTTTAAGCAAAGACAAGATGACCATTTAGAAACATATCATCACATATTGAGAGGATTCAGGTATTGGTTAACAAGGCCTTGGTGACTTCTCAGCTTCCTTCCTTTCTTGATTTCATTAACTCTACAATCTGACCACTTCCAAACATTTGGCATTCAGATTGCAAAACAGTGCTTTTTTGTTACCTCCTTGAGAGCTATAAAACCTTAATGGTAGGTGTATTTTTTCCCCAATGTATTTTTCTAGCTGTGTCTACCATAAGAACAAATACTGCCCAGAAAACTTTTTGACTGTTGATTTATATAGTTTGGAATATGATGTTCAATATCAAAATACAACTGGGCCTTTCTGTTGTTTCTGGACAGATCTTTGGACAATTTGATTTTCGAACCAAGAGGGAATAGATTTAAATGGATGTACTAGCTATGGCCATTTCAATCAATAAACATTTATTAAGTGCCTCCCTGGGTAAGTCACTTAACCCTGTTTGCCTCTGTTTTCTCATCTGTAAAAAGAGCTAGAGAAGGAAATGGCAAACTACTCCAGTATTTCTGCCAAGAAAACCCCAAATGAGGTCAAGGAGAGTTGGATGTTAAAACTGAAACGACTTTGACAAAAAACAACAAAATATTCCATTCAGTTTGCTGAGCATTAAGGATACAAAAAGAGGCCAAAATAGTCACTACCCTCAGTGAGTTTACAATCTAATGGGTAAACAAATATATTCAAAATAAGTTATATAAAGGATAAATAAATAATTTAAAGAGGGAAAACACTGGATTTAAGAGGCTTTAGGAGAGATTTCCTGTAGAAGGTAGGATTTTGGCTGAGTCTTAAAAGAAGCCAGGGAGGTCAGTAGATTGAGAAAAGAAGAAAGTATTCCAAGTATAGGTGATAGAGAAAATACCTGGAGCAGAGAGATGGAGTGTCTTGTTTCTGAAACAGCCAGGAGGTCAAGTAAATTGCTCACTGTCTCACTGCTTACTTAGTAATTAGAACTCAGCCAATCTTCAGACTCAGGTCTGCTGTCTTTGGGACCAGGACTCCTCTTTCTGCTGTAATTCATCTCTTCTTTGCCATATTGCAGAGCTATCAGTGGTGCCCATTTCTTGATACTGGCTAGCGTTTACCTAAACTCACCAGGGTATTGGACAGGAAAACAGTTTGCAGAACACAAACTGAGCACTTGTAGGGCTGAACTTGAGTTGGCAGCATCAAGAAAGAGGTTGCCTTGAAAGGCCAAGATGAAAAGATGCACAATGTATTACCTGTTTTTAGCCTACCTGAATTTAAATTTCTTTCTCAACTCAATGGCGGGTGTGCTATCCATAGAGGGCAAAGCTCGATTAACAGAACAATCGAATTCCTCCTTCCAGTTTCTCTCTAGCTACCTTCTGCTTAGAGGCAGCCTGATTTCTTATGCATCTGAAAATGTTTGTGAGCCCTCTGATTTGGAGTAAGTAGATTATGAATGAATAAGTTCTCAGGAGTCTCAAGACCCAAATTATCTTCAGAAAATTCTTTGGGTCGAGAGACAAATTGAAATGAAAAATGTATACCCTTCTCATCTTGGCACAATAGAAATCTCATTGGGCACGTTAGTTTGAATCCTGACTGATTTACTTGCTGCCTGCATGATCTTGGAAACATCCCTCAGCTTTCTCTGGCCTTATTTTCCTTGTATGTAAAATAAGGGTGTTGGATCAGATGTCCTCCAAGATCCCTGCCAACTCTGGAGTTATGATGCTGGCAGAAAAGTGGGGGAGTATGGACATAGTTTCTTGGTTAACTGCCATTTTTCTTTCTTACAAGGGCAGTGGAGGGTCCAGTTTGTGGTAAGTAGTGATACCGAGAAATGATTGCGGTATCAAAAAATAACACCATGCAAAAGATAACCACTTTTAAAACAGGGCTTGTGAGAGAGGGAGGAGAGGTAGCGGAAACACACACACACACACACAAAAAAAGAGAGACAAAAAGAATGTCTAGAATTGAAGAGGGTCCCAGAAGAACAACAGTATAGTCAAATGATACTCCAGACTGGGCCATAAAGCCAAGGATGCATAGCCATCTTCAGCATCAATTGCTT
>CM053774.1:72970057-72996003 GCA_028658325.1 Potorous gilbertii | reverse complement strand
TATATATATATATATATATATATATATATATATATATATATATATATATATATATCATCATTTTTCACATATGCACACAAGATTTATAGAAAGCCAGAGTATAAACTCATGGCTTTGTAAATGCCCAACTCTGATTTTGTCAAAGAAATAAACGAGTTAATTCATCGAGGGTATGATTTCTCAAGTGCTAGATGCCTCAGTTGTATGTCTCTATTAATGCCAAAGCACGGCACACACACAAAAGGGCATGATGAGAGTTAAAAACCCTAAAAGTTAAAGAAAAGAGGAGATAATAGCCCCAAAGATAAAAAGGCCCTTTTATGCACACTTCTAAACTCCTTCAGCTTAATATGTTTAAACTTTAAAAAAATTAGCACTTCAAAAGCATTGCTACTTACAATGTAACATCTACCTAAGCAAGGGAGTTTCTGCGCAGTTAACCAAAGCTTTCTCCTGTTTATAAAGAACTGAAAGGATAAGCAATATTCTAGCCCATCCTCAAGGCATCCATACTTTAACAATGCTAAATACTAGAAGAATGAATGTTCAAATTCATTTTCTCAAGCTGTTTGATATTCTGGTGCAATAAATAGCTTTATCTTCTCTTTTAAAATTTTTCCGAAGGGGATTCCTTCACCCTCCCCTCTCCTTCCCTATTCGTACTATATTTCGACATCTATTCTTTGCAAAAGAAGGAGAAGGTGTCTAGGGGAGAGGGAAGGGGTAGATAAGGGTTAGTCTAGGGGCCATAATTATAGTGGGTCCTGGTTGTAAAAAATGTATCAAAATCTATGTGAGGTACAGTATGTGGAAGAGGATCTGATCTATAATATAAGGTAATTTGAAAGGTGATTGCTATGTTATTATATTTTATATACATGCGTGCATATGTGTGAATATACATGTGCACACACATATATGTGTCTATGCACATATGTATATATATATATATACACACAAATATGTATTGTGTGTATATATACACTCATAAATAAATGGAAGTTTCTAAGACCTAAGCAAAGTTTTCCTCTATGAAGTGAATTCAAACTCCATACTAGATCTAAATTCAGAAAGGGTAAAGTAATTTTAAATTCACTATCATGAGCAACCATATTTCAGTAGGGGGAATTAGTGTCGACTTCAATCCAATATTCCAAAAGCATTTTTTCCATATAAAATTAGAATTAGAGATGGATGGTCCAAGAAAAATACTTTTTTATAAAAATGATTTTTAAAATGCATTTTATTTTTTTCTACTGATAGGAGAAATAAATTTAAGAATGAACCCAATACCCTTCTTAAAAGATGAAGGTCAGGTTTCAATTAAATAGTTTAACTCAGTAAAAGGTCCTATGAATGAAATGTTTGTAAAATGTAAATATAAATTAAATTTGCTACACAATATGCACATATTTACATATCTATATGTGATATATTGCCATTTTTAAGTGAACTGAAATTAATGTTGTAATTACAAGTTTTTACTCTCAAAAAGATTCTATTGGAAGCTGTATTAAAAAAAATAACCAACTGGCTTTATGAGACCCATTATCTCAGTGTAAAGAAAGATATCAATTTATCTTTATATTATCTTTACTCTCCATCGGTACTATGAGCTTTGTTTTAACTAAGTAAGCTAGCATGACAGAATAACGAGTCATCTTAAAATAAATTGGAAGAGTTTCCTTAAATTTGCAATAATAGCACCATTTAATTAACAAGCAGCCTGATGATTTTTTTTTATTATTCAAGTTTACTTATACTACCAAAACAAACATTACAAAGTGTCTGACTTCTTGGTTTTTTTATCTGTATACCTAGAGAGAAAAGAATTCTGAGTTAAGTATATTTAATTACCTATAGTGGAGACATCTGTGTTATCCTTATGATTTAAATGTTGGAAGGATCTTTCTGAAAGTTGTAAAAACCAGGTGTAAAACCAGCAGTAACTTCTCTATAATTCATTTTGGAGAGCATAGTAAAGTGATAAGAAATTATTTCTGACAGTTTAGAGGTCTGTAGATAGCTCTAAATGTTAAAATATGGTGAAAGATCTCCTAGGAGCAGGGAAAATAAAAAACAATTTGTTTTTTCCTTGATTGCTTTTTATTATTTCACCTGAATACTAAAATAATTTTTATCAGTTTTTTTAATTTAAATTTTCTGAAGCAACAGACCAAAAGTTCTCCCAGAGTTGCTATTTTTATGTAAGGATGCAGGTGATTTCTATGAGTAGCTGAAATTCCTGTCTTAGTAAGTCACAGATACAATGTTAAAAAATTATCTAGCTACAACTACATTTTTCGTAGATGAGGAAATGTTAAGATTAAAAAGTTGAAACAATTTACCCAAGAACACACTGCTAATTAGTGACAAAACGGGGGAGTAAAAAAAAGTCTCACTCATTTAGTCTCCACTCCAGCATGCTTCATTCTCAAAGGGTGTAAAGAAAATTCAAGGGAGGATGGGGGCGGGGCATATCTTTTTTAAAAGTCAAATTGCTCAATAAATAGCAAGTCTATTGTTGATTATGTACTTTATTTTTAATATCTGTAAATTTAACATGCTGCTTAGCCAACTGAATGATAAATTCTATAGTTGTTTCCTATCTTTTTCTTCCCTCCCAAATCTCCAAGAAAGCAATTTATTCTTTCACAGCAGTATGCATCTGATGGAGAGATTTTATAGGTCTTAAAAGCTTTGCACCTCATATTTATTTAACTTAAAAAGATCATAAGAAAAGAAATGTGTAGCTATACTCATATATAATGGGGTTTGCACAAAGCATGGGCAGATATTACTTGCCTGTTTTTTGCTCATCACATGTGTGACTCAGCATTTGGGTACAATATTGAAGAAAAACTTCCTGACTGCTTCTGGATACATACAGAAAAGGCATAGTGGTTTGGGTACAACATGGCAAACAATGAATGACACTTCAGTCCTCTCTGTTCTTTTACAAGGGTGTTCTGGCTCTCTCTCTCCTTTGAACTTCTTCCAAAGGGGCATCATAGAGATCTAAGACTCCCAGGGAAGAGTAGGATATGACCTGACTCCTGTCTATCTTAGCATTATGGTAACAGTTCTTAGATGGCAGCCAGAATAAGAGAATTCCTCATGTGTCCCTTCCTGGCTTGTCATTCTGAGAAAGTAACCAAGCATCAAGCTCAAGGTAGATGTGTTCAGGTTTAGAGATGACCTTGGTTCAAAAGGACTCTGGATTCTGGAATCATTGAGTGAACTGACTAGTGGCAAAGGGAGTTTCTTCAGTGGAAATGACCACTGACAAGAAAAGAACAAAGCTCTGGTGTACTTTACCGGAAAATGTGAATTTTGGGGTAGATAGTGGACAATGAAAATGAAGCATGAAAGGCCTCATCAGCAATTCTTCAAAATGCTTTATATTCTGAAGTTAAGTATCCATCTCCTACCATATTCTAAGAGTGGTTATAAAGAAAGTTACTGGCAGCTTGGTGGAGCAGGGGATAGAGATCTGTGCCCACAGTCAAGAAGATCTGACTTCAATGACAGCCTCAGTCTGCCTCAGATGCTTAGCTGTGTGAGACTTTGAGTAAGTCATTTAACCTGTTTACCTCAGTTTCCTCAACTGTAAAATATAAAACTGTGAAACTTCCCAGGGTTCTTGTAAAGATCAAATGAGATATTCATAAACCACAGTGCCTGGAACATAATAGGTGCAATATAAAATGTTAGTTTTTATGATGAATATTATTTTAAGTTGTTCTATAAACATGAGTTACAAGTCTTTAATATTTAGCATTTCTTTTTCATGTAGAAAATAAATACCTGTTTCCTAAATTGAGTTCCTTACTCTGCCTTTCTGCAGAGGAGCTATGAATGAGCCAAAATCTAAACTTTGAATATTTTGATCCTAGGGTGATAGCTTAATGAGCCAAAAAGCTTAGCCCCCTTCTCATTAAAAGCAAAGAACTTCCAAGCTTGAGTACTTACCTGGGTTTCATGGTAGAGAAGGGAGAGGGGTAAGTGTCCCAGCCCCTTGGGCTCAATAGTTGCTTAGAGTTAGATTTAAATAATCTGCACTGAATAAAATAGCCAGAGTTCTTGAAAATATTACCAACTACATGTATTTGCTTCCCTCTGAGATACTCTAAAAAGTAAAACTTTTTATTTTAATTTCTTAAGCTTAGTAATTTTCTGGGTTTTATTTGGTCAAAAAGCATATAGCAAGGAATTTTGAAGATACCTTTGAAGAACTGCTTGATTAAAATAGAAGATGGGTGAATCATGTGATGAGAGAGACAGTGAGAGGATTTCCCACATGGTTCACTGGTAGCTTCAATAAGTGAGGAGAAAATAAGGCAGCTCCTAGACATCTTGGATCAGCCACTTAGAGTGTGCATATGGGTGGACACGGCCAAAACAAGTACAAGTTGGGCAACCATGGACCAGTTGTGCTCAGCAGAATTGGAGGGGAGGGAATATCCATCTTCATGAGATTCCAGGTATCTTTTTTTATAGAGATCTGAGTGTTTGAACCTGGAGTCAGGAAGACTCATCTTCCTGAGTTCAAATACGGCCTCAGACACGTACTAGCTATATAACCCTGAGCAAGTCACTTAATCCTGTTGGCCTCAGTTTCCTCATCTATAAAATGAGCTGGAGAAGGAAATGGAAAAACACTCTAGTTCCTCTGCCAATAAAACCCCAATTGTGGTCATGAACAGTTGGACGCAAATGAAAATACTAAACTTGTTAACCTCAAAAGGTCATCATAGAATAATGTACACCAAAGCACTGTAGTGTTTTTATAAACCTTAAAAGTAGTAAATAAATATCTGGAGATGAGAGGGATTGAATGACTTACCCAAGGTTAGAAAGGCAGTAAATGGCAAAGACAAAGTTCTTTTCTAGGTTCCTTGGACTTACCAGACCTTATGAGAATCTAGAGACTATGATGAGGCAAAATCAAACACTCAGGTAACTGCTCAGCAAGCACCTACTATGTGCTAGGTGCTTATGATCCGGGCTAAGAATACAAAGACAAGAAACAGTCTCTGTCATTGAAGAACTCATTTGTTATTGAGTTATATGTACACATATACAAGTATTTACAAACTACTAAATGCAACATAATTGGGAAAGGTGAAACAATTGCACCTAACAGGAAAGGTGTTATGTAAGGGGCTGGGCTTGAGCTAAGCTTCAAAGGAAGCTAAGGATCCTAAAAGCTAATCCAGAGAGGAGGAGACAGCTAGTGCAAAGTAAGGAGGAAGGAAATGAAGCATTGTTGCAAAAAAGGAAATATTCTACCTTGAAAAAATAATATTAATAAAATACTAATAAATTAATAATAAAATAAAATAATAAATTATTAATAGTATTAATAAAATATTAATTAAAAAAGTATAGAAGGAAGACTTGGGGGGAACCAACCCAACTACAACCCAGAGTCCCAAGAAGTACTAAAGCAGAAAACCCAATTTCCTCTAATTATATCTGAGAATATAATTTGAACAGAAATTTCTTAAAAGCTGCCCAAATGATGACACAGATACAACCCTAGTCTCAAAAGACAATAATGAGAGCCCTGCTCTCCCATCCATGTTAGAGGGGCTAGCTTTCCTCAAATGACTCCAGAATCAACAAGAGAGGTTTCAGGTGTCTGTTTAGACATTCAACATGACTTTGGCTGCAACCTAGATTTCAGAATGCAAGAAAGGATTTCTTTAGGAGTTTTAGCAGGCTCTCAACTCCATATACTCATAATACCATTGTTACGATGGACCCAGAGATGATTCTAAATGATTATGGTACAAAAGTTTAGCATGTTGCTTTGCAAACCCTATTTTAGGTATATCACTATGTAAAAAAAAAGGTGATTAGATGTGAATATAAACTTAATAAAACAACAGTAAAATAGAGAAAAATTAAAAGCAATATTAAAGACAGCAGTCATACTTCATCCATCCATAACACAACTATGCAACTAATTGACCTAAAAACACATCCAAAAATCCAGAAAGAAGCAAAGATCTTTGAGTAGAGTCTATACATGCATTTTACGCATAAGACAGTGTCTTGGACTATATTTACTCTTATTTTCCACATGATTCTTACTTTTGCATAGTTTTACAAAATACTTTCCACCAACCTCATAAAGAGAATACAAATATTATTACTTTACTTTATCACTACTTTGCTTTATAGATGCTCCACCTAAGGCTCAAAGAGTTTGTCACTTAGCAAAGGTTATTTTGCTAATAAATGCTGCAGGCAGAACTCAAGCTCACGTGAGGATTACATGCCCAGTGTTCTTACCTCTATCCCAAATCAGAATAAATGCTGAAAATGAGAAGGTGAAGATGAATCACAGACACAATGACAGAAAAGCAAATGACTTCAAGGGAGAAAAATTTAATATTACCTGTTAGAACTAAAAAAATCACAGTGGTCTTTGGCCATTTGGCATAAGGACAAATAGCTTTCCAAGCTTCAATTAGCCTAGAAGGCATCACTCTTCCATCACAGGTAAATAGCCAAGAGACTTACTATCCTGAAATCAAAGCTGAAATGGAAGAATGCACTTACAGCACTTAACACCCTTACACTTTTGGTCTTAATATAAACTTTTGGGATTGTAAAATGTACCATAAACTATTTGGCAAATATCCTGACAAAGAGCCCCTACAATATTAATGAAGCAATGGACCCCATCACCCTAGGGCAGTGATGGAAAGGTTGATACTTTCTTGTCCAAAAGAAGGGTACTGATAACCATTTTCAGAGGACATGAAACAAGTTGAAAACTTTCATTGGTAATTTTGAAGTAAGCAGACATCACTTCACTGAACAAAAGTAGAGTGGCCATAAGTATATCCCAACAGATTTGTCAGATATTAATGGAAAGTGGTTTGCCTCTGGATAGAATCTATGAAAAGCCAAGATCCAAAGGTGGAATCAAATGGTCTTCAATGAGGGCCATTCATATGAACTCAATATAATAGAGGATTTCAACTCCATTCCCAATTAATGTAATCACATAGGGCACAAATAACTCTATTGAACCTATCAAAAATTGTCAACCATATCTGATTAATGCCATAAGCAATTTGAGAGGAATAAAGTGCTTTGATCATTGCCTAAAGACAGATGATTCCACACAGGAAATACCTTGTGATGAGCTGAAAGAAACAGACACTCTTCTAAATGTATGTTTAAAACAGCAACCAATTCAATTTAGTGCTGGAAGAGCTAGCGTTCAGCCCTCTGAAGTACAAATCCCAGGATGCCAGTCAATTCTCAAGTCCCTCTTCCATCAGCCAATAATATATTGACAAAGAATAATTGAACAATTGGTTAAGTCATCTATATTTGTTTCAAGAAATTGAGGGCTTTATGGTGACAACTTAGGATCAGGTCATCAATAGCCAATAAACATTTATTAAATGCCTACTATGCTAAGTGCTAGGAACACAAAGAAAGACAGTCCCTGCTTTCAAGGAGCTCACAGTCTCACAAGGGAGACAACAATAAGCTATATACAGGATAAACTGGAAATCACAACAACTCTAGAAAAGTGCTAGAATTAAGAGAGATCAAGAAAGGCTTCCTATAGAAGGCAGGATTTTAAGCTAGGACTTGGAGGAAGTCAGGAAATCCACTGGAAATAATAGCCAGGTTATTCTTAGGGAGCTGACTTATTAATTCAAATTACACAAAGATACAGTGGGTCACTTCAACAGGACAGCATCACAAACCACTCAAATTCATCATCTACTGTATATCTAGCAAAAATAACCTGATGGCTAGACTTACATACCAGAAGCTCAATTTTTATTAATTAATAGATAATTTATTCCTGTTATAACAACAGCAGTGGCAACAAAAAACACAGACCTCAGATGTCCTGGAGCACTCCGCATATCAATTGTCCTGATATTGGACCATATATCATGGGCAGAATTGTTACTCGCAATGATCTGGATATAACATTCATCCATAAAAATAAGAAAAACTGTTTTGATACATGTTGTCACAACCTATACTCATAATATCTTGCTATATGTAATGGAGACCTTTTAAAATATAAAGAAGATATCAAAATCATATGGGAAAAGGTTGTGGTATATATCGTACCCATCATCCTGTCTGTCACTGGAATTTTCCCCAAGATACTTTCACTGAGTCTAGAGGAGATGAGCTTACCTCTCAATATTTTTATTTGTCTACAAAAAGCAGTCGTTTTAATCACCTGCACCACAGTCCAGAAAACATGAAACACAGAAGAGCTCTACGTAAGAGAACGGCTTTAACTAGGACTATTTCTACATCAATTCTATTGAGTATGAAAAATTAATTATACTAATAACCACGAAATACTGAATCAAATATGTTCTAAGTTAACAGAAAACATTTAGATGAAAACTTTCCATAAAACATTCCTTGTTATATCAGTGGTAGGAAACAATCCCCTCTTTTACTACATTATTTGTAATTTAACAGTTAAGACAAAAATCAGAGTGTGCTAGATAATGCAGTTAATGGCGATGCTATTTTAAAATGATGTTCTTACTGATTGAAACTCAGCCAATTTTACAAATCAACGCTTCATATATGCAAGCTTATTTCAGGTGCTGGGTATATTTAACCGTCTATTTAAATTATCCAACTTTCTGGATCTATGTTAAATAAAAATACCACATGTCAACCCTTCTCAGCAGAAGTCAGAATAATTGGGAGTGAACATTAAAATAATCATCCCAAATTAAAGAGTGTACAATAATAATGTCTTTGATCAGTGTACAATAGAGTATGTCAACATTTTTTATTCTCTAAATTATGAAGCTAGTTTAAGAAGCTCAGCCTTTTTTTCCCCCTTTCACACCAAGGACAAATCCATGAAAGTTAATATTTTTTAAAATAATGTGACAAATATATTAATTTTTAAAAACTTATTCAAAGCTAAGAAAAGGATAAAATATAAGGAAGGCCCTTTCATCTTAGGCTTTATTTTATTTTTTAAGAAAGAAGGTTGATATTTTCTTTGTTACTGGTCGTCTACCCCTATCATTGGAAAAAAGATAAATTTTGGTTAAGCTTTTTCACAATTTACAGTCTGGAAGACTGAAAGCCAAATAATTTCAAAATCACCTCTGAGTTAAATAGTCCTTTATATATGTTCTACCTGAAAACCTTTCTCTTTTCATGTGAAATGAAATGTTATCATCAATTTTCTTTTTAGAGTGCTCAATAAGATAACTGGCATTTTCCCTGAATGGATTTGTTCATTTGGCTATTATAAGGATATAAATGCATTTACTACAGTATATGTGGTTTTCAGGGCAAATACCTGAAATTTACAATTGCCGCTTTTCAAATGGAATTATTTTTCAGGTCAAATTAGATATTGGGAAATAATTCTGAATTGAACTAAAATCTACTACATTTCCAGTTATTTTCATCTGGTCCACTATTTTAGAAACTACTTTATTATTATGATAGCTTATACTGATTTGGGGTTTACCATATCCAAAATGTTTTTCTCATATATTAAGGGAAGGGGAGGAAGAATTGAATGTAAGACAGGGCAATTTATTACTCCTTTTATTTTCTTTCCCTTTCTCATTTTGCTTCACACTTCTTTCCTCTTTCTTTTTTCCTTCCTTCTACACTTGTACCTTACGACTGTCAGTGATATTATTAATAACATTACCCTCTGGCACTCTTAGGTACTAAAGACTAGGGACTTTTCCTCCTAATTAATATTGTTTAAAGCAAACAAAACAATAAGATCTGCAGTATCATACTGACAAACTTTTCATTGAACAGTTTTAATGGAAAAAAAGCTTATTTCTTATGACTTTTATATTTTAAAATAGAAAAATACACACAATGTCTCATAGTGAATGAGGAAATACAGCAGATGTTCCTTTTTTGCATTTCTAGTTCATAAAATCATAAATTTAAAAATAGAAAAGAACTCTGGCATTACCTAGTTTAATCCCCTCATGTTGCAGATGAGAAAACTGAGGATGGTTCATAGACTTGCCCAAGGTCACAAAAGAAGTAGCAAAGATATAATTTAAATCTATATTTACTCATTGCAAATTTAGGGTACCTTCTCAGTCATCACACAACCTCTCTGCACAGACATATGCAATCACCATACCCTTTGTCATTTCCCTACCAAGTCTATCCTAGCACCATGATCCCTCAGTAGTTAGTACAATCTTCCATAAGGCTCAGAGTGGCACCATATTGATTCTACTTAACATGACCAGGAAGAGAAATTCCAATTAGGTTAAAAGTTACCTGATTCTAGAGAAAAGGAACCTGAGCTAAACCCCGTGTTTGCCTGGACTTTGAGGGCCCTTTAGCATTGCTTAATATACACATGGAACAATACAGACCTGATTATTAATAACCATAAAATTTTATAGAGTGATTTGCACAAGATATTTTTCTCACTCCTAACTGCTATCTCAAGAATCACAGTCACTGATCAAATGGACATGCTCTGTCTTCAAATGACTGTTAACAATTCCATGTTTTTTTTTTCTTATCAGAAATAGGAGAACAAGTTATCATTTTCTTCACGGGGAAGAGATGAACCCAGAAGCAGTGAACACAAATGGACATGATGTTGAGGAGCTGTAAATATTTACCGTCATATCATGAAAGGAAAACTGTTACTAAATATATCATGTTTGCAACTGGTATCTAATTTAAGGCTTGTGTTCTTTACTTATCCTTTAAAACAGTTCTGGGTGCAAGCCATCGTATGAATGGTCAGCTGATCTTATCAAAGAACGCTTTCGGATATTTGCCATCATGGCTCTTGATGTCTTTGTGGTTACTATGTTGGTAATGAAAATAAAACCACATATTGCACTCATTAAAAAAAAGAGAGATATCACTACTACGCTCCCCATTTTAATGACGAGAAATTAAGGGTCAGACAGATTAAATGACTTACCCACACTCACAGTCAACTAAGTAGCATAAAACTCATACAGAACGAAATCTCCCTGACTCCAGATCCAGTTCATTTTCATTATACCACACAGCCATTCTTTAGCAATAGATTCTAGATCACTACAAACATCTTCATGTTAATGCACATAATAAAGATGAGATTTTGTCATCCTTTAATTATTTGTTTTAGTTATTGTATCAGCTATGTTCAGAGAGCATGAGTTTTTTCTCTTATTTCAAATCATTTTCTTAACTGTATGCTTGTTTAGTACAAGCTCTTGCAAACACTAAACAATTAAATACTTCCTGAATTTAATTAAATTGAATTTAGGGCATCCTAGACCCCCACAATCTGGCAACACATTGCAGGTTTGAAAAAATATATGTTTAACTGATGTCTTTAAATTAGTCATTTCTTTCTGCCACCCATGCATTGAAAAAATATTCTTGTAACAAAAAAAAACCCAACTAAGTTGAAAATATCTACTACAGGGCCTGCATTTGACAGTGTATTATGATACACTGTCATTGTGGTCCTTGTCTCCCAAATGAAGATGTTTTTCATTACGCATTCTCAGCATCCTTAATTGTTTTTTCAAGTAAGCCAAAATCCAATAATCATAGCTGTATGGTATGAAAGCATTTTAGAAGTCATTTAGTTCAACCCATAAGGGAAGCTAGATGGCACAGTGGATAGAATGTTGGGCCTGGAGTCAGGAGGACTCATCTTTCTGAGTACAAAGCCAGTCTTAGACACTTACTTGCTGTGTGACCCTGAGGCAAATTACTTAACTCTGTTTGCCTCAGTTTCCTCATTTGTAAAATGAGCTGGAGAAGGAGATGGCAAACCACTCTAGTATCTCTGCCAAGAAAACCTCAAATGGGGTCATGAGGAGTCAGCTGTGATTGAACAGCAGCAACAATTCATTTTACAAATGAGGAAAATGGGTCCTGGAGAAATTAGATGACTTAACTTGCCAACGGTCCCAGGCAAGATGGGGCAGAGCTGGGATTCAGACTTAAGTCTTGTAATTCAAGTTTGGTGCTCATGCTGTGGTGCCACACTGCTTCTTAAGTATTTCACAATAAATTGAAAGGTGCTATGGACAAACTTAACCATTTACTCCATGTTAAAGGCTGAAAAAAACTTAGTGCTTTTGTCTTCATGCAAAGTTGAATTAAGGTGGTACAAATATAAAAATATAAAAATGCTAAGCAAAAGTTTTTTTTTAAAGAACTTTTAGGGTTTTTTCTGAAAAAAAATTATTGATAAATAATTCTACTGGAGCAATGATTAAGAGTGCCGGTCTTGCTAGAATTTGATATAAAGCAGATGTTTTCACTAGTTTTTCTTTTCTTTGAAAAAATAAAAAAAAATAAATCAATAAATGTTTTTGATTACTTCAATAAAAAAACAAATAAAATTGGTTTAAGCTTTACTATAAAAGAGCTATCTCCAACACGGACGTTAAAAAGTGAAATGGAGTTTGTCAGGTCCTAAGACAAGGAGGACTCAATACAAATTTAATCACCAGGCTCCAGGGGCTTTGTTGTTGTTTTGTCCGTTCACTACATTTGACTCTACATGTGACCCCATTTGGGGGTTTCTTGGCAGAGATCCTGGAGTGGTTTGCCATTTCCTTCTCCAGCTCATTTTACTGATGAGGATACTGAGATAAACAGGGCTAAGTGACTTGCCCAGGACCACACAACTAGTAAGTGTCTAAGGTGAGACTTGAACTCAGGAGGATGAGCTTTCCTGACCCCAGGCCTGGATGAGGTTTACCTCAGTGAGGTCAAACTCAAACTCAAATGAAAATGAGGTCCAATAATGAGTCCATAAGGATGCCTGCAGGCCACATGGTTTTAAAAAGCAGCATTACTGTGGCAGTCAAGTGGTATAGTGGATAGAGCTCCCGTCATAGAGTCAGGATGACCTGAGTTCAAAACTGGCCTCAGTTTTTATCTGAGCAAGTCACTTAAATCAAATTGCCTCCAAAAAAAGAGTAGTATTTCCCATGGTTTTATTTTTTTCTATTTTTATTTTTTGTGTTAAATATTTCCCAATTACATTTTCATCTAGTTCAGACCACACACCAGAGTGTGGTGGGACACATATTTGAAACCTGAAGTAGATTCTCTCAAGGATTAAACTTCTAGGGGACTAATTTCAGACCATTTATGGCAAACAGATACTTAGAATTTGCCTTTTGCCATAGTTGACATTTCTTTAGCTGAGTTCCATTTGAGGGAAACTTAAAGGATGGTGCCCGTCAATGCTCCTTGGGGAGGAAAAGAACAGTGAAATTGAGGGGCAGAGAAGCCTGAGGAAGCATCCCTTAGTAACTGCAGCCTGGAATAACGATGAGGGTGCTAACTTTGGATCCAAATCCTACCACAGGTGCCTACTCTTTGTGGGAGCCCAAGCAAGTCAGTGAACCGACGTCTATGATCCTCAGTTTCCTTATGCATAGCACAAGGACTTGATAGCTTTCCAGATCTAAATCTCTGAGCTGGGGCTGGACTTTCAAACCACTTGATCAACAGTCCTATGAAATCAGTGATAGCAGGAATTTTATTCCCATTCTATGAGCAAGGTCAGTGAGGTATAGAGCTGTGAGATTTGCCGAGACTCATGTATCAGATTGGTTAGAAAGCTGAGGCTTGACTCCAGGTCTTGGGTGGGGCTCCCAGGGCAGTGCAAAGCACTGACCATCCATCCTAGGAATGAGATCAATCATCAGAAAAGTCACCTCTTTACTTTTATTCCAGGACTGCTCTTAATCAGTTCAAATACATTTTCAATCTTTTTCTGCTGGAGGCCTACAAACCTAGCTCCATGGTTTTTAATGGCACCCTAGGGTTCCAACAGCACACCCACAGCTTGCTTCATTATTGGGGCTTAAAGGCATCTCACTGGCATCCCAGGTGGTCATTTCCAGGAAAAAAAAAATACAACTGCTAAGCAGTGAAATAAATAGAATCTGTATATTGGTTTCATTAGCAGACTTTTAAGAAGACACTGTATGCAGTACAACATCTGAGATGAGATAAGAAATCAAAAGGAATTTACAGCTTCAGTAGGAATGTAGGATTTACTCTCTGTATCACCTAAAAGTCAATATAGAAGATGAAGAACTGAAAAACTGATAGATTAAAAAAAAATCTCCTCATGTTGCGGCTTCCTACATTGAGACACATGGAACCTAGGAACACTGGAAATGGTTGGCTTTCCCACAGAGAACATTGCTTTTGAAAATGATTGTATCTGTCTCCTGAAAGTCTTTATAAACCAAGACCTCACAAACTAACTGATGTTTCCCAATGACCCGCTCCTACTTAAAGAAAAAATGATTTTAAAAAGGCACTAAGCATCAATATCCACAGAACAACTCACCTCTGCTCATTAACTGAACAAAGCTTAACAGTCAATCAGCTGCTGCCTTTGTACGCTTTTGGTTTCACAGGCTACCGGTAATCCCTCTGCTCCTCTCTCTTCGGCAGATACTTGAGTGTATCATGTAATTTGAGTCATACCAAGATTTTGGAGCATGGAATGCAGGTATTACAGACAAAACATATATATTCCAAAAATTTAATTTCAAGCAAGAAATGCTAGGTACACACTAATTTAATTGACTATGTAAATAAGCTTAAGCATGCTTAAGAAAATCCAATACACTTTGCACTGCCCTCTGCAAATATGCAAATATACTAGGTGAAGCAGCATGCCGAATTTAAAAGAAAATCATGAAGCAGGAGAAGCTTTCTAAAACATTTCTGGACTAAGAGGGGCAGAAACTGATTTGCTCTGACTTCACCAGGACTTCGAACAATTACACAACCACCACAAAGCATCACCAGCACAAAGGCTTTCCAAATCCAACATTAAACCGGGTGAGCTGTTTGTGAAACCTTAGGATGTCAGGTTATCATGAAGGAAAAGTTTCCTTTTCTTGACATATCCTTCTGTCTATCAGCCCTGAAGTCAAGAAGCCAGTGACAGCTTCTATATTTCACACTGACAAAAGGGGAGGACAGATGGAATCTCTTGCAATCTGAAAACTATTCATATCTGCACGCTTCTATGAAGGTGGCCTGCTGGTGTTTCCTCAATCCAATAGATTTGGTGACTTTGCAAATCCTGACTCTATTTGCTGCATTTCATTTCAATCAAAAAGTTCATAAACTATTTACTAGTTTCTGGGACAGAAATGTGTTCTTTCTCTCCAAATCTTCAGAAAGGAAACAAATATTTTTCAATCAGTTCTTATTTCAAATGTATTTTCATAATAAGGATGACTGACATATTTTGTGCAGCAGGACTTAATGCTATGAGGCTAAACATTTATAGCATAATGCATTCATCTGAGTTCTCCGATTCATTCTTTGTTAACAAGAGCATAAATAGGCAGCAAAAAAGAGGGATTTCTATATTGGAGATAGAATAAGAAATAAATGATTTTTGGTACTATTTTACTGATGTTTACTAGACCTTCTTGTGCTGCTAGTAGTATCACAAGATCATAGATTTAGAATTGAGAAGAACCTCACAGGGCATCTAGTCTTGCCCTCCAGAGATGCTAGTACAAAGATATGAGTCCTTGTTCTCCCATACTTACTGGGACACAAAAATCCAAGGTAGAGAATAGAGTTTGCCCTCAAGGATCACACTTAGTATATGCAAAGTATTCTTCCAAGTCCTGGAGTTACAAATAGAAAAGTGAGATCTCTCTTGGAGGTCACATATTCTCATGGAGGTGGAGTCAAAGCGGGTGGGGATAACATATATGAAAGGTTTTAGCTGCAAGTAAGATGGAAAGGTCCCATGGTTATTAGGGTAGAGAGGCCAAGCAGATGTTAATACACCTCCAAAGCCATCTCTACTGACAAAAAAATTGTTAGTTTTTCATGTTTAATCATCTGACAGTGCCCAGGATTTTAAGCAAGATTCCAAATGAAGTCCAAAAATTTCTAGGA
Source organism: Potorous gilbertii (assembly GCA_028658325.1). NCBI lineage: Eukaryota > Metazoa > Chordata > Mammalia > Diprotodontia > Potoroidae > Potorous > Potorous gilbertii. The sequence continues at coordinate 72,980,067 of CM053774.1, read as the reverse complement.
AATTGTGTTAAAAAGCTCTATCAAGGAATTCTACTATATTAAAAAAATGTCATTTTATTGTGGGTCACAGATTTGGAACTGGAAGGAATCTCAGAGAGGTTGTATTTACTATATCACCTACCTGCCTACTTACATCCACTACGTCCAGGTTATGTTCAATTATTCCACAGAAAGCAGTATTTGCTTACCTTCATTTTGAGAAAACTCACAAGGGACCTTTATTGTTGGGCATATAAATTCCAAATATGTTTTTAAGCTTAAGACCAGATGAAAATGAGCTACTTTTTTTACTTAGGACTTCTTTTATTTTGGACTCTTCCCCATTAAATTTTTTTTTTAAACTTAATTGAAGATCATTTAAAAAAATGTTTGGAATCCCAATTAGAATATGCAGAACAACTAAGTGTGTGAGAACAATGGAACCATTGAACTGAATAGAAAAAAATTAAACATAATATACCATAATAATAAAGCAATAACCATTTGGAAACTCAAGGAAGTTGACCAGACTCTGAGTAACCCCTTTAGCCTCCTGAAAATTGCCTGGCCTAATAACTATATCTAGAAGCAGGAAGAAATTTGTTACAGGAACTAAGGAGGTTTCCTCCCCTGTATCTTGAGGCCCAACTATGGTTCCATATCTAGGCCTAGAGGGACACACAAACCAGTAAGAGCTCACTAGAATATAAAGGAGGAATTCTATAAATAAGAAATATAAGTACCTTCTCCATCTATCTCTTTTAAGTACATTTCTCAGTGGTGTCATCATTTAAGAATGTAAATTATCTGTTGAATAGGAGACCCACATAGCCAAATATATAGATTTAATTCAAACCAATAAGCATTCACTAAGTATCAATGCCAGATTCTTCACTAGGCACTAGAGAGATAGCATCAAGAATGAAAATAGTCCATTTGGGGAGGTTCCAAGAGGGGAGAAGAAACATACACAGGTCTATATGAATAAGTACAAATATGAATATGTATTGTATATATATAATATATACATATATGAATATATATGTATATATAATATATACATATACACACATAGATTCATACACACATACATGCACACACACACCCATCCTATCCCCACCTATATATATGTATATACATATATATATGAAATAGATATAAAGCAATTTCAGGGGAAAGAAAAGTTCCAAAATTGGAAGAACTGTGGCAAATTCACTTGTAAGAATTGCATTTTGAGTTGATTACGTGAATGCAAACGTAATATAACAGGGTAGATTAGAATAAGACGCAGACTCTGGCTCTTCACCCCAAACTCAGAGTAACTCCAGAAAAACTTCTAAGACAAAGTTTCAGTTTGACTTGTGCCTAGACAAACCTACAAACCTCTGGGTAAGAAGGATCCTTCTAGAAAAGGTACTTAGTGTATAATATAGATATCACTTAAGGATGGAGTTTCATTTTCCTTACCACTGAAAATATTTATATAATATCAAAATAATAACAATATCATATGTTTATATATATGTTTAATTGGTTCTTGTGACAGTCTTATATGGCAGTTTTTATTCCCATTTTAATTTTACAGAAGTAGAAACTGAGGCTCAGAGTGACCTACAAAAGTCATGCAGATATTAAGTGTCTGAAGCAGAATTCAAACTCAGTTCTTTCTGACTCCAAACCTGGCACTATATTCATTAGGCTGATATAAATACAGAAGCATAAGCTGGTAATTTAGTCTCCTGAAAAGTAGAAATAATCTTATGAGACTCTTGAAATAGATATTTCACATCCCTCTTAGACGACCTACTTGAGCAATTCACAAGGAGCAGATATCCTGGCCAGTCAAGGCATGGATCAGGTTTCTTCAGTACCCATAGTTATATTGTCCTCCCAGGCAACTGGACAGACAGTATTTGACTCAGATTGGAAACATCTATTTCTTGGGATTGCTGGTAACTGGAAGGAGGGTGGTACTCAGAGAAGAAAGCAGGAATGAACTCATACTCAACGAAGCAAGCATTATCTCTGTCATTTGTCACTGATCCTGCACTGAGGTTTGGGAGGAGCAGGGGAGATCTGCCCCTTCTCCCTGGAATCCCATCAGTGTGATTGTGCTACAAAGTGAGAAAAGGCTGGAAGAGTCCCAGAAAAGAGAGGAGAATGGGGTTTTCATATTCCCTCTTCTAGTGTACCACGTAGGCAACTTGTGACCAATCATCTTTGATTCATCCCCCTGGTGACTCATCAGAAGTTGCTCTGGTATTCTAACAGGGCACAAATCTCTTACCAAAGAGCCAGAGACTATGCTCCCATTCAACATACAATGCTCCCTACAATGGCTATGCATTCAAAGAGATAGAAGTGAGGAGAAGAGGCATTTAGAACTTGATGAACCAGCCTATGCAAAGGTGGCACAGCCCAAATGGGGAATAGTAATAGGCCAGTTTAGTTGGAGGGAATGTGAAACAAGGTTCTTGGACCATAGTTTTAAAGTTAGAAGATATTCAAGAAATTATCTGATCTAACCCTTCATTTAACAATAAGGAAGCGGGTTCATGTAAACGGCTTACTGATGGTCACAGAGGACAAGTAGGACAGGTGAGTTTCAAGCCATCTCCTCTACTACATAGTGCCTCCAGGACTCACTGGGCTTTGTAACTTTCATGCAATAAAGTCTGTATGTTTTAACAAACAAATGGTGAGCTAAAGTAAGCCTCCATCATTCCCTGCTCTCATGATGGCAAGAGGAGTCATTCCACAGGGATGCCACAAGGATCTTTATTAATCAGTCCACTTGTTCAGTGTGTGTCTAAGACAGCTTGAAGAAATACTGAGGCATTTTGATCTTCAAACTGAACAGTACGATGATGATACACAGGCTACTACGTCTTCTTTTCATCTGTAATCCTGACACTGCAGTTTCCAGAGTGTGTGAGGGGCAAAGCTGGGGACTGGGATCAAAGGGAACTAGCTAAGGAGTAATCCAGTTAAGACAGAGGTTATGTTGATAGACAGGGGAAGGCATTTGGAGAATGTGGTGAGAGCTGTTTGGGCTTTCTCAGATGTATTTTTCCTACCTCCACAGCTGTTTCGGGAGTCTCAGGTGACAGCTGTGACATGGAGAGCCTGGTCTCTTCCAGTCATTTACATTTCCCAAATTTGCAGTCTGAGTAGCAGGGACATCAGTGTGTTCTGCAAAGGGGCCTCATCTCTGGAATTTCTTGAGACCACAGGTCAAGAGAAACTTATTTGATAATGAATTCAGGGCAAGAGGCTATATCTATCTTTCTAAAGCAACACCTCCCTTCACTGCTGTTTCTTAACAAAGGGATACTATTATTTTCCTGCTATTTTATACTATACTACTGTGTTATTCTCCTTACAGTACTATAGGGAAGAGGTTTTTTTTCCCATGTATTTTAATTAATGTTTCATGGTACTTGTTCCCTAGAGCTATTTCATTGAGCTCAATTTTAAAAATCCAAAACATAAGAGTCAAGCATTATTCCAGAATTAACCTATTTTTGTGCTTTGAAATAGCCAGTTTTCAAATTTATTTTTTTTTACATTCAGATATGCTTGTTTTTCCCCATTAAAAAAATACCAGTTGGATGGCAATTTCTATAACATCACCATAAGCAACCAACATTTACATATCACTACAATTCTCCTCTAAATTTTGTTTCATTTAAAGTATAACATTATTTTCTCCTCCCACTGTCTCCATTTCTATTTGATCTGATTTTTTCCCATGCAATATTTGAAACAGTTTCTTTTAAAAGGGAAAACAAGTAGGCTAAATTATTACTTTTTTTTTAAAGGAAAATTTTTCCTCTTTGTGCAAACTACTGACCCATGTGACATAAAATCTAATAAATTTGAATAAAGATTTAGTTCTGACCTTAGAGTTCATCAAATCCAATCCTCTCATTTTTACAGAGGAAGATACTGAGGCTTGGAAAGATTAAATGATTTGAAATAGGAAGAGGTGGAATCAAGATTTGGACACATGCTCCAGCTCTACATTCAATGCTCTCCCTACCCCTATACTATACTACCTCTTGTTGCAGGGCATTTTTAAGGATGGTGAATATTAGTTTATGATGCAACACAGTTAAAATTCTTACCAGTTTTGAAATTTGATCACATATAATAACTTAGTAATATGACATTCACAGCAGTTATAATATTAACACAACAAATCACAATTAAAAACTTCCCGTTCATCTGAATATTTTCAGACAGAAATTAGATTTCTTTCAAATAATTTTTTCTTCTAGATCATTCTTGAAAATTGCTAACTAAGTTTTTTTCTCTCCTTTTCCCCTCTTTCCTTTTTTCTCTACATATTTCTGGATCTAGGGGATCTGAGTCTTTGTTGTAGGTGGATGAGAGATGAGTGACTTATATCTACATAAAACTTTCACTCTTTGAAGGCTTTTCACACAAAGTATCTAATCATAAGAAATGTAGCAATAACTTGAGGACTATATGAAAAGAAGACCCAATAAATGCCCACAGGCCATTCATTTTGGCAGCAGATTTGTGTTTTCATTGCTGTTCACTAGGGGAGATTTCCTTCTACCCATTTAGACCACTATCTCCTTTGCGACTCAGAATTATTGAGTTGCCAAGATGGTACTGACACATTGTGACTTGACTTGCCTACACTTATGTAAATAGTAGGTGCCAGAGATGAGGTTGAAAGTAGGACTTCCTGAACCTATGAACATTTGCCTCTTGATATCATACTTTGGTTTCTCATCTCATCATTCAACTGAAAGTGCTCTTTCCAAAATAAGCAATGGTCTCCTAATTTGCAATTTTCATGACTTTTTCTATATCTCTATTCTTCTTGAGAGTCTTTCCAGCATTTGACACAATCACCTACTCCACATTACTCTTTCCTCTCATAGTTTTCTTGACATTTCTTTCTCCAGGTTCTTCTACCTGCCTTGATCAGTCCATAGTTTACATTGTTGGCTCTTCATCAATATGATGTCCACTAATTATGGGAATCCCCCATACCTCGGTCCCATGCCTCTTCTCCATATAATAGTCTCCAACTTGGTGATCTCATCAGCTCTCCACGGTTTAAGTATCATCAATATCCAAATGATACTTAGATTTATGTAACCAGTTTAGATTGTACCCTGAGCTATAGTCCCACATTACCAACTGCCTTTTGGATGACTCAAACAGGATATCTTGTAGGCATTGTAAGCTCAATGTATCCAAAATAGAATTCATTAAACCCTTTCCTTTTTCTAACTTCTCTCACTGTTGAGATTACTACCCTTCTCACAATCTTAGTGTCATAAACTTATGTCAATGTGACTACATAACGTCACTGTAGTGAAAATATGCTCAATAGGAAAGTATATGTCGAACCTATACAGAATTGTATGCTGTCATGGGGAGGGAGGGGGGTAGGGGGGGAAGGTGTGGGGGTATAAAATCTTAATTTTAAGGAAGTGATTGTAGAACATTTATAAATAAATAAAATAAATTTTAAAAAAAATAAAGTTCTGTAACACAGGAGTCATCATTAATTCCTCATTCTCACCCTACATATCCAATCCTGTATCTTTTCTCCCTTCAGAACATCTCTTATCCATGTCACCATATTTTCTGCTTACTGAGTCTCCTGATACACTGAGAATTTATGTCCCTTACCTGGGGACATAGCCAAAGTGTGACTACCATCAAACAACCACTACCTTTTTGCTCACCTTGATTCTAAGTTTGTCCAGGTCACTCCCCTTAAGCTCTAAACTCCTATGATCTTCTATAACTTCCAGGATCAAATATAAAATATTGATTGGTATTCAAAGACCTATATCACATGGACTGTTCTTATATTTCTAGTCTAATTTTTTTTCTGGTTGTTGCTTGTCATACAGAGTACAACACAGCTATAATGGCCTCTCCCTTGAACATTCTATCTCCTCTTTCCATGCCTTTGTACTGACGGTCCCCCAGGTTGGGAATGCCCTCCCTTCTTGTCTCTGTCTGTCATTTCCCTTGGATTCCTTCAAGTCATATTTCCAATTCTACCTTCTGGAGGAGGCTTTTCCTGGCTCTTTCTTTCTTTCTCCCCTTTTCAGCTGGTAGTACCTTCCCCACAGAAGGTCAACATACACTGTGGTCAATATCTTATCCTTCAGAAAACACAAAATATTAGTTACTCATGACCGAAAGTTGACCTGTTTAGTCAGTGAAGTTACTTTGGTTACCAGCTGATCTGGTATATACTAAACTAATTGCATGTTATCTCCCTATTAGTTATGAAAGTGTATGAAAGGTAGCAAGTTTTGAGGAGAAGTCTAGTCATGCCAGTCAGGTCTCAAAAGATATCTCATAGGTGCTAAATGCCTTTTTATGGTACCACTAGTACCACTACCACCACCAGCACCACCACCATCACAATGACGACAACCATCATTGCTAATATTGAGAAGGAATTTAGCGTAGTGGATACAGAACTGAGTTGAGTTGAATTCAATTCTTCCCCTGATGTACACTGGCTAAGCAAACCTAGGTTATCCTAGAGTATCCAGAGACTGGGTAAGACCCCCTAAATTTCAGACTTGAATTATTAGAGGGCTCTTGCTTACTGAGGGCGCTCTACATCACTGAAATCAGTGGCTCTGATAATTTAATAGTATTACTGAGTGGCAACGTATTTCAAGTATTAGACAAGGAAGCAGGAAAATGGTGGTTTAAATTCAACTATAAGTTACTTACAAATTGTGTTGTCATGGACAAATTATTTGATATTTCTGAGCACCAGTTTCATCTATAAAATGGGGAGGGGTAATGACTGTATGCATCTCACAGCTAGAAGTCTTCAGAGTCTTTTATATACCTTAAAGCACAATATAATATAAGCTATTACCATGGCTATGGTTATTAATGCCCAAGGTCATACACTAATTGATAGACCCAGGCACTAAATCTAGGTCTTCCAGATCCAAGTTATGCGCCTTTCCAATTATACGATTTTATATAATATAGGGAGGTCTACATGAAGTCCTGTCTGAATGGGTTTCTGACATTGGAAGTACCAAAATGACCTCATTAAAACATTGTCACATATGACACAGTTCCACAGCATGGATCCTTCAGACATTTAGTAAGAGACTCCAGTGCATTATTTCCAGCAGTGGAAAAATACTGTAACTTCTATTTGAATAACACATGAAAGGAATGTTCCCTTACATATGGATAAGCAAAGCATGAAAGAACAGATATTATCGGGCATTTCACATCACTAAAATAATTGTTTATGAGAATTAATGTCCACATTACGGAATAGGCAGATGGTATATTTAACCAAACATATAGTCTGTCGTTTCTGATCAACTGCACTGATTCAGGAGTAATGAAAGCAAATTCAGACAGATTTTCAGAAACACATCAGTAAGCATTCCTTAAGCATTTTATTCTTGAAGTATTAATTCCAGAAACATAAATTTTAGCCAGTGGGAAGGGCAAGGCATTAGTTAATTACATACCACTTGTTTGGCATCTATAAATAGTCACCAACTTAGGAACAACAAACTCCTGGAAATCTTAGTACTTTACAAAAAGTAAAAAGAAAGAAAAAAAAGAAAAGGAAGGAGGGAAAAAAGAAAGGAAAGAAAGGAGGAAAGAAAATAGGTAAGGAGAGAGAAAAGAAAGGAAGGAGATAGGAAGAAAAAGTATAACAGGTAAGAGCTTCTATGATGGTCAAATTAATGGGCTAAAATAATTCTTCCAGCTTTGTTTCCTGGCTGTGGTCTACTTTAACAAAAGAAATTTATTTCAAATTTTTTATCATACCAAAGCCAGTCCTCAAGGTTGGGGCTAGAGTTCAGGTAAAATGTTTTTCTCTTTTTAGAGGCGTATGTGTGTGCATATGTGTGTGTGCATGAGCATTTATGATGCCTGTGTCTTATGCAGTTGCAGAATAACTCTTGGGCAATCATTTTCCATCTACCATGGTTGAAGACACTCTTGTATATTCTACTTTGTCCTTAGGAAAACACTACAGTCAATATCTTACTCTTCAATAAACACAAAATGTCAGCCACTCATGATCTAAGAAAGGTTCTTTGTCAGAGGTATACCTATTTAGTCAGTGAAGATATAGGAAAAGGTCAACAAAAATGACAGCCATCTTGGTAAAGCAAGTAATACCACTCTATGGGGCCATGTGGCTGTAGTCAGAGGTCTGTCATATTTTTCTTCATATTCCCAGCACCTTACATATAGTAAGTTCTCAGTAAATGAATCTGCTGACTTACTCACTTAAAATTGGGTTGTGCCTTCAAGTTAAAAAGCAAGCCAACAAACCTTTATTAAGCTCTTAGCATATTGCCAGGCCCTGAGTGTCGGAACAGGTTTCTAAATCTGGAACGAAATAATTTCTTTCTGGAGAGCAAATTTGTATTCTATACTCACTGCCTCCATCTCTAGTCTGGTCTCTGCTATTCTCAGGCAAAAAACAGTGAATTAACTGTACATGGCAAAAGCAGATACCAAACTTGGTCTAATTCAAGTAAGGAAAAAAGAAAACATTTGTGAATAGTAATAAAGGTAAGTATTAATTAAAGATTAATATAAAAGCTTTTGAGCTTTTAGGAAACTTCCTGTCTTTGATCCCAGAGTCATTTATAACAGGTAAGATAATCCTCACTTGGGCTTATTGTTGTCTTGGCTTTTTAGACTAGTATAGAATAAATGTTAAGACAAATGCTAGTAAACAAAAGAAACAAGTAGGGAAATCTGCCATGATAAGAAGAGATAATGGAAAGCCAATGCACATGTTTCTGCACATTAATATTGGCTAAAACTATGATTTGAAATATTGAGACTGCTGCTAATAACCCAATTTGTAAATAATTTTTAAAAAAAATTTATTTATTTTCAGTTTTCAAAATTCACTTCCACAAAATTTCAAATTTTCTCCTGATCTCTCCCCTCCTCCTACCCTTGGATGGCATGTATTTTGATTACCCTTTCCTCCAATCCATCCTCCTTTCTATCACTCCCTTTCATTTCCTTCCCTTCTATTTTCCTGCAGGGCAAGATAGATTTCTATAGGGGGAGGAGCCAAGATGGTTGAGTAGAAAGATTCACATATGCTAGCTCCAAACCCACAGCCCATAAATTACCTGTAAAGAGGAACTCCCAACAAATTCTGGAGCAGTGGAAGCCACACAACAACGGACAGGAGGAGATTTCTGTTCCAGAGAGCCCTGAAAAACTGACAGCAAAGGTCCATCGTGCACCGGACCCTGACCAGAACCCAGCCCTGCCTTGGCTGCATGGCCGGAAGAGGAGCAGATCCGAACAGGCTTCAGGGATGGAATCTTTGGCAGCCGCGAAGGTCCCTCAACCCACAAGCACTACAGGTCAGTGAGAGAGCCTTCTGGACTGGCTGAGAGGGGAGCGGGGTATCTTCATAACTCAGGCCCCCTCAGGAGGCAGTAGGCAGCCAGAGCCTCCCGAAGAAGTCAGGAGCTCAGATCCATTGCTGAAGGTCTCCATATATAACCCCTGAGGGAACTGAGCCCTGTGAGGTGGCCCTGCCCCAACCTGAATACCTGATCTTAATCTCACATTGAATAGCAACCTGCCCCCGTTGAAAGCCCTGAGGCTGCGAAGCAGCATTTGAATCTCAGACCCCAAGCACTAGCTGGGCAGATCTGGAGGTGAGGTAGATGTGGAAAGGAATCACAGAAGTCAAGTAACTGGCTGGGAAAATGCCCAGAAAAGGGGAAAAAAATAAGACCATAGACAGTTACTTTCTTGGTGACCAGGTATTTCATCCTTTCCTTTCAGATGAGGAAGAACAATGCTTACCATCAGGTAAAGACATAGGAGTCAAGGTCTCTGTATCCCAAACATCTGAAATAGATATCCAATGGCCTCAGGCCATGGAAGAGCTCAAGAAGGATTTTGAAAATTAAGTTAGACAGGTGGAGAAAAAACTGGGAAAAGAAATGAGACAGATGCAAGAAAAGCATGAAAAACAGGTCAATACC
>CM053774.1:72921412-72969557 GCA_028658325.1 Potorous gilbertii | reverse complement strand
AGAATGAGAAGAAGCATGAAAAAGTAAACAGCAAGGAGAAGTCACAAGGGACTCACCAAAGTTGAACTGTTTACATTCCTATATGGAAAGACAATATTTGTAACTCTTGAAATTTTTCAGTATCTGGGTAGTTGGTGGTATTACACACACACACACACATACACACACGTACACATACACATGTACAGGGGTACACACACACATTCACACATGCACACACACACAGAGACAGAGAGCACAGAGTGAACTGAACAGGATGGGATCATATCTTTAAAAAATGAAGGTAAATGGTGAGAGAGAAATGTATTGGGAGTAGAGAGGGTGAAATGGAAAGGGGCAAATTATCCCTCATAGAAGAGGCACACAGGAGACTTTTTAGTGAAGGGAATAAGAGGAGAGCTGAGAGAAAAACATGTAGTTTACTCTCAACACATTCGACTAAAGGAAGGAATAAAATGCACACTCGTTTTGATATGAAAACCTATCTTACAATACAGGAAAGTCAGGGAGAAGGGGATAAGCAGGGTGGGGGGGATGATGGAAAAGAGGACAATGGAAGGAAGGGGCAATTTGAAGTCAACATTCTTGGGGAGGGACAGGATCAAAAGAGAGAAGAGAAGCAATGGGGAGCAGGATAGGTGGAGGGAAATACAGTCAGTCTTACACAACATGACTATTACCGAAGTCATTTGCAAAACTACACAGATATGGCCTATATTGAATTGCCTGCCTTCCCAAAGGGGTGGATGGGGAGGGAGGGATGGAGAGAAGATGGAACTCAGTGTTTTAGGAACAACTGTTGAGTATTGTTCTTGCTACTAGGAAATAAGAAATACAGGTAATGGGGAATAGAAAGCTATCTGGCCCTGCAGGACACAGGCCCACAAACATATATTTAAATAGGATGGAATAGAAAAAACAATCGTTCCTTTTGTGAAAGAATTTCTCTTTTATTCTTCAATTAACAAGTGCCTACTTTCTCCCCCTCCTATCTACCCCTCACTTTAAAAAGATAAAAGAAAACCCCACAACAAAACTCTTGTAACAAATATTCATAGTAGAATATAAGTTCTTCAAAGATCCAGGTTGGATTTTCTTACTTATCATGTCTTAATGAACAGAAAGAAAAAAAATTGAAAGGTGAAAAATAGTTGAACTTTGCCATCAAGGAAGAATTGGGTAGAGAAAGATAGCTGCTGCATGCTCCTGTTGACCAGAAGAGGGGTAAAGAAACCCTGAGAGAGCTCATTCCTCCCAGAGAGCAAAAGTGTTATGTGATTATTTTATCTTCCCACTTAGATCATGAGCATATCTATCCTCCAACACAGAAACAAAACCAGTTTCATAAAAATGATCTGCAGGGGAAAAAAATCCCCATCATGAAAACCCTAATAATTGTATCTACTAGTCGGAGGAATTTATTGTAACGTTAAGGGAATTTGAAGATCTTTTCTACCCCTTAATAGGCCCATGTGACCTGTTTTGAGCTCTGGCCCAGCCCATAACTTGAGTCCCATGAAGCCCATGGTGGGAGGAGTTTGCCTAAAGGGTGGAGCAGCAAGGGTACAACAGGAAGAGATAGTCAGGTGGAGCTTAGGGAGAGAGCAGACAGAGCAGAGCAGCTAGCATGAGGGAGAGAGGGAGGGATTTCACCTAAGGGAGCTTGTTTGTGGGGAGCCATGATGGAGGCTTGGGGATGGTTGTGCTCCCTGCACTGATAATGTACATAAGATTTCTTTGTTATTATGATGTATTTGGCTTTCTGGTGTTTGAATAAATGCCTTGATTTCATCTTTGAGGAAGAGAGTTTATATTTTGTGAATTTACCCTGAAAATACACATGCATATCTATAGTGGCTGCTATGGGTATTGCCTTGGCATTACATTTATGTACGATGGTGAAGAGTGGTTCAGATAGTGAAGAATGGGTAATTGTATATTACTAGTATCCATTAAAGGTCAAATTCATAAAGTAAATGTCCATATTATCAAGGAATGTGTATCATTCTCTTTGCTCTTGCTAGAATCCCTCATTGTCTTTTTCCTCTAGGGTTAGGGTATTTATTTATTATATAATATTACATTACTATATTACATAATATTAATAATAGTTATTATATTTATATTATGTTAGTAATGCAGGTTAAACTTAAGAGAATGGAGATCAATTTCACTGGAGAACCAGTTGTTAAACATTTACCACCAGACACCTGGAGTCAAGCCATACTAACTGCATTTTAAATTTGATGCCTTATTTGATGGTTATTGTGAATTCTGTGCCAATGTCAGTCAGTCAGCAGGCATTAATCAATCACCTACTATGTGCCTGGCAACATACAAAGTATTGGTGATAAAATCAGCCAATAACCAGACAAATCAAATGATAACACCACCACCTCAGGTTGAACTCAAGGAGTTCATAACCTAGGTCATTTCTGAACCCCTAATATCCTATACTGCTCATAAAAAAGCTTCATTCTCAGCCCAGTCACAACTCCCATTGCTGATCAATGTTAACAAGGCATTTTTCTGACTGAAACTGATTGACACTTATTTAATGAAATATCTGTATATTTGCACATGTTTAATGAAATTGTAATGTCACCAATGACCAGCTAAGCAGGAAGACTCCTGACATTCTTTAATGGAATGTATTATATATATATATATATATATATATATATATATATATATATATATATATATCTATATCTATACACACACCTTGAAGGTGTGTTGCCTAGTGGGAAGAGCTAGTGCCATTGAAGCCATGAAGATATGAGTTCAAGTTCTACAACTGATACAAACTGCCATGTTTCCCTAGGTAAATCACTTAACCTTACAATGTTCTAGGCAAGTAAGACTATAACTTCAATAGAAACTGAGGTGATTTCCTTATCTGAGAATTCAAGAAATAACCAATCTAGTCCTTTTGCCAGTCCTATTACAGACACAGAAGTTAACTAACTTCATCCCAAGGTCATTTTTTGTTAAAGGTACAGAAGTAAAACAATCTGGTAGAATGGACAAAGCTCTGTGCCAAAAGCCAGAAAAATAGAATTCTATTTAAAGTCATAATAAGGGTGAGTTTTACAATGGTTGAACTATAACATCAGTAACAAATGCAATGCTGGTTAGGTGGAATGGAAGTTTTGAGAGTTTACCTTTCTGGTATGGTAAGAGAGTCCAAAGTATCTTAAACTTACTCTGAAAGGGACCCTAGAGGCAATCTAATTCAACCCTCTCATTTTATGGATCAGGAAACTGAAGCAATTGAAAGTAGGCTCTCCTCAAGGAAGGTCTGTTTTGGTCCCAATGTGTTTACTGTGTCTGTCGCTGCCTAGTGCTTAACATGAGAAATATTACTAATTGGGCTAATTCAGATAATAGGATTTATATTTAAAAGGGATCTTTGATTATTTAGTTAAATTCTTTTACTTTTACAGAAAAGGAAAATTGTCTCAGGTGACAATATGACTTACCTATAGCCATCCAATCTCTATACAACTAGGGGGGGAAAGGACATTTAAAATCTGAATTTTGGACACAAAGTCTGTTTGAGTTGTACTAATCACAACATTTATTAGGTGCCCATTATGTACCAGGTACTGTTTTAACTTCTGAGGAGACAAAAGAAAGGCAAAAGTATAATCCTTGCCCTCAGGGAGCTCACAGACATGCAAACGTTTATATACAAATAAGATATGTACAGAATAAATTGGAGATAATTACCCAAGAGAAATCTTACCATGTTCACTCTACTTGAGAAAGGAGTTTGTGTCAGTGACCTGATTAAAATTAAGGCAGGACTTCCAAAGGAGAGAAAATGTGTCACTCTTTGACTGGGTGATTATACTCTGAGCATCCAGAGGTTGAAAGGAATCAGGGGAATAAAACCTTCTTATCTGACATTTCTTTGTTAGAGCTATGCCCTTCAGGCTAGGTCAGGAGGAAAACTCCCAGATGAACCCTTCTAACAGCCTGAGGGTCCAGGTAGAGCTGGAGACTGCAAGGGATGGCTTAGAGCAATGATCAGATAGATGACTTCATAGGCAAAGGATGGTGTGAGGCTAGCTGTTAACAATTAAGGCTGGCACAGAAGACACTGTGGGAGCAGATGATCTTGCTTTAAGTCCTGTGAATTCTTGCTAGCAGAAAACAGGGCAGAAAATATAAAGATAAGTGCATTGCAGTCCTTGGCTTAATTTTTTTTCATCCAAGAGATATGATATGAAGGAATAAACAGCATGTGATATGTGATATTATAGCCCTCCTGACTGCTGTTACTTACTTTCCATATAATATTCAAATCAACATGAATTTATAAAATGCCTATTATATGCAAGGCATTGTGCTGGGATATGAAGAAAAAAGTAAAATGGACAAACGTTCCCTGTCCTTAGGCATACTGCTCTGGCATACATTTCAGAAGCACATGATCACTAATAAGTGAACAATCAGGAAAGGTTTTCTTAGGAGGTTCTATCCGGGATGAGCCTAATTTATAGAAGTTAAGGATGATCACCTATCTTAATGCAGCAACTGTGTTCTATTTGTTATAGAAACTCTTCATATACATATATATATATATATATATATATATATATGTATATGTATATGTATATGTATATGTATATGTATATGTATATGTATATATATATATCAGGGTTCAGTCATGTCCAACTCTTCAAGACCCCATTTGTAGATTTACTAATAGAAATGTTGAAGTGGTTTGCCATTTCCTTCTCCAGCTCATTTGACAGATGAGGAAACTGAGACAAACTGAGTTAAGTGACTTGCACAGGGTCGCACAGCTAGTAAGTGTCTGAGACCGCATTAGAACAGAGGGAGATGAGTCTTGCTGAATCCAGGCCTGGCACCCTATCTACTGGGCCACCTAGTTGTCTGGCCATCATTTATTCTGTAGTATATCTTAAATTTCCTTCCTTCTTATTCATCACTTAGTACAATTCATCTCTCCCTGCATCTCTGATACTTTGAATCCCACCTTTCTTTCATAACTCATCTTAAGCACCACTTTCTACATAAAATATCTTCCACATCTCCACCTCTCCCACTCTCATTCCCCAACCAGCTGCTAATTCTTTCCCATGTAGATGTCTAGGTGGCACAGTGATCACTGACCCTGGAGTCAGGAAGATCCAAGTTCAAATCTGGTCTCAGACACATACTAGTTGTGTGACCCTGGGCAAGTTGTCACTTAACTTTTTGCCTCAGTTTCCTCATCTAGCAGATGAGCTAGAGAAGGAAATGGCAAACCACTCCATTTTCTCTGTCAAGAAAATCCCAAATGGGGTCAGAAAGAGTTGGAAGGATTGATGTGTAATAAGGTTGGAAAGGTAGGTTAGGGACAGGTTGTGAAGGGTTTTTCCACTACAAATAGAAGAATTTATAATTGCTGCTAGAGGCAGTAAGGAGGATTTTTTAATACTTACCTTCTTTAAAGGCTCATCTCAGGTACTATCTCCTACAGAAAACTGTTCACTTAACCTCTATTTGCCTCATATTCCTAATCTATAAAATGGACATACTAATAGCATCTCCCTCTCATAGATGTTATGGAGATTAAATAAGGCAATAATTGAAAAGCACTTAGCACAATGCCTATCACTAGGTAGGTATTATATAAATGATGATGATGATGATGATGTCAATTACTTTCTCTTTATTTTGTATATATCTTGATGGTGCAGATACTGTCATTTTATTCTAGTCTCTGTTTCCCCAGGCTCTGGCTACAAATACTTAAATACTTGTAAAGATAACTAATTCAATACATGAAGAATTAGAATATGAAATGAGTATGGAAAGGTAGACTGGAACAAGACTCTAATATTCTGAATAATTACAGGGTCAAAACATTGCCTGGGATTTTTAAATTCAAGAAATTGTTTCTATTTTTTACCCTTTTAAATTGTTTCCTATTGTGGCCAGGATGCTCTCAAATGGAAGGACATGGTATTAATTTACTGTGCTATTATCTAGGGAAGATTTGCCCAATTTTCTGGATAACACATCAAACTACCATAATTATGACTCTCCTAAAAGAAACTTAGGTTTTTTTTGCAAAAGTCTTCTCTGATACAAATATTAGATATAATTTACCTATGTGATTTCATAACTAGATTAATACTAATTTAAAATAATGGCAGTATCCTTTGAATTTTCACCATGTTCCCGGATAGAATTTTTCTTTCCTATCAAGGGAATATTCAAATTTGTAAATATTAAAATTACCTCAAAGCATAGGTTAAATATAAATGTTAAAATATGGACATGAGAATTAGGAATTGAATTTCATCTGCACCCTGGTGCAGTTTCATGACCCCACACCTGAACTGCTGTTAACTGTCTGCTGGTTGGTCTCCCTGCCTGAAGCCGCTTCTCTCCTCCAGTCCTTCTTATACTCAGCTGCGAAAGGGATCTTACTAAAGTACAGAGCTGGCTCCGTCATACCTCTAATAATCCAGCAATTCTAGTAGCTCCTGATCACCTCTGGGATAAAACATAAAATGCTGTTTGGCTCTTACAGCTCTTCATAACCTAGCCTTTTCCTACCTTTCTAGTCTTAGTAGATTTGGTCACCTCAATGTACTTTATAATCCATTGACAGTGGCTTTCTTGCTGTTTTTCACATACAATACTCCATCTCTTGAATTTGGACATTTCCCCCATTTATCCCCCTTGTTTATAACTTTCTTCCCTTCTCATTTCCACCTCCCAACTTCCTTCATTTCTGTCAAGTCTCGGCCAAAGTCTCATCTTCCCAGTCCTCCCTTAATCTTAGTGCCTTCCCTTTGCTAATTATCTCCAATTTATATCATATATATCTTGTTTGTTTATCATTGTTTACATGTTGATCTTCTGATCTCAAGAACTAGGGTGGGTTTTTCTGTTTCTTTTTATATTCTCAGCTTTTAGTGGAGGGCCAGGCACACTGATTAATTAATGCTTGCTGACTCAACTAGCATCTGGGTTATCACCTGTTACCAGAAATGTAGGGCTAGTGGCTTAATATCTATTCAGGCAGTTGGGTGGGGCAGTGGATAAAGTTCTGGGCTCTGGAGTTAGGAAGAGCCAGACAAGTTCAAATTTGACCTTGGATGTTTTCTAGCTGCATGACCCTGGGCAAGTCACTTAACCCCACCCTTGCCAAGAGGGAAAAAAAAAGACACTGTAGTAAAAACATACAAATTGGGTGAGTCATTCTATTTATCTAGGCCTCAGAGCCCTTACCTTTAAAATTAGGAGTTTACTCTAAATGATCTCCAAAGTCCTTTTCAGCTCCAACCTTAGTGTTTGGGATTGTTTTTCTTTTTCCCTGTTATCCATCTTTATGTGGGAAAACAGAAAGTAAGTCTTATTTCCACATGTTGATGGAGAGTGTGATTTAGGACAGTGAGGTGAAGGTCAGAAAACTGCTGCCATGCTCAATAAGTTGTTGGAGAGAAAGCCTAGCAGACATGAAGTCATGTGACCAGGGGACCATATCATGAGAAATCCCAAGTTCAGAATTCCATAAGGGTCCTGCCTCATCCTGACCTGGTCATAGTCCTTCCACTATCCAGGCTGGAAGCTACCCATTCCTTCAGGGGAAGTAATATAGAAGTAATATAGTAATATGTTAATATTACTATATTAATTTGAAAAGTAATATAGAAGCCCTTCCCTACTCTGAATTCCATTTTTAATAAATTTTTCTTGATGTGAAGTTCGTCTCTAAATTTTATTAAGTTGGTTATTGGCCAAACTCATTAAGAACTGGTTGTTGGGTGTTGGAAGAAGTAGGGAGAGTTTAAACCAGTGCACACATGTGAATTCTTTTGGTGTAAAGCAATGTTCACCCTTTAAGTGCCTAGCAGCTGTTCTATAACCCCAGATTTGAGCATAGAAGGAAGTGTTTCTGGCAGCTCCCAGTCACACTCTGTTCTAGGAGGAGTGCCACTCCTTAAATAGCTGAAAGGCCTTCATGGGCTGCTGAGAGCTGGAGCCAGCAGCATTCTTGAACAAGGTTCTCCTCCCTTGGCAGTACCTCTCTCCACCCCAGCCAGGATTTGAGCCTAGGTCTTAATGGAGATCTTGGGTCCTTCAGATTGTCTCATGAAGTTGCTATGTTACACCCTGTCATATACGGGGATAATATGGAATTTAGGGGTCATCTAAAGGAACAGGAGGACAGGTCTAAGATGACCAGGAAACTGTTTTGAAGATACTTGGATCTGTAGTCTAAGTCCACAAAGGAGGGCAGTCTGTTACATCACTAGGTGTTGGCCGTGGAAGTGGGGCTCTCCACCCCTCTCTATGTAAGATATTAGGAGCTGGGACAAGACAAAGGCTATTTGATTCACTTTGTTTAAGAGAAGTCAATTCCTGCCACCTCTCATGATAATTTAATTCTCCTCTCAATGTTCAGTCATTTCAGATGAAGCTCCATTGACTCCCAGTTAATTGTCATGTCTGACTCTCTGTGATCCCATTTGGGGTTTTCTTGGCACAGATAATGGAACAGTTTGCCATTTCCTATTTTACAGATAGGGAAACTGAGGCAATGTGAAATGACTTGTCCAGGGTCACACAGTATCTGAGGCCAAATGTGAACTCAGGAAGGTGAGTTTTCCTGACTCCAGGCTCGGATCTCTATCCACTGAACCACTTAGCTGCCTTGATTTTACACATGAGGAAAATGAAGCCCAGAGTAATGAAATTATTTTTTGAAGGTCTCACATCTAGTAAGTACTATATTTTTTGATGCCAAATTCAATGTTTTCATGCTACTCCCCAGCTGCTTCTACTTAGAGAATCATTTGGGTTAATAAACAATAAGCGGGGAGAGGAGGTGTTCATTTTTCACATCTGAATGTGAATTATCTTAGTCATGTTTTCTCATGCTGAGAAAACACACTGAGACAATTGGAGTGTTAATTTAAAGTAGCGTGTGAGAAAGAGTATGAACAAGGGGAAATTCTGGCTCACCCAGGATTTTGTGGGAGGGCAGACGTAGGCAGTATGTCAGTGGAATCCTTTAAGCAGACAACGGGAAGTTTTGGATGGTGCTAGGATATTGTATTCATGAGGAATGAAAGAGAAAGACTAGGAAAAGGAAGTGGGAGGACACCAAAGATGGATTTCAATTTGAAAAGGAGGCAGAGGAACCATTAGCTAATTAGATTTTTTAAAAAGAAAACCAAATTATTAAATTAAAAAAGTGAATAAGTTGAATTCACAACCAAAAGTGTATAGGAAGACAAAGAATGATGAGCAACTCTTACTCACAATTATATATCCACAAAAACAAAATAGGAATGGAAAAGTAGAACATTTTGTACAAAGCTATAAAAGAATCAATATAAAATAAGTAAAGATCTCTCACATTCTATGCTAAGAAAGAGACAGAGTAAGACCTAAGTCAACTATCAAAGATAAAAATCCTGGTCCAGAAAAGTTTGCAAGTTAATTCTATCAAGTGTTCAAAGAACAAATAATACTTAGGTTATCAAATTACTCTCAAAAAATGAAAGAAAAAAGTTTGATTTCCTTTAGTTTTCTTTCTGTAGTCTTCCCTAGCTAAAGCATCAGGACAATATTAATCTCATAAAAAGAGTGTTGTTGCTTTTTATTTCATTTACAGTATTAGCAAAGGGACTAGAAATAAGTCCCCCCAAATATTTACTACATTGCCCAAGCACTTACACTCACCTACATGTCCATGATTTCCTTGGTTTAGGGAATTTCCGGTGAAAAAACCTCCTAAAATGTAAATCAGCCACTGTTCATCAATTTATAGTCCAAGAAAGTTGTCTATATAGTGGTATCAAACTCAAATACAAACCAGCATTGACTTAGAAAACCACAAATTAACATTTTCTATGTTGCGTTTTATTTCTTTTGTTACATATTTCAGATTTACTTTTTCATCTGATTCTAGTAGCACTCCTGAGTTTTGCTGGCTAGGGGTTTGACACCTCTGGTTACGGCAATGAGGAACTGTGATGTGCCAAGGTCAGATACCAATATGTTTTAGAGAAAGGACATGCACCCATATCTTCCTGATTCTGAGGCCGCTTTTCTGTTCACTATATAACAGTATCACTACGTCAACAAATCTTCCCTGCTTCAGTGAAAGACTGGGAAGCTTCCTGATAGGGGCAGTAACTAAGCAAAAACCTTCCTTTTCCCAACTACTGTGTGATATGGTTCTAGAAATACTAGATGTATTAATAAAGCAAGAATAAGAAGTTAAAGAGATAAGCCTTAGCACAGAGAAGGCAAAATTATCCCTACATGCAAAGTTCACCTAGAAAACCCTAGAGAATCATCAAATCAATCCCTCACTTAGTAGATTCATTAAGTAAACAGGTCAAAAAATTTACACAGATTAATTTTAGCAAAAAAAACACATTATAGGGAAATTCCATTCAAAATAATCAACAACTTTATAAATAACTGAAAATTAACCTGTCAAGATACACTGAATCATAGCTCGTAAGATTCTACATTGAGAACTTGAAGAGACTTTGGAAGATATTGAGTAACCTAATTTTTGAAATGAGGAAACTGAAACAGAGTTAAAGGGAATTGCTTTAGGTCATAGAGCTAATGTTTGAGTTAGGATATGAATCTGGATCTTCCTGACTCCAAGGCCATTGCCACTTCCAGTTACACAATAATGCCTCAAATATTTAGAGATTACTTCATAAAACTAGATAACATAAGAAGAAAATGCATTTGAAGGAACCAAACATCTAGAACATGGTGGGAAAGGAGGGTTACGTCTTTGTGTCAAATAGGTCTATTAAGAATCTAATATTCAAAATATATGGATTCAAAACAGGTAAGACAAGCAGTCATTCTCTTGTAAATAAGTAGTCAAAGGATATGAATAGCTTTTATACATATATACACACATATACATACATGTATACATACATACACACATACATACATATACATAGGTACACGCATGAAAGATTGTTTTATTAAGTAAGAAAAATGGAAATTAAAACAACTGTGAGGTTTCACTTCATCCCACCCAACAGGGCAAAGTACTTAAAAGATGGAAACAAACAGTGTTGAGGGGCTATGGCAATGTAGGCACTCTAAATCATCCTTGATGGAACTGTGAATTTTACAAACATTCTAGAAAACAATTTGGAATTATGTGAGAAAAGGTACTTAACTATTCATAGCCTTTAACTCACTGATCCAACTACTGGTTATATATTTTAAGGAGGGCAAAGACAAAAAGAAAGGCCCCATACATAACAAAATATTTATAGTAGCACTTTTTCTGGTAGCAAAAAAAATATAGAAGTGCTTTTTAATTGGGAACTGGCTGAACAAATTGTGGTATGTGAATGCAATAGACTAGTATTGCACCATTAGAAATAATGAGCATGAGGAACTCTGAAAAACCTGGAAAGATTTTTATGAGTCAATGCTGGACAAAGTACAGGAAACTAGGGCAACCAAACAATCAATGACTATTCTAATAGAAGTACAAGCAAAACTGAAAGATATTCATATTTTAAATAACTGTTCTGAACAATCTTGGTCCCAGAGAACTAATTACAGTCTCATCTCCATAGAGATGAGGGGTTTTATGGATGAAGTAGTATATGCTGTCAGAGTGGGTACCATGTCTGTTGCTTGTGTTTAAACATTATTTTCGTTACAAGAGAGAACTAGGCAGAAGGAGAATTAATGGAAAATGATTACTATAAAAACAAAAAAGATTTTTTAGTAACTTTTTTTTAAGTCAATCAGCATTAGGTAACTTGTCCCAGGTCATAAAGTTAGTAAGTATCTAGGTCCTTCTGACTTGAGGGTGGTGCTCTATCTACTGCACCACCCAACTGCCTCTCAATTATTTAAAAAAGAAAAAGCAACTGAGTAAACTCACACATAGATTTTGCCCCACCCTGACTGAATGGGCAGAGAGGAGAGGAGACACAAGAGAATCCCAGTGATCTGACTTTCTAGATACACATGGAAACCTTGGGTAGATTTTGAAAGACCACATAAAAGGAGGCATAATGGTGGTGTTGTACTGACTGTACTGGTGAGCAATTTAGCAGAACTTATGTATGTCTCTAGCCACAAGTTATCTTAGTATCTGGAGCACATTTCCCTCCCTCTCCCCTTCATCCTAGTTACTGGGCATATTTTTCAGTGGTGCAAAGTGAGAATGGGACCATAAATTTCTATGTCTGCGTACAACTAATTGATGCACAGTGAGTCTCCGGCTATTTAAAATAGGGAAAATAATGCATATTTATTCACACATGCTTTGAGATCTGTGTAGAAAAATGCTATATTACCACCAACTACAAAGAATGCACATACTAAAATATAATTATCAATTATCAGCTACCACCTGTTGATATAATGACTTACAGTCTTTTAATATTATACTTCTAAATTTTGGAATCCAAAAATTTCTTCTATATTACATACAATGACACTGTATTGAACCAATACATTAAGGATATTCTGTGTTTCTGTTTCTTACTATTTTTATAGTAGCAAAAGAAATGGAAATTAGCCTACAAGAATTACTAAAATGCCTGAAGACCTATAACATAGAACTGATCTTACAAAGTTATCTTTGAAAACTCTTAAAATGCACTTAATGGTATACGTCTATTGCTGAAGGCCTGATTGCCACATTTTATAACCAAAATTTACAAATAGCTTTTCCCTCTCCGCAAATCAAGTATGAAATGGTTAAAATATATACAAAAGAAGAATGTTTTTATAAATACAAAGCCCCTTGTGTAAATTAGTTCATAAACTATGCATAAATAGAAGGCATTATGATACTCTTTCACCACTTGGGACCATAGATTGCAGCTAAAACAATAAGATGCTGCTTATAGATGGGCAATTATTATGGGGTTTTATTCTTGAAAAGCTATTAACATTTTTATGGCATAAACAAAGTTATTACAAACAACCTCTACTATGAGAAGAATGATTTTCCTGAAACTCTTTCCCAAATTCTCTCAAAATATTGCTCTATATTAATTTACTGCGGGGAAAAAAATGGAAGTAGTTAAGGCTGAAATAAAAATGCCACTCGTACCAAGTCAAGAAAATCTACGTGGCAAATGAAAATAAGCTTTACTACTTCATTTTACTGAGCAGCAGAGCAATTAAAAAAAAAAAGAAACAAAAATTAACTATGTTGTTAAGCAATCATCAAAACCATTAAAAGCTGTTCTTAAATGAAATATACCTGAGAGCCTTCACTCCCAAAAGGCAGACAGTGTGGCATGTTAAAATATATTATAAGTTAGGAGTTCTAAACCTGGGGTCTCTGAACTTAAAAAAAACATTATGGTAACTGTATTTCAATATAATCGCTTTCCTTTGTAAACCTATATTTTTTAAAAATTTTATGCATCTAAAAACAATTTCCCCTAGAGGAGGTCCCATACATTTCACCAGTCTTTCAACGGGTGCAATATGCAAAAAAAAAAAAAAGAAAAAAGAAAAAAAGAAAAGGTTAACAATCTCTGCTCTGAGTGATGGAATTTGGAAATTTGAGTTTGAAAATTAAAGTCTTTGTACCAAAAGTTTTCAAACTGAAAAAAAAAATGATCATAAAGAATCTAAGTTGTATGAGAACAGGGGCCATATCTAATCTAGCACCAATAATAGGCATTTAATAACACATGTTTAATTTAATTGAATAGAACAAAAGTGGTAGCAAATAGTCAACAATGATTCTTTTAAAAATCATCTGCAACTAAAAAAGGTGAAGTCTTTGTTTTGGTTGAAATCATGGGTGGTATGAACTTTGGTGAGGACCTTCAATGTATAATTTTACGATACTCTCCAGTCACTTAAAAAATTAATAGATCATTTAAATGCTTGACTTTATTTTTAAAAAAGC
Source organism: Potorous gilbertii (assembly GCA_028658325.1). Classification (NCBI taxonomy): domain Eukaryota; kingdom Metazoa; phylum Chordata; class Mammalia; order Diprotodontia; family Potoroidae; genus Potorous; species Potorous gilbertii. The sequence continues at coordinate 72,955,642 of CM053774.1, read as the reverse complement.
AGTTCTCTAATAGAACACTACTTCAAGATGTAGCTTTAAGTCAAAGGTGACACTGAGTATCTAAATATAATGACAGAAGAACAAATATTCTAGCAGGTTCTACCAGACATGAAAGGTTTCAGAGCATGGGTCAAGAGATAAAGATCCAAGAACCAGTTCAGAAAGAATAGGAGAGTGCCCAACAGGTGATAGGGTTTTGTTTTTGTTTTTTAGGTTTGTTTTTTTCACAATTTAGGAAACTGCCTACAAAGGTGTGCACTGGGTATTAACACAGTGAGTACCCACACTGATAAACACATGATTTCTGAAGTTTTAAAGACATAATGAGAGGTCTTTTGCCTCTTCGTGATATTTTTCTTGAAGGCTCACCCCAGCAAAGTTAAATGTTCTGGAAATTGATATTCTTCCACATATGAAAAAAGACAGAATGTCATCAACTTTCCTTTGTTACAGCTAACAGCCAAGAAGTGTGAGGCTCCCCATTTGTTTTAGATTTCCCATAAGTAGTAAGACTGCTGACCCGACCAGAGAAGGAAGAATTCTCCAAGCATCATGGGGCAGAGGAAAGGGCAATGAATTTCGAGTCTGAAGGTTCATAGCCTACCTTTGACACACCTGTGTGATCTTGGGTTAATAATTTAACTTCTTTGAGCTTCAGTATTCTCACCTGTAAAATGACAGGGTTGAACTAAATGACGTCTAAGGTCCTTATTTACTCTAAAATCCAACTTTTCATGATTTTATCATCCCATGAATTTAAGTCAAAGACAGAATGAACAGAGATGTAGTCAAACTATTCCAGGCATTGCAGTGTTGCTCTCCTTGTCTTAGACATTTTGCTTCTAGTAATGCAGGCAAGGAGTGCATTAGTATTTTAGAAAGATATGTCACTGATACCTAATAACGAGTTATGATAATGAAAAGTCCCAATTATTTTTTAAATGAACTAAGACATATCTCCCTAAACCTATATGTGTATAGTTAATGTTTTTCATGTAACTTGCATTTAAATCAATTAAATTTCATCTTCCAAGTTCCGGTCCATTCGAACTTGATAAAACCTTTGTGATTTCAACGTATTTTCTCTCTCTTTGAGATTGCCTTTATTTACCAATTTCATATTCATAGATCCTAGCTCATCATTCAAATCTTTGATACAAATGTTGAACAGAATAGAGCTGAAGGCAAAGCCCTATGGCACACAACTAATGATATCCCTCTAGATTGACATTAATTTATTAATTAACACTTTTTGGCCTTTCAACCAGCTGTGAATAAACCTAATTTTCTGGCCTACATTTTCTCTATATTTATTTGTTCATAAGGATATCATGGAAGACTATCAAATGGTTTGATTGAATCCAGATTAAGCTTTCACAAAAGTTGTGTATTGTTCTTGTTGAACTAAACTTATTTCCTTGCTGCTTGATGAGTAACTTATTTCTCCTCTCTTGCCCTTTTCTTCTGTTTTCTCTTTTAGCTCTAAATCCTATGATGATTTCTAAGTATCATCAACCACTAGTTAAATAATTTGTATCTAAGCTCACAAACCACTGATTAATAATCTCTTACAGAATCTCACCACAGATTAGAATACAGTCTCTCGGCTCCCTATCCTTGCCTCTAAGCTGCCATACTTGCTAGCTAGGATTGGAATACTACTGTTAGCCCAGTACTGAAAATAATCATCTTCATATCACATGATGTTTTTAGCATCTTTTTTTTCCTCTCTTTTTGCTTCAGTCAAGTCAAGCTCAACAGCTCATTTTAATTGGGTTGAAAAGATCAATTGGACATTCTAGTGTGTGTGTGTGTGTGTGTGTGTGTGTGTGTATACATATATATATATATATATATATATATATATATATACATATATACACACATACACACCAAGAGCAAATTTTAAGTGTTTCAGTTTTAAACATAAAGACTATTTGTCCATACTTTTGTTCCATTTTGGGGGGGGGGGGTATTATTAACACACTTGCCTGGGCCAAAGTACCCTGATGAAAAAGGAAAATGATGCTCCTTATTTTCAGCTCATAAAAAAGATCAGTTTTCTGGGATGAGAAGGATTTTTCAAATCTAATAATGCAAAATAATATGGGGAATTTAAAGAAAGAAATCTTGAAAACATTATCATTTAGAAACTTTCACCTTGACTGTAACAGCAGTGCCTCCTAGTCACCCCCCATCAAATATCATCTTGGCAACCCACAGTAAAAATAAATGGGTTTTTAATACACACACTGTCCTCAGTATTCCATTCATGCAGTTTGAAACAATACTAAAGGTGAACAATGATATACATCCAGAATTAAAAAGCAGAGATCCATTTGAAACACGTTGTGGAAACTGCAAACAACTTCTTTTTCAAAGATTTCCAACTTTTCAAAGATTTCCAACTGTACTCTGAGACAAAGCTTTTTTTAAAAAAGTGTTCCCTCAATAAGACTATATTACTGTATTTATTGGTTATTTTATGTTATATTGTTATGTCTCATTTATATTTATTATATTGAGTTATGCTATTTTATTTATGAGTTATGTTGTTATACATACATCACATTTTTGTTTTATGTTCTGTTCACATTTCATTGCGTCATAATATAATAAATATTATTTATATAACATGCTATCTTATTTTATATTGTTATGTTGTTATATTTATTATATGTTATATATGAAACAATTCATGTGCTATAGTACAGAATATTAATTATACAATGTTATACATATATCAATTTTTGTGACCTCAGAGGAATCAAATTTGCAGATGATCAATAGACAATTTGACTATTATAAATACACAAATTAAAAATAAAGAACATATGAAGATGCTGTATGTATCCAAAGAAAGAACTGATCAACAGAGGTATGTATAGAATAATTTCACACACATATACACACATACATAAAAATTATATATATATATATGTATATATATATATACATATATATATATATATATATATGAACATACATATCTATTTGTGCCTAATGTAGTCATCTCTAGGTTAGGGGTGGGGAAAGGAAGAAAAAAAGAAATTGATACGATAACTTTGTTGTATATTTGGAGGGAACAGCAAGTTTTACATTGCAGATTTGCAGTTTCATGTGCAATCATCTGGTTTTTTTTTTTATTGTACTATCATAGGGCAATGCTTATTTTATTCTGTGAATTGAGAATAAAATAAAATTTTAAACAAGAAGTTCAAAAAATAGACCATGGAAAAAGACATATGATAGGTATAAGTAGCTTAAAGCATATTGTCAATTACAGTTTTTTGTCCAAGAAATTGTGGGGAAGCATTATCAAAGACATGTGTGGATAAGGAAGTTGGCTCATCAAGCACCAAGAATAAGAGTTATCAATAGACAACATACAAGGGGTTCTAAGATCCTTGAAATCTTAAAAGGATATAACTCTAGGCAAATCCTCTATGAGGAAGATTTAGTAAGGCACAGACAAGAAAGATTCAGAATTAGAAAGTTTGATTCCAGGGATGGAATACACCCATTGATGAGATCACATCAAAGACAACTGAGAAATTTGCTCAAGGGCATAGGACTTTAAAAAATATTTTTAAAATAATAAACGTTTTTGTTTTTCCTTAAAACTGGAGAAGTAATTAGGTTGCTGAAATTTCTACTTTCCCTCTCTTCCCTTACCCCAGCTGTATTTTCTAATAAAGTAGTAAAGTGTTGTATGCAACTGAAAGAATACCCTATTAAATTTATCCTAGAACACAAATGGTGGAGGGTGCATGTTTAGGAGAGAATTTGCATTATTACAGAAACTTCTCAGCTTCAGAGGATTTTTGTTGAACTGTAAAATTTATTTAGTTGAACTCTATACAAGAAGTGAGATTCATTGGGGCAGGTCCTGGATGACTGTAGACTACGTAGTGTTTACATTTTCCTAGTAGCCATTCTGAACATTTATATTTAGAGAAGTCTGCCTGGGAATTCACATTACTGCAGCACTCCCCCTCTGGTTGAAGGGCTGATGAGTAATGGAATGGCCAAATTTAGACAGTGATTTTTTCTAGTTCTAAAATTTTATGATGGGAAAAAGAGAAGAGAGAAAAAAGGGAGAGAGAGGAGAGAGGAGAGAAGGGAGAGGGGAGAGAGAAATGGGAGAGAGAGAGACAGAGAGAGAGAGACAGAGAGAGAGAGAGAGAGACAGAGAGAGAGAGAGAGAGAGAGAGAGAGAGAGAGAGAGAGACAGAGAGAGAGACAGAGAGAGAGAGAGAGACAGAGAGAGACAGAGAGAGAGAGAGAGAGCACACATGTCCATTACACTGCACCACGATATAATCCTCACATAGTGATAGTGACAGAAGATCTTTGCCTCCCTCCCTCTTCTCCCAAATCCTACTCCACATTGTTCATGGCTTAAATCGAAGCAAAAATAAACCCAACCAAAAAAATCATTTCTTTTCAGGATTCAAATATAGTTATTGATTGGAAAATGAGGGAGGGTGGGAAGGAAGAAGAGAAGTTTGTTGATGCAAGATGGCAATATATAAAGATAATTTTCTCAGTTTCAGGAAATTTTAAAAGACCACCACGCTTCACTGACGAATGTAGGAAACATGCTGAATTGGTTATGACAACCTGTGGGTTAGTTTACACCGCAGTCTAAAAATTGGGAGACTTAGTTTGGAAACTTGATCAATATTCATGCCATCTCACATCATAATTCAATTGGCAAAAATGCAGTAGAAGACTCCCCAAGGCAATACTGGGGAACAACTTACATTTTGGTGGTTTAACATGTGTAAACCTCCTGCTTAGAATCACTGATGGGGTTAATAGAAGCCTTGAACTTCAACAAGGACTTCCAAGTGATTTGATTGAGGGGTTCACTGTGATAAGAACAGAAATGATCGAATCAAAATGAATAAGCTAAAGCAAAATTTCAAGTTGCTTCACCACCACCCTCCATGAGAAATTTTCCCCAAAGCATGTAAGAAACTGTCAAAACCAGAATCTTGATTAAAGTGCAAAAGGTACTTTCAAATCTAGTATGACATTAGCGTACAATATGTGCAGAAAACTGGTCTTCAATTTTCAGCTGTTGAAAATATTGCACATATAGGCTGTGTTTACAGGACAACAAATAAGTGGATAAAAAAATTTTAAATGAGAAAAATGAATATCTTAAATGAGAAATTTTAAATGAGAAAAATGAATATTATATCTATATTTTCTTCTGCTGTCTGAACATGAATAGGGATAGGGTGGGGTGGGGGAAGTCAGCCCTAGGGTTATGGCAAAAGACTTTGAGTGGAGATGTTGAGATAAAAGTCTCTGGCTGTCATCTGGGGATCAGCCGAACTAAGGTAGGACAGATCCATCACCAATAAATATGATGAATTTTACAGTTCAGTTACAGCAACAATTTCCTAAGTTGAAAAGAATTTATATTCTGTATTTTTGGAGAAAGTCTATGCTGATTCTGAAATCACAGGTAACTGCTAATCCATTTATTAAACATCTACTGTGTTCCAGGTGCTGAGCTAAGTAATGGGGATAAAGAGACAAACGTGAAAAAATCCCTACTCTCAAGGAGCTTACTTTCTATAGGGGGAGATAAACATATACAGAATATACAAATTGAGCACTCGTATTTTGTGGTGAGAGGGCACAGCAGCTAGTGAGATTTTGTAGAAGGTGGTTGAGTTAAGTAAAAAGAGAAATGTCAAAAGGGTAGGTGTGCCTTCCCAGCATGGGATGTGCAGCCCATGCAAGGGATGAAGACCAGAGATCACTGTCAGTGCATAACAAGGACAAGCAATATGTGCCTATTAAGTACTGCGATATTCATCTATGAAATTTCAAGCATGTGAATTGCTATAAACTTCCAGCCATTAAGAAATAACTAATTCTTAAACTTCCATTTTCCTCAGATTTTGAAAATACCCTTTGATGACCATTTGTCTCCCTTGGTGTTCTCATTCACTTACCTGTCATTTCTCTGAAATTCACCCAAACCCTGAATCTCCTTTGCACTACAGCCCCACATCTCCACCTGCCCGCTGGATCCTCCATCTGAATGTCCTGCTGACTCCTCAAGCTCAAAACGTGTAACAGTAAACTCAAGTTATAATGGAAATCAACAAGTTAGAGATAAAAGCCATAGAAGTTGCCATGTCTCCCAACCCCCTTTTTCTATTGAGGGAACCATCCATCAGGCAGGAATTATTTTGGACTATTCTTTCTCCTTAGCCCCTAATATGCAACAAGTAGCCAGATCCCATAGATTTAACTTCTTTTGCATCCATTCTCTTCTCTCCTCTCCCACCACCACCACCACCCTAGCTGAGGACCAAATTATCTTTTCCTTGGTTTAATTTAATAGCCTCTTAATTGGTCTTTCTGTTTCCAGTCTCTCTTTGCTTCAGTCACTTCTTCATTTTTGTTGTTCATTTCAGTCATGTCCGACTCTTTATGACCCTATTTGGGATTTTCTTGGCAACAATAGTGGAGTGTTTTACCGTGTCCTTCTCCAGTTCATTTTACAGATGAAGAAACTGAGGCAAACAGGGTTAAGTGACTTGCTTAAGAGTCACAGAGCTAGCGGTCATATTTGAGCTTGGGGCTCCCTGACTCCTGACCTAGTGCTCTATCCATTGAGTCACCTACCTATGTCTTTCATAAAGTCACCATATGTGGCTTCCTAAGATATAAATTTCTAAGATATAATTGTCACTTTTCCGTTTGAAAACAAGCAACCAAAATTCTTGATTGGATCCCACTGTCTGTAATGTAAAATACAAACAGCTCAGCCACTTAAAGACCCTTCAGAGTTTGATTTCAAACTTCATAGGTTTATTTTACACTTTTCCAGGCTTATTTCACCTTATTCTCTTCTACATCCTCTTTACCGAGTAGTCATGACCTAACATATAAAATCCTTGAGGACAGGTACTGTTTTTTCCTTTTTTTCTTTGTAACCTCCGTGTTTAGTAGTGTGTGGCACATGAGTGATTGATGTTCTGCATCTGGGCATTCATTCAGGTTATCTCCAACACCTTCAGTGAATTCCTTCCTCTTCCCTACCTTTCACAATGCCCTTCTTCCTTTAAATCAGGTCAACAAGCATTTATTAACTCCACCTGCATACCAAACACTGTGTTAAGTACTTCAAGGTTCAGTGATGTCAATGATTCCTCCAGTTCAAAGCAGAGGAATCTCTCAACTCAAATATTCTTAGAGTTCTTTGACTAGGTATTCTTTTTTGACCATTCCTTACCCCATCACTTGGCACCATCTTTATCTATGAATCCATAATATCCCTTTCTTGCAAATATAAGTTTCCTAATGACAGAGACTGTCATTTTTGATGTTTTACATCCAGGATCTAGCACAATGCCTTGCACAATTGAAAAACTATAATTAAGAAATGGTAATTTTATTCATATAGCTAACTTTCAATGTAGAAACTTCCTCTATCAACACAGACCAGTAGAGCTCATCTGTAAATCATAATCTTTGAGAGTCAATTAGGATAACAGAAAGTGCAGTAACTTATTCAGGGCAGCAGGAAGGGTTTGAACCAAGCCCTTTCTGTATCCAAAGTCTTGCACATAATAATTGTTTAATATCTCTTTACTGACTTGCCTTTTAAATTGAACTAATATCACTGAACTGGTATCAGAAGTCTTTATCAGGCTACGTTTACAGCACAGCAAGTTAACATAGCCTAAAAGTACTGGGCTGTCAGTTCTCTGATTTCTAAGACCCCATGTCGTTCTCACATTCTATAATTTGAATCAGTGATTTGAATTCCACTAAATCCTACTATCTCAATTCTTTTATGCCTCTTCTTGCATAAAAGAATAGAAAAAGTAGAACTAATCACTGGTTCATAATAAAAAATCTCTTGTCTTTTTCTTTTTTTTCCCCATCAACATCTGCTACTGGACTTTTGGTGGCTGTTCACTATATGGATTCTTGGATTGTTCCTTCATCCTTGGGGTGTGAGAAAGAACCAAGGGTATTTTTGGAATTATGACATGAAGAATATTGACCTGGAAGGAACTGGAAATGCTGTCTTGTTCAATCCCGTCATTTTATGAGAAAACGGAAACTTGGGGAAAGATTAAGGAACCTACTCAAGATCTTATGAGACTGAATATAAATCAAAATATTACCATGCCAAAAAGAAATTTCACGGAAAAATGATGATGACCCCTTAAAAACAGATTGATTGCAACCCCAGGTAAATTTGCCAATTTCTCACTGCTAAGCATCCTAACACAATGTTACTGTGCTTAAGTAGTTAACTTTAGCTTAAGTGTCTTATGGAAAACTGCTTATTTGCTAACAAGGAACAAAAACTACACTGTCCATTTGTTTTTAGTCAGATAAGATCAGTACAAATGAAATAAAGAACTGTTTCTAAATGTTAATAGTTTTTTACAGGCATAACTGGATTTGGGCTAAAACATTTAGACACAAGCTGGAACAATCATTCCTTTCATTCAGAGTTCTAAGTAACATGACTTATATAAATCTTCCTTATTTTTGATTAGTGTCAGAGTAAAACAAAACTCTACCTAAAGATATAGAGATAGAGAGACTTCTTTGGAAACATTCAAGTTAGAGGTGAGATACTTCCCAGGGGTTATGTACTTGATTTTCCAAAAGTCACCCCTACTAATAACCATCGGAGGCACATGAAAATAATATTTGATTACTTCTAAAGAATAAAACTGTCTTCACTAAACTATTAGGTTTCATGCAGACCCACATCACTGTTCCAAATTATAATGGTCCACTACCAGCTATCAGATGAAAATTGCAAAAGAGGAATTTTTTTTTCAATCTGTCATCCATCATCTTAGTAAACAAGTAGAATATATATATATACACTCTCCCATCTGCTAGTTATTAGCTGGTGCAATCATAAAATATCATGTAATGTAATCATGAAAACACTATTATTACCTACTCTTTCAATTTATAAGCAAATATTTCTACTTGTCAAATGATCTCATGCTAGGATGTGGCTTAAACCTTCTGGGCAGCTCAGCATCAATCTCGTCGTCAATCTAAGATAAGGCTGTCTCCAGTTCAGTCCTTATACATTTGGAAAATGCACTGTTTGATCCCAGAAGAGATTGTATGAGGAAAAGGGTCAGTAAATGATCCGGCTGTCAGGGCCCTGAACAGTTCAACACTCCAGAGCTATGAGACAGTCACTTCTTTTGTTCATCAAACAGACTTCTTATATGCCACCAAGGTGGAAAATGCTCCTAAGGTCCAAAGGAAATTTATGCATGGTTGTTATTTTATTTTTATTTGAAACAGCTTCAAAAGTTAGAAGTTACTTGTGCAAAATGCTCAATAGGAAAGAAAAAAAAACTACATACAGACCTATTAAAAGTTTGTGTTAAAGTAAATCTTGATAATTTATAACAAAGACTTTTCTCTATGGAAACATTCTCCCACTTTTGTTAAAAAAAAATAAACAGCTTTTTAAGAAAGTGAGCATTAGATTGATTGACAGCCAAGCTTGGTAAATGTCAATTTGCATGAATTTACAATGTAATCTGAAGCAATTATTTTTAAAACCATCACTCAGATATTTAGAAATTTTATTTTAAAGAAGCCAGAATTTGTACACAGTTTTCTAGCTTGAGTTTTATTGAACTGACAGATTCAGAGTTGAAGACTTTTTAATTTAACCACAATTATTTGAGTTTGGTCAGATTGACTCTAATACTTATTAACTACTTCCTACCAGGCAAGACAATTAACTTCCCTGGACATCATTTTACTTATTTCTGAAAACAAAGGGGTTGGATTAGATAGTCTCCAAGCACCATTATAGACCTGTTCCTAGAATCCTACAATATATTTAATATTTAAATACTAATAGTACTTCATTTGTACTTTTATGACTTAACATTTCAAATTTAACTTGGTCATTAAAACACATTACTAATTAGTAAAGACTAGTATTAAAAAACTAGTAAAAACTGGATTCATGAGGGTCTGATAATTGAGAGGTCACTTTTATCTTTAAGATTTGGATTTTTGAAATAAAAAAATATTTGGATTTTTGAATTCTTCCATGCTAACCAAAGGTAAAGAAACTGTTGTTCCACTCTCACAGTTCTCTTGCTTTCTTATGTGTGGTTTTGGCAAATTCACTAAAAATGTTGTTATTCTGTCCACTTGAAATGAAAAGTATTCTCTCAATATTTGACATCCAAAATTCAGGTGTTTGATTTCGTGACTCTGGTACACAAAATGAAATATTGCAACATGATCTGTCCCTTGACGATTTAGAAAGTCATCCATAAATGATGGTCTGTTCTATTTTCTAACCCTGCTCTATATACTGTATTTGACATAGAAATCAATAACGAAAATACTGTCATAAAAGCACACCCGAATTTTGGGAGGAAGACTTGTGGTTATGCCTAGTATAAATCTTCGAAAGATGAATTAACACCAGGATTTAAAAAGTGAGTTCAAAAAACTTAGTGTCTACAGAATGTGGAGCACTGCAATAGATAGACGCTAAGAAAGAGTGTTTAAATGACACATTTTTTTTGTCCTCATAGTGGGGGATGGGGTAGGGAGAGAGAAAGAAGACATCAGCATTGACAAATGTACATAAATATTTTGTGGTGGAAAGAAAGCACTGGAACTACGACTTCTTTGGCATAGAGAATTTCTGAAGAATAAAATATTGCTACCAATGAAAGTCTAAGAGTTTCTGGGGGCATGAAGAGGTTAGCTGACTTTACCCAAATTGCACAATATACATAACACTGCTTTATAAATGCCTAACAAAGTTGTAGAATAAAATGCAATATGGAGTCTAAGAGGGAATATTTTTACTGATAGAATATAATCAGGAAAGACTTCATGGAGAAGATAGAATGTAAGCTGTTTTTTAAAGAATCGGTAATGAACAATTACAAGACATCTAAAATTTGTCAGTCACAATGACTTCAACCCTCCAAAGACTCATGATTTCATTAGTGTAGACTCTCCTTCCGGAAATGTGGATCACGAATCTCCATGCCCTAGAAAGTTTCACGAGTCCCTGAGGCCACAAAAATTCTTTATGAACCTTCTACGCCAACCTTTTGCAATGAATCTCCCTATCTCCCAAACTTTTTTTTTTAAAAAAAGAGATATTTAGTTCTTTCTACCATAAGCAAATAGCAGTCTCTGTCCATTAACATGAGGGTACATACTTCCCTTAATATTCTAGGATTAGTTTTTGTTTACACCATCCATTTATGAAATTAAACTGACACTTTCTAGCATGTTTGGAGGCAATATCTAGTTTAAGGTTTAAAAAATCAAAGTTCTTGTCTGATCTTGTTGGAGACAGAAATTTTTTTAATAGGATTTGTGCTTGCAAAAACAAAACAAAATAAAAAAATAAACACCAAACTACCAACTAAGAAATCTTTAAATACTCCAAAACCTCAGTTCTTGCAACATTTATATCTCAAAATTTATTTTACAGTTTCCAAGTTAAAGGATTCTTTCAAAGGGAAATGCTATGTTATATACACACATTTTATTCACCATGCTTATGAAAGCAGCATGATATAATGGAAATAAAGCCAGGAAAACCTAGGTCCAAGGCCTCTGACACATACTGTCTATGCTGCCTTGACCAAGTCATTTATCCCTCAGTATTCTAGACTACAAGTATCAAGCAAAACCTCCAGTAGTCCCAGGAACCAGATTAAAATGTGGTTGAGAAATATTTAACAAAATAAATAAAAATACAACACAGAAAATGTTAACACATGGTTTTGGAAGTCAATACATGCCTGCAGGGATCCTTAAGGTTTAGTTGTTGCTATTTGTGAGTTTGACAGAGTGGGTGAGGGCTGCTGGAGGCAACCCCCCAAGATGAGATGTTGCAGAGAAGATGCTAAAATTGCCTTGGGAAAAGAAATGTCTTCTCCTTCGAGTTTCCTACACCAATGGTTTCATGGATTCAGCTCCTCTACAATAGTTTGCTGCATCTTACCAATTTTGCTTCTACAAAAGCTTTCATATTTATCCTCTTTCTCCTTATGCAAATAGCTACCACCCTATTCGAGGCCCTCATTATCTATCTCCCTGGTTATCACAACAGCAATGGTCACTCCTAGCTCAGTCGCTACCCTCTAATGCATTATTCTTCTTCAAACAGAATTCCAATTGTATTATTTATTACTGTTCAAGAACCTTTAAGTTGCCATCCTTTGCTCCTAGGATAAAATAAAAACTTCTGAGCTTGGTATTTAAAACTCTTCATGGTATGGCTTTAGGTTTACTACACATCCACATTCCAGGCCAGCTGGCTCACAACCTTCTCCCGGTGCCTTTGTGCAGGCTTTTCTCCCTGCCTGGGATGCATTCCCTCCTCACATCAATCTCTTAGGATTCTTTACTTCCCTCCAGGCTTAGCTAAGATGTTATCTTCTCTCTAAAGTCTTTTCTGATCCCCCTCCTTACTAGTGTTTCCTCTTCAAATTATCTTCTACTTACATATCTGTTTATATGCCGTATCTTCCTGTAGAATGTAGCCCTCTGAACGTTTTTCTTCTTTTGTTGATCTAGGTAGGTGCCTTGGCATCCCCCCATAATGCTTTCATAAATAGAAAAAAAAATAAGACTTGACATCTTTTGAAATGGACTTTTAAAAAAGCATGAGCCAGGTTAGTTCTCATAAATCTACTTATAATTCAAATACTTGCTATTATCAAGATTTGAAGTGAATTGCAAGTATTCTGATCTTAGATAAAAAGTATAAATAAGCTGCTATTTTGGGAAGGGGTTGTATCTTTTCATGTCAGCGTCTGACATGTCTCCCTCCCCCCCAAAAATAAGTTCTGGATAGAAAAGATCACCAATTTTCAAAATCTTCCATTGACATTCAAGAGGCTGTACCAGTTAAAAGTGCCTGAATTCTGTTTCCATCTTTGCAAATGTTTCAGTCCTAAAGCTGATCAAGGGAGTTCAGTTATCTTTAGTAACTTGGAAGACAGAGAAATAGGATTAAAACTGTCACTGTTCTGAGTAGAGACTGAGTCATTCGAAGGATTTTACATATTGCCAGCATCATCTCACTCAGGACATCTGGCTGGCTAAATGGAGACCCCCACCTGCCAAGATGAATCCCAGATCAATATGGGACTACCAACAAAACATAGTGATATTGCTATGGATTTAAAGTGCAACCTTCACTTCAGGGTGATTAGAGGGTATATGGGTAGATTGCAATAGCATTACCAACACATACACACACACACACACACACACACACACACACACACACACACACAAACCACACAATTTCTCATCAAGGGTTCTGATTAGTGTCAGGGTGGCTAAATTTTGGTGGTTCAGAGACATTCAGACCAACTTCTATGGGAAGCTACATCAGAATATGTCAAGAAAAGCAACTCTACCTGTCAAGAAAACCAACAGCTGACAGGTAGGAGCATACCATCCAAGGTGAGTATGTCAGGCTGTGAGCTGGATGCACGCCTGTATCTTGGCTGGCAGGTTAAGTCAAGAAGTAAGGAGGAGGAGGAGGAAAAAGAAGGAGAAGGAAAGAGGAGGAGATGATTAGAGGAGAGAGCTAACTGGTGTTTGTATGTTTTAAAAATTTCTGAAAACTTTACATACCTAAACTTCTGACTCTCTCAGTAACCTTGAAGGTAAAGTGCTACAGATAATGAGGTGTTAGATGAAAAAAAAATAGCTAGAAACACACTTAGCCTACCCACAATTAACAGAGATTGAAAGTAGGAAGAGACCTTGGAGATCACCTACACCATACTTTGATTTTATAGATAACAAACTGTGATTCTGTTAAATGGATTGCTTCACTTTCCTAAGGCTGTGTAGCAGATACGTTCATCTGAAAAAGATCTGGGGATTTTAGTGTATTGTCAGTAAAAAGGGTGAGAAGGTTACCCAAAGAGATCATCAGGAACAATAATGACAGTAACATTAATATGGCCCTACTATGTGTCACAAGTTAAGTGACAAGCTAGCAAGTATCTGAGGCCATATCTGAACTCAGGTCTTCCTGACTCCAGACCTAGTCTACTCACTGGCTGCCTCACAAGAGCAAGCTAAATCAATTTTAGAATCTACCGGTGGTACGGCTACTATCCCATTTCTCCAACTCGCAACTTTGAATTTACTTTTTATCCTTTCCTGTCTCTCAGTTCTCATATGTAACTCATTACCAGTTTGTTTTGCTCTATTGCATACCTGCTGTCTTATTCCTCCTTTCTACATCTTTTCTGGCATCCTTGTTTTCCATTGTTGGCTGTCCTCTGTTTCTTGATGTCTGTTAGGTTGATCTTTCCTGGGCACATATCTTGTGCCATTCCTCTAGTTAAACAGCATTGGTTGTTCCTTGCTGCATTCTAAGTCAGCTTCAAACTGAGCCTGGCATTCAGGGCCCTATTCAACCCAGTTTTACTCTACCTGTCCAGGTTCATCCCCCCCTTCTACTCTATGGTCTAGTTAAACTAAAATATCTTCAGTTCCCCTCCCCTAAAAAATGCCATGGACATTATCTCCCACACATTCTCTCACACTTCTCTCTATATCAGAGTAGAAGCAATATATTTTAGTCAAAAGTATTCTTGATATGAAGACAAGAATATTTGGATTCTAACTCCAGCTCTGCTTCTTGTGGGCTAGGAGAGACTAGAAGAAAGGGAACAAACTTTCAATGCCTTTATTTTCAATTACTATTCAGTTGTTATCAGTCATGTCCAACTCTTCATGATCCCATTTGAGGTCATGATGAAAAAGAGACTGGAAGCCATTTCCTTTTCCAGCTCATTTGACAGATGAGGAAACTGAGGCAGACAGGGTTAAATGACTTGCCCAGGGTCACACAGCTGGTAAGGGTCTGAGACTGGATTTGAACTCAGGAAGAGGAATCTTCTTGACTTGACTCAGCTCTCTATCCACTGTGCCACCTAGATGCTACATTTAAGTACATATTCTATTCCAGATGCTGTGCTAAACATTATATAAAGACTATCTCATTTGAGCTTCACCAAAACCATATTGGGTAGGTGCTCTTATGACTCCATATTATAGACACACTGGGTGACCTCAAGCCAAGTCAGGTCACTACTCTGGGCCTTTGTTTCCTGATCCACAAAATGACTGAGTTCAATTAGACAATCTCTAAGTTCCCTCCTAGTGGTGAGTGTACATCCATTCACCCTGGTTAGCTCCCCTTTCACTTCTTATGGGTGCCTCAGTATCTCTTGGATAGATACTTTATAAAGATAATGAGATGAACCCATAAATGAGAAGGAAGCAAAGAGCCTGCAACCTATTTGAGGGATTGTATTATGCATTCAACAACCTTAAACTTTCTTGTAAAAAACAAAACAAAACAATTTTTGAAAACCAGTCTTCCTTCACCAGTGCATAACTGGAAATCATAGGTCACCACAATTACTGAGGAATAAAAACTGTGGACTATCCCAAGTGAAATGAAAAGGTGATTGGTAGGAGTGATGATATGTGATATGATATATATGAATATATGATGTAACCATGAAAACTTGTCTGAGGGAAGCATTATCAAAGATCAATGATGGGAAAAAGTGCTGAATGATTTAGTATTGTAGTAGCAAGGAACAACATATCCATGCATTTCATGATCCTCCCTTGATGCTGAAAGACCTAGTGGAATGTCTACCATGTTAGTAGACATGATGCACCCCCTAAGGAGACTTTATGAGAAGACACCGGTAAAAATTGAATAGCTTGACAAGTACTATTGTAGGTTAACATGGATCCATCTAAGTACTTGATTCCCTCAGCTTGTGTGGATAGAACATTAGGCGTACAGTTAGGAAGACCTGCCTCAGGCACTTGCTAGCTGTGTGACCTTGAGCAAGTCACTTAACCTTTGTTTGACTCAGTTTCTCTATCTGTGAAATGGGGATAATTGTAGTACCTACCTGTCCCTGCAGAGTTGTGAAGATGAATGACATAAAATGTATAAAACACTTTGTAGAACACAAAAGTGCTATGTAAACTAATTATTGCTATCATATGTCGTCATCATCATCATTATATTCTCCTCCTAAAAGGCAAATTTCACAAGGGCAGGGATCACATCACTTCTAAACTCAGGATGTCCTCGAAAGCTCATCACAGTGTCTTTCATAAAGTTTCTAATAATTGCATGCAATATTGTAAAAGCAAGGACCCTGACATACACAGGAGGGCCTGCTATCACAGGTTCTTTGATCTGCTTTTTTAAAAGGAAAGGCATATTTTGAGGAGTCAACAATCATGTTAATCAAGCACATGTATCATTCACTTAAGTTCAGGGGAAAACGTCTGCACCCTGAACTTCAGACAAAATACAGAGAAATCAAAATCAGCAGATGGTGCTCCCAGCTGCCTTACATAAGCAATACATACATCGCAAATCAACAGAGAGATCCAAATATCTGACCATACATACATAGTTACCCAAGAGAGATAAACCAACATCTGGGTTTTCAAAGTCAGGGGGCTGCTTAATGGCTTCCCAGAGTCTCATCTGGTACACAAACCTTCTTCCAAAACTAAGCCCAAAGTGAAACCTTAACTCAGAAGTTTTATACGTATTTATACACTATTCAGGGCCAGAGGGCATCATTATCATTGAGAACCAGTGTTTCATTAACAAAAGGTGTGGGCCTTCTTACAAGTCTTCTGTAATCAAAGTCCCTTTAATGGGCAGGCTCATTAATGGGTTGGGAAGAAATTAATCTCATTATTCAATCAGAGGCATTTGATTATATTAAAACAAAAGCTGCAAAAGATCATACTTTGCTTGTCATTAAAAATATATACATATACACAGTTATATATCCATACACACACACGCACACACACACATACACACACACATATATTTAAATAATGTATTGTTGAACTGCACTATGCTGGATTGGACTGCAATTGTTAGCAATTTGTGTTTGTTACAAAACCGTTCCGTTTTGGTAAAGCATGTCAATGACTTTATCGGCTGATATTCTGGATGAACTCCCACAAATGTGTTTGTAAACTGAGACAAAAACCTGTCCTGTGTCTCACTTTTGATGGTCTAAATTTCTTCATCTAAAAAGTGAGGGTTGGACATGATGACTTTTAAACTTTCTGCCGGTTCTTTGAGTCCAGATTTCTGTTGTTCAGTTGTTTTTAGCTGTGACCCCATTTGGGGTTTCCTTAGCAAAGATACTGGATTGGTATGCCACATCCTTCTCCAGTTCATTTTACAGAGGAAGAAACTGAGGCAAACAGGGTTAAGTGATTTGCCCAGGGTCACACAACAAGTTAAATATCTGAGGCCACATTTGAATTCAGGTCTTCCTGACACCAGTTCTATCCACTGTGTCACCTAGTTGCCAGGATCCCCAACTGAAAATTGCTTTTGCTTTTTAAACGTAAAATAAACAAAGAAAAAAAAACCTTAGCACTAAATAACTGCTGTATTTCTACATAAACTGTTATATCCTGAAAAATAAATGAGAGTAAGGGAGCAATATGGACAGTGAAAATCTGGCTTGGTATAATCTAGCTATTACTGCTTCTTTTTTTTTAAGGTTTTTAAGGTTTCACATTTTCTCTCTCTCTCTCTCTTTTTTCCTTCAACATATTTTGAGTCACTCACTTTCCCAACACTTGTCCGTTAATGCCATTTGTTCTAAGGAGTCAACTCAGCTAACTGGTTGCCCTTGTCTGATGTTAAGGCTCTTGAAACATCATTTACAACTCTGCAGCTGCAGAGCCAACTCCAGGTCTTTGAATTTCATTTCCACTCTAGTTCAGATCCATTTCTTCAAAAGATTCTGGGTGCTCTTTTTAGCAGTCGAGGTCTACCCTTGTAATCATGACAAATGATTACTGTTTGGAAGCTGCATTCCTTATCTTCAGCTGGAATTTCCTTTGTATGTTCTTCTTTGAGGAATGGCATGATAGAGAATTAATATGTTTGTTTTTACTCCAAGAAGGCAGATAAGCCAGGACAATCAACCATGTGTTTTCATGTTCTGATAATTCTTACAGCCTTCTGCACTCTCAAATTCTTCTAGTGCTCATGGGTAAAAACTAGGACGTACTGCCACTTTTGTTCAGAGCATCAATATGAAAATACTATTTATTAAGCTAAATGATTTCAAATATACATGGCCAGTACATCTCTTACCATCTACTTAAGTAGGCCTTAGGTGAGAAGTCTTTCAAGGAATTAATCATCTTTAAAAACTTAAGTTCTTGAAATGATAAAGTTGGTTTGTTTATTTAAAAAAAGTTTGACATCCAGATAACTTACTAAATTTTTTATTTTGGTTACGGAGAGCTGGAATGCAGTACCCACATCCTTAAAAATGTACTCTCCATGCAATGTTCCCTGTGTTTTATTTTTTTAATGGATAGCTTGTTAAATACTTTCAGTCTAAACCATATGAGAGGTGGTTCCACTAGAGAACAGGTAGCTACGTCATATCTAATATTAGAGTGTCTTCATATTCTAAGAGACCACAGAAGAGTGCAAATATTTTGATCAAATATGGTTCCTTAATGAATTCAATTCAATTCAAGAAGTGTTTATTCAAAGCCAAGTGGGTACCAGGCACTGTGCTGGGTGGTAGTGGTACCAGCATGAAACAATCAAATAAGGCATACTTGAGTGCCTGGAAGAAAGTACACAGATAAACATAAATAAAAAATAACTTCAGAGCAGGAGACATTAATGACTGGTGAAATCAGGAAGGAACTCTAAAAGGAAAATGTGCTGAAGAAGAACCTTTAAAGGAGTTCAGGGTAACAAGAATCAGAAGAGATGAGGAAGAACATTGCATGAAGTTGGGAGATGGAATTCTGTATATTGGGAAAGCAAACAGGATAGTTTGACTGGAGTATAGAGTACACAAGGAAGAAGAAAAGTCTGGTGGAGACAGAAAGGCTGGAAATGAATTACAGAGGGCTTCCAATGCGAAGAGTTTTTTCCAGTGTCATCAACATGTTTTTATGTAGCTATGTTATCATAGACTCCTAGAAAACAAGAAAAATAATATGGTCTAGTAACCTAACTGATTAAGGCTTCCTCCTGTTGAGCAGAAGAAAAACTAACATAAATGTCTAGAATAGCTGTTTCTGATCAATAGGCTGGGGACCCAGAGGGTGAAATGTCAATATGTCAGTAATAGAATTATTTGCAAGGGATCCATGAATCTGTGTGAGAATTAATAGGTAAGCAAACGTATTTTCTGTAGACTCTATAAATTATGCATTTCAAACATATAATAATTACTACTTCTCAAATGTTATAGATGTGATTAATTAAAAAAATTAAAAACATTATTAGATTGAGAAAGTCTTATCATATAACTGACAACTGATACCATGACTACTATCATGGGGAAGGGGAAGTTATGATGTAAAAAAAGAGGTCTTCCTACATAAAAAGACCAAAAGATTTAAATTCCATAATATAAAGTTAACAGTTGGGACATTATGGCATGCAGACATGATTTAAATTTCTATTACTGTAATGACATTAAATATGTCCTTCCATAGATAATGATGATCACCTGACATATGTACAGTACATTACGGTTTGCAAAACAAACCTTACTTATCCTTATGGTTACTGTGATAGTGTAACGTGACAGGCAACACAAAAATTATTAGCCTTATTTTACTGATAAGAAAACTGAGCTCAGAAAGTTTGACTTGTCTGGATCTAATCAATTAGTGTTAGAGACAGGTTTCAGACTGGTCTCTCTTGTTCCAGGATACTTCCCATTGTACCATATAGCTTTTTCACTATTGAAATTTGATCATGATGCTTCATTTTGGTGGACATGACTTGGAGTTCTCAAACGCTTTTTGTTGTTGTGTGATTTCAGTTGTGTCTGTTTCCCTGTGATTCCATTTGGGGTTTTCTTGGCAAAGAGATTGGAATACTTTGCCATTTCCTTCTCCAGTTCCATTTTACAAATGAGGAAACTAAGGCAAAAAAGAATTAAGTGACTTGCACAGAGTCACATAGCTAGTAAGTGTCAGATTTTAATTCAGGTCCTCCAAACTCCAGGGCTGGTGTTCTATCTACTGTACCTAGAGTTTCCCTATAGTCTCAAAGACCCTACCAGAGGAAATCATGCTCTGGCAGGTCCCTTCCAGATGGAAAAAATCATAGAATAGATTTAGATCTAAAACAGATGTCAAAGCTCATCTAATTCAACCATTCCATTTTATAGAAGAGAAAATTAAGGTATAGAAAGGTTAGGTGATGACTAAGATCCTAGAGACAGTAAATGATATGGGCAACATTGCAACCCCTGACCACTAACTTAAGGATCAGCATTCTCCCCACCGTGCTATGACACGTCTCAAGCACAGGGTCATTAATGGACAAGCGATACCTAAGGACCAGACTAGATAAACTTAAAGAAGTTTATGGATAAAAGATTGATCAAAATTCTATGGGTCAGATGGGTTATGTCTGCAATAATGCTCTGCATGACATCATGGATCCTTGAAATGGAAATATATAGATGATGTTGCATTAACTGAGTAGTTTTTTCTCATTTAACGAATCAGAAAACTCCCAAATATTCCTTGTCATTCAACATAGTGTTTTACACTACATCTAAATAATAATAAATACATTCAAAAGGGTCCAGGTTGCTCTATATTTGAAGACAATTTTAAAATATCTTTACAGATATTTGACCTAACAATTTTACTTTGAAGATGGAGATATTGGCAACTAAGTCCCTATTGACATAATTGAGCACAGAGTGGGGGGCAAGCATTGAGATATGCAATCCAGAGCATAGTTTCATGCAATATTTTAGTGGGTAGTATTGTAATTCATATAAATTTTTTGGCATCTGGGTGTCTCTTTTTAGCCTACCCCCCTTTTACATAACATTTCACTGACTCATAGGTTATATGATATTCTGAAATATGGTGCGACTCTAAGAAGACTGAAAGCTCTCTGCTTTATTCAATTACCTAATAAGTTCTAAGAAGCTCTTTAGAAGCTTAACACAACATCCACTTATAATAGAGCTGCCAATTACTGGGGAAATCTGGTTTTCTTGAGTTAGGAAATAGTCATCCCCCAATCCTTACAGATAAATGCTTTTAACTGCAAATCAACATGTGAGTTCTTTTATGTTATGCAGAGTCCCCCATGGAAACTCTAACACCAAGCAGAAATATAGAAGGAATCAGGATTCTGATGATAATTTAATGCTCAAGACTCTTCCATTTATCAGACTATTAAGCTTTTAGACCCCTGGGCTTTTCTTCTTTATCAATAACAATCACTCCCAAGGTAAAGAAAATCTGACCTGCCATTGACTATGTCTCTCCAACAGATTTACTCACTTCCAACAATGTCACAGAACCTCTGTTTGTGACTGGTGATCTTTTGCACCAGCAAGCACTATCTTTAGGAAGTCAAAACAGAGTTTTGCCCCCTTGTTACACTAAGCTCCAGAACCTATCCTATCTACCTCTTAGACATCTGGAATCCTCCATGGGTCCCGAATGAGATGATCAAGTACAGTAAGCCAACAGGGGGAAAAGACTTAGAGAAGGCTCTTTTAAGAATCTTAGGTGAATAATCTATTTCAGTATCGGAGGATGCTACAGCTACGTGGGTGAACAACATGTAAAAAGTTCACTTGGTGTAAGGGTTTGGTACATGAGAGGATTTTTTGGTTGTTGTTCAAGTAGTGGAAATAAAGATATGTAGAGGAAAAAACTGACCTTTATTAATAAGCATTCAAAATACAAGACTTTGTAACCAGGGTGTGACCAACAAAATGTCTCTAAAGATACTATTAGCTTGCAGAGGGTCTGATGCAGTAGTTAGCATTCCACTAGAAACTGTGGAGTCTACATGATCTTATAAGCTGGACTTCAACTCAAGACCTACCCCAAACAGAACAAGTAAGCAGTTGCTGGTTAGAGGAAGCACATTTCCTATACCTCAAGTTTTCTAGCATGCTGACAGTGCGGCCACTAAGGAGAAGTTTGTAATCACTTTCTAAGACAGAACTGAGTGAGAAAAGAAGGGTGCCATTGGAGGAGGGCAGCATTAGAATGGGCAGCAAAGTAAGGCAGACAGAGGTGAAAACACTCCCTGAATGATGCTGCCAGTAACTTCTACATTTTCTATCTTGGGTTCTGACCCCACCTACCCTAGCTGTGAGGTGTTGCTGTAGATGTGGGGAGATAAACCAGATAACAGGTGGTTAAGGAGGGAATGTATGTAGAGGAAATATAAATAATATTGATCATCTATTTGAAAGAGAAAGTACTGTTATTTGCATTTCTTTTCCCTCACTCCCTTTCATGTCCCTCTTAGTTTTAATCCTCTTCTTCTCTCATTCCTTTACTTTTCAGCTCTCCTACTCTTTCTTACTATGAGGAAGGGAAAAAAGGAGGGCAAGGGATAGGAAGGGAAAGAAGAGGAGGGGAAAAAAGGGGATAAGAGGAAAGGGAGAAACAGAATAAAGGAGTGGAGGAAGGAAACAGGAAAAGGAAGCATTGAAGAGAGAAAGAAAGAAAAAAATGATTCTTAAAAATCAATCAATTAATACTAAATAGGCATCTATAGTGTATCAGGATATCCCTACCCTCATGGAGCTTATAATCTAATGGGGAGACAACATGCAAACAAGTAGGCATATACAAAGCAAGCTACATCTACATATCTATATCTAAATAGAAATTTATGTATGTACACATATATGTGCATATATGTATATGACATATATATGTATATATATGATATAAACAGGAAATAATTAAGAAGTCATTAGGATTAAGAAGGGTTGGAGGAGGCTTCAGAAAAAATGAGATTTTTAATTTGACAAAGTAAACTAAGCAGGTCAGATGGAGAGGAATGAGAATGTTCCAGGCATGGGGGACAACCAGGAAAAATGCCTAGTACATAAGAGATACTGTCTTGTATGTGGAACAGCCAGGAGGCTAGTGATAGAAAATGCATGAAGTTGGGAGGAAACTGTGGGAAACTAGAGACCAAAGATTCTGGAGAAAGAAAGGAAAGTCACTGAGGTAACTGAGAAAAGATAAGTTATAATATAAAGGTAAAAAGATGAACATCAATAAAGAAGAGAGAATTTATTTCCTCTCAAACTTCTCAGTGGAAAAGGGGATAGATGTTTGGTAAGGGCTGTGATATGCTGAGTTACTGATGGATATTGCTTCTACAGACTGTTAAAAAGTAAGATTAACATTTAATTTTCTAAAAACTTTTATTATTCCCAATGGGTAAGTCTTTTTACCTTTTTACAAATACATTATCACAAAGGACCGTGTGCAAAGAGCATTAGTGTTTTGAACTGAACACTAACCAAGGCATGTCTGACATTCCATTAGTGAGTTTAATACTTTGTTAATGTAATAAACATAGTGAAAATGAGGTGATCTAAAAATTGCTTTATCTCTAAATGAATAAGAATTTTAAGTATTATTTTCTTTATGAATCCACAAATGCTGATAAAACACTCTGTAATGCTACAAAAAGGGAATTTAGTCAAAGTTGTGAGTGCATCAGCTTAGCAGAGATATAGATAGAATTAAAGGACCAGAAAGTTGGGAGGGCATCTCAATATGTCATACTTCGACAGGAATCTCCTCTATAATATGTCCAAGTGGTCAACTAGGACCCCCCTGAAGCTTTCAAGTGATAAGGAATTCATTACCTCAATTCCATTTTTTGTCAAAATATTCTTCTTTACATTGAGTCAAATCTGCCGCTGCAATTCCTTACATTTTGCTAATTCTATCCTTTAGGATCAAATAACACAAATCTAATTAATTCCTCTTCCACATGACACAATTTTTGCAAAAAAAATTGAAGACATCTATCACTTCCTCAATGTCTTCTTTTCCACCTTTAACATCCTCAGTTTCTTCAGTTAGTCCTCATGTGGCAGAATATCACTCACTCTCTTGGGTGCCCCTTTCTAAACTCACTACAGGTGATCAATGATCTTCCTAAAATATACAGGCATGTTATGCAGGAACCAAATAATATAGACTTGGCTATGAATTGCCACCTCCTGATTGCAAACACAATCTATTCTGTTTCTATTGATGTAACCTGCAATTGCATTAATTTTTTGGCTGCCTTGTCACACAATAGACTCCTATAAGGTTTATAGCACACTAAAATTTTCATGGTTCTTTTACATGTATCGTCATCCATCTATTTCTTCCTCATCTTGTATGTATGCAGTTGATTTTTTTGGACCAAACTGTGAGACTATATATTTTTCCTATGAAATTTCATCTTATGAAATTCAGCCAAATATTCTAGACTGCCAAGACCTTTTAAAATTCTGACTGCTATCCTATATCTCCCAGCTTTGTGTAATCTGCAAATTTGATAAACATACTTTTATCCAAGTTAGAAATTAAAAAATGTTGTTGAGTGCTTAAATATTCCATTAGAAACCTGCCACTAAGGAAACAATGACCAATAATTACTCCCTCTTGGGTCCAGTCATTAAGTCTACCTTGAACCAATCTAAACTGTGGTCTCATCTAACACTGTGATGACAAGCTCAAAAAGCAACATAAAGATTCCTGTGGTTTGCATTTGACTTAGAAAACTACATGTTAGCATTATCTAGGTTCTCTTGTATTTTTACTTATGACATTAAATACTTTTCAATTAGATTCTAATTGGTGGCAGCAATTAGGAGTGTTGCAGGTTGGCAATGCAGGCTAGACAACACATTTAACATTTCTGATCTAGCTCACATCTCTCCATCTGGTTCAAAAAGGCATCATGAAAGAGTTTTGCAAATGTTTTGCTGAAATCCAAGTATAGTCTGCTTATGGCATTCTTTGATATATAAGTCTATTAATCCTGTCCAGTAAAGAAACAAATGTCTAATTTTTTTCTGTTTAAAATTGGAATGGAAAGAAATATTCTGGGTCATCTAATGGTTAACAAAAGTAAGCTGAGTTAGCCATAGTATGGAAAAGATATTCATTAAGGATACAACACTGATTCCTTTGAGTGCATTTTCCCTGGTGACTATGATGGTGCATTAGTCAAGTAGGAGAGAGATCAACTTAGGTCACTATAAAGCAAGCCCAACAGTCTGGGTCTTAGTTCCCTGAGTTAAATAAATCTCAAGAATCAACTTGATTCCTTTTAGGGAAAAATTATCCCATCTTTGATGGCAGTTATTTTTTCCTATCCTATTACAACTCATCTTTAAGTTTGTCCTGCTGGACTTCTATGATAAATATATAGCAATTAAATAGATATCAAAAGAATGATGATTAGGTGGACTGAGTAAGTCAGTTTCTAAGATTTTCATTTACACTGAGTATAAATGATGAGGAAACGCATATAAACTTGGGTATAAAATTAATAGTGATCATTTTATGGGGAAAAAGAATTTTTAATCTTAGAAAATTTAGAGAAAATACACCATTACATCTGTGATTTTAAATGAATTAAAATCATAAATGACAACTCTTACCATGGTGGTGGCTAGCTAATGAATGTAGCTCAGTTCTCTCCATATAACAGACTTCAGACCCCAGCAGACCTGTGTGTGGAGAAGTAGGACTTGGAAGGATGGAGGATGCACTCCTTAATGACCCTTTTATTCCCTAGGGCTAGCGTTTGGGCACACTAAGTGCTTTGCTTAGACTCATCTTTACTAAGCTTTACGACTTTTAGAAACACTCATCTAAAAAGTCAAGGCACATCAGCAATAAACAAAATGGCTCAATGCTCAATCACACAAATTATGGAACAATGAAAACTCCCAGAAATATCTGAGGGAAAATGAACCAGGGAATCCAAGACTATTTATTGCTTTTCCAGAATGGAAGAAGATCTGCACATCTCCCTGACCAAAGCTATCCATCTAGTGTACTCTTGAAGAATGACAGACAGCTAAAGCTTTTGGACAACAAAATAAATTGAGCCATTTACACCTGCAGATTAAATATCAGTTTTTCTGGGAGTCTGAAAAAAAAGTGTTTTCCTTAAGAGAAGCCAGTCAATTTGAATAAATAATCTGCAGAAGCTTCCATCAGTTCCTAGCACAGTACTTGAACTATCATAAGTGCTCAGCAAATGACTGGATGATGGATCCAAGGAAAACATATAATCCATCCATAATGAATTCTCTTCTGCTATCCACTAAAAGAATGGTAATACAAGGCACAAAACACCCTTTATTCACCACTAAAAGGTTCTATGTACATAATGCACAGATAATCTTTCTAGAAGAGGAAGACCAGCAGTCATCAGCAAAGTTGTACGCTGGGCAACATTTAACTTTAACGACTGTCCATCTCTTCCTTACAGAATGTTCTCTTTCATCCTAGTCTTTCCCCTCTGTGGAATATGGACACTTTTAAAAATTCCTTCCTCAGAAAGGTACCAACAGTAATGGCTGCTAATGTTATCTAATAATGGTTCACTAAGAAAATTAGAGATTTAGAGCTAGAGCAATAACGATAAATAATAACTATTATTTATATAGCACTTAACAAGCTAACTCATTTGATGCCCTGGAAAGGATTTGATAGGTCACCTAGTTTTATAGATGAAAAAAGTAAAATTCATTGAGGTTAGAGGACTTGTGTACAATCACAAAAATAACAAGCATGCAGAAGCAATATCTGAATGCAGGTCAAGTGAATCAAGAATCAATGTACGGCTTATGACAGTAGGAATTGTTTAACATACAACATACATATCCAGCATGGTGACTGGCTCATCACATGCTTGTTGAGTGATTAATTACCAGTCCTACCAGGGCGTTTGCAATTTAAAAAGGAATTGGAAGTCAGAAGACTTGGGACCTCCCTTTGTAATTTATTACCTGTGTGACCTTGATAAAGTTTCTTAATCTCCCTAGACCTCAGTTTCTTTATCTGTAAAATGAGGGGACAATCTATGTGGTCTCTAAAGTCCCTTGTAATTCTAAATCTATGATCCAAATAACTCTTAAATACTGGAAAACCTTTAAAGCTTAAAGGAATTTCCAATATCAGAACTATTGGGTGGGGGAAAAAGTAGGAGACAAGATTATATTGAAGTTTTTTTCTCTCAAGAGTAGATTGTATCCACTCTGCTATTCATAAAGCCAACCAAATCTACAGGGGCTATCAGGATTGGAAAGTCAAGAAATATTTATTAAGTGCCTACTTTGTACAAGTATAGTGCAGGTAGGTGGCCCATTGTATAGAGCACTGAACCTGGAGTAACTCATCTTTCTGAGTTCAAATTTGGCTTCAGACACTTACTAACTGTGTGACCCTGGGCAAATCATTTTAACCCTGCCTGCCTCCATTTTCTCATGTGTAAAAATAACTGGAGAATGAAATGACAAACCATTCTGGTATCTCTGCCAACAAAACCCCAAATAGGATTTGAAGGTCTGAAGTCAGACACAAGTGAAATGAGTGGACAACAATGTACAAGTACAATGAGTACTATAGGAGCTAGCTATGTAAATAGTGTAGTGACTGGCCCTTTATTTATTTGTTATATCATTTATTATTATTTAATAAGTGTAAGTACTCAATACTCTATGAATTAATCTATTTATCAACTGAAACATCTAAGTATAACAGAAAAAAAAAGATTAAAACTGGACCTTATTCCTCAAGAAATATATACTATATTTCAATTGGAAAGCTCCTTAGAAGGCATTTTGATGAACCCATTTTGATGAAATGAGGATTACTCTTATAACATGCTTAAGGAAATGGTTATATAGCCCCTACCTAGGAAATATCCAGTGACTGAAAACTCATTTTAGCTCATTTTACTGGAGGTTTCTTCAGGGGTATGATAAAGCTTCTGCTTTTATCATGAACTTCAGTCTTTCCTTCCTGAAATGTTTTGTGATACCCCGACCTTTCTGAAATGTCTTGTGATATCCAGCCCTTATTTCTGTCATCTGGGGACTAATAGATCTATTTCCTTGAAGAAGCCTGAGCGATCACTTCAATATTTTTTTAAAAAATTAAGTTTGTATAAAAAAGGGAAATTCAGCAAGATCAGGAAAATATAAATGACTATGGAGTAGAGCTAGCCCAAGATTTTATGTGACCAGTACTGAGAATCAAAGGAATCTTTTTTATGGAGCAAGGACAAAGGCTTCTCTAGATTTTCAGTAAAGGGAATTTAGGCACCAGAATTTGTGAAGGTGTTAGAGAGGAAATAGGGCATAAAATTTCACCCTTGTGAAATTTTCACTTGTACTTCAATACTCTAAAATGTTGTATATGACATCAATGGAGACAACAAATTGAAAATCAAAAGATTCAAATTTTATGGAGTTGGGGTTTTTTTTTGGCTAAAAAATAGAGTTGCTAACTGGTTGGTATTTGATCAGCTTGGCTGGCATTTCATCCCAGAAACCGGGGGCGCTCTGACTGATATGTCCTGATATGGACAGGTTTTTTTGGTTTGATTTTGGTAACTCTGTCGCAAAAGCTCCCTAAGACTGTTCCATCTCTCAGCTGAAACTTTCTTTTATTTATTGACTATACAGTGTGACTCAAAGTCATGGAAACTTTTTAGAAGTACATCAAAATAATAAAGGTAGAGTTATGGAATGAAACATTGATGTACTGGACTATTTCGGACACTACCACAATTTCTTTTGGGGGTGGTTATTATTTTTGTCTTTTCTCCTTCATTTGTCAGATCCAAATGATTGGGTAGGGCAGACAAAAGTATCACAAGTCCTCAAAGTCAGAAATTACCCTTTGTGTTTTTCTTTTTATTTTGGAAAGCTTCCCCTAAAATAATTTAGGGGAAGGAGTAAACAATGACAATAAGTAACTCAATAGAAGGTAAAAAGACTTTCTAATCCTAAATCAGACAGAAGTCTGAGACAAAGATGTTGAACTTGGTGACCAAAGGAGGAATATTCAGAGATTTGCCAAATGTTTTGTGGCTCTACTTGCTAACTGGTTTTTTCTGTCAGGTTTATATTGTTTGTTTAGTTGTTTTCAGTTATATCAAATTATTTATGACCTCCATCTGGGATTTTCTTGGCAAAGATACTGGAGTGGTTTGCCATGTCCTTCTCCAGCTTATTTTTACAAATGAGGAAACAGAGGCAAAGAGGGTTAAGTGACTTGCCCAGGATCATACAGTTAGCATCTGAGGCTGGATTTGAACTCAGGTCTTCCTGTCAGCCTAGCACTCTACTCACTAAGCTACCCCTGTGAGCCTGATTCAGGGAAGCAAACATTTTTCAGGTTTGTCCAAGGAGGTAAAAACTCTGGGATTTCATAGATTTCACTCTTTGTTGAAAAATGAGCTCAGAATATTTTTCTAGTTTCACCATTTAGTGTGCAAAGGGTCAGATTTTCTCCTTGCAAGATCTGTAGCAAGATGGTGCAGTGAATACAGCTCTGAATCTTGAGTCAGCAAGATTTGAGTTCAAATCCAGCTTCAGACACTTACTGGTTGTGAGATCCTGGGCAAATCACTCTGTCTGCATTAGTTTCCTCAACTATAAAATGGATCAAGTTTTTCATATAGTTGTTAAGATTAAATGAGATATTATTCGTAAAGCACTTGTTACAGTACTCTGGCACACAGATTGTGCATAAAAAATGCTTATTTCTTTCTTTCCCTTCCCTAAATCTCTGGACTCTAAGCTAAAAGAGTTATGAAAGGTTCCATTCCTCTTATGATGAAGAGACTCAGTTGAGGAGAACTTGTTTTAAAAATCTATAAGCTGGAAAGAGAGTGAAATCTTGCAATCAATGCCAAGAAGAGATTATATACTCTTAGCACCAATGACAAGACCAGCTGGAGAAGTCCAATAATATTATCTTATGACATCAGAAACATGACTTGCTCCTCTACATTTTCACCTTTGCAGTCTGTACTTCCTATGTATGCCTTTAATGTAGATGATGTGAATCTCTCTCCTAGGCACTTTTCCCTAAATTTTTTCTTTTAATTGTAAACTTGTCCTTAACAAACCCAAGCATTTCAGTATACATGAAGTAAGACTGTATAAGAAACTGTGAAATTCTATTATATACATGTTCTCCACAGTCCTCCCTCACTCAAAACAAAGTCAAGTTCAAGTCATGTCATTATTTCAATGATGGCATGGTCTTCTTTGGCAATGAAGGATGAACATACATATGTTCTTCTAGCAGGGGGAGGTATAGGTTAATGGGTAGGTATCACTATCCAAAAAACAACAACAACAAAAAAAGATCATTCTCCCCGAAGATAGCATGTGAATATGTTTAAAAATAATAGACTATTTAAGAAGGTACATTCTGTGTGTATATATGTTGAAAAATTGAGCCCTGGAGTTATGAGGACAAATTCCATTGCTACTTATTTTGTGTTTTACTATAGTACTTTGTTAAAAGCCTTTGCTTTGAACTGTGTCCTCACTGTGACTATAATTAGTGATATACCATAGAGTTGGTTGTGAGTGGATGTAGATCCACTGAAACCAGTTT
Organism: Potorous gilbertii; assembly: GCA_028658325.1. Classification (NCBI taxonomy): domain Eukaryota; kingdom Metazoa; phylum Chordata; class Mammalia; order Diprotodontia; family Potoroidae; genus Potorous; species Potorous gilbertii. Next base: position 72,925,090 of record CM053774.1, on the reverse strand, counting down.
TCTAAGGGAGCCATTATGTAAGTATGGCCACTGGACCTACAACTAAATTGGCTTATCTGTGCATCTTTTTAAGTAGCCTCAAAATCAAAACAGAAATAATGGACTGAATAATGACTAAGAAAACCATGTTAGTATAGTTTTAATAATAGATAATTGACTATCTTCTACTGTGTTTCCATTTATTTCAAAAAATATTTTCCAATTACATTTTGACCTGGTTCCAGTTGCACTCTGGAGTAGTGCTGCCACCATTTGACACCTCTGTTTCAGATTCGTTAAGAGAAGAATGAGACATTCCATGACTGGTATATTATATTTCACCTTTTAAATACACATTGGTTTTCAGTTAAGCAGTCATATGTTTATCTATTTCATATTATAGCTGAAGATATTTTAAGACAATAAAAGTGTATCTGCAGGGTTCTACTAAAACCAGATTTGAAGCATCATAGAGAAAGCACATAGATTTCCACCAAGAATGTGCCAAGTTTCTAGGAGAAAACCCTCCACAGGGGAAAGATAGCAGTCGAGAGTGTGAAGATGTATTTGTAAATAAATAAATAAAAACATACACGGAGGTGCCTACTGGAAACCAATGTGCCAAGGGTACAATGAACCAAAGCTGTAGTGTTAAAATCAGTTAAGTTGCCAGATGTAGCATGATTATTCGGAAGGCCCCCAGGGAGTGCCAAATGAGGGAAAAGTACTCTGTGTAAATCAGCGCAAGAAATGCATCACTGCATCTGGAAGGACCCTAAGGAAACACATCTATGGCAGATCAAGAGAAATTCACCAAGCCATGGGGACAAGAGTCCATGCTGAGAGAGAGGTATGTCAGCAGTGCCTGTGAAAGGTGGAATTTCAAATGCCTCTGAAGAGAAGAAGCCTTGGATGTTTGGGAAGTATCTTTATTGAAGCCAACTCTTCTAAACCATGAGAGAAAAAAATCACTTTCTGTAAAAGTAGGTGAACTTCAAAACTGCAGACTTGCAAATTGTGTCCTTAAGAAGACGAATCGAACACAAAGGGTTGTTGTGAGGAAAGGAGTGCTGTAAAATTTAAACAAAATGAGCCAACATACAAAAAGCAAGTTATAATTTTTCCACAGTGACTCCAGGACCTTCCACTAAATTTTAGATTAGAGTCTTAGATCAAGGGTTTGTGAACTATATAAAAAATATTTTGATAATTATATTTCAGTGTAATTGGTTTCCTTCAGTAATCTTCTGTCTTCTATTTTATGCATGTAAAAACATGATTGTACAAAGAAGTCTGCTCATAAGCATCACCAGACTCCTGTTTCCAGAACCCAAATGTTAAGAAACTTTGTCCTCAACTCATGAGGAAAGATGCTATCCATTTCCAGAGAGAGAGAAGTAATAAACCCTGTATATAGAATGAAGCATATCTTTTACCACTTTTTCTTTGTCTTTTCCTTTTTTTTACAACATGGCTAATGTGAAAATATTTTTTGTGTAACTTCATATGTATAATGCGTATCATATTTCTTGCCTTCTCAATGAATAAGGGACAGGGTGAAGGGAAAGAAAGAATTTGGGACTGAAAGTAAAAATTAAAATAAATTAAAAACAAAACAGACAAGAACTTTAGTACTGAAGATTCAAAAGAAGGTACTACAAGGGCACAAAGAAAAAACATCATATCCAATTGAGGGCACTAGGAATGTCTTCATTAAAGAGCTGGGCAGGCTTTGTGTTTTGGAACTGAAGCAACTGCCATCTATCACTGATTAATTTCTTCAGCATTTACCATGTGCTCTGTGCTAAAGAACAGACATTAGCAGACAAATGGAAAACAGTCCTTTCCCTCAAGGAACTTCTAATGGAGAGGAGGCTGAAAAAACATGATGAGGTGAAAACATAATGTGTTTATGGCACTGGTGCCCCACTGAAATAACCAGAAATGGATCCCTGCAGACTTCATTTTGACTTACAAAACCACAAATGAACATTATCTTTGTTGTACTGTATTTTTATTTATTTTCTTAAATATTTTCCAACTAAATTTTCATCTGGCACAGGCAGCATTCTAGGGTCTGTGTGAATTTACCACTTCTGGTTGATAGATGGTATCAGAGATGACTTACAAGGTAGTTTCACTTATTTGGGCACAAGAAACCATCATTTTGATGAGCCTATTTTCAGGATAGGCACCCCTTCCAATGTTTGTTCCGCAAAGACATTTATGAGAAAATATTTACAAGTTTATTCAGAGAAATGTTTGCATGTTTTTCTAAGGGGGCTCTGAAAGTCATAGGAGGAAATATCTGACTATTATATGAATCTCAGATCAAACTAATTAAGAGTCAGTGTGTTCCGATAGAAAGATGTAGATCTCATGGTCAAAAATCTGAGATCATACATTGGGTCTACTGCTTACCATGCATGACCTTGAAAAAGTCTCTTCTCAGCCTCCGTTTTCTTATCTGCAAAATGAGGGTGTTGGACTAAAATCTCTAATCTTCCTCCTATCTCAAAATCCTATATAATAATTTACTTTGTTCACAGTTCCAGTAATTGTTTTTTATCTCAAACCATTTGCTAGAAACATAAGTGGGTTTTTTCTTTAGGTTTTATTTTTGGCTCCAAAAGGGTTCATATATGATTTCTCCCTCCTCTCCCTCCTTATACATATAAAACATGTAAAATAGCTTTGAAAATGCTCGGGTGCATAGGCACAGTAATTTCAGCATGACCTTTCTGCCAAACTACCTTATTTTTCTTGGTTTTACACATTAATAAAGGGGTACATTAAAACATGCAATTAAGCCTATAGACTTAGTGAATGCTGACCTAGTTAACATTACACACAATTGCAGGATGTGCTTACGATCCATTAGAAGACTTTTTTCCTCTGTTGCCATCATTAATGTACCTATTTGTGGCTGTTCATATACAAATGATGCAAGAAGGACCATATACCTACTGAAATTAATCAGACTTGGTTCTCCTATTATAGCTCAGCATTCTCAGAGTGCTCCAATCCTCCTTAGCCCAGAATACACAATAGTCACTGACAGATTCTAGCTTCTGAAATAGACTATAAGTGCCAGAGATGCGGGAGAGGGAGGAAAGTTAACAGCAACGTTCCTTCTTCGGGCTGCTTGTGTTTACAGCCTCATTTTCAAATAGATGCAGAATTAATCCTCAGTCTCCCTCTGGCCTTTTTCCCTGTAACTATAAAATGGAATCTTTTAGAAGAGCCCATGACTTAGCCTGGTCTTAGCTGGATTTCCTTGGGTTCCCTTCCCTTCCAAAGTCAAACAGGAACATTCCCCAAACTCCTCAATCTGCTGTACATACAGTTATTGGTTATACACTGTCTGCTTCTCTCCCTTCCCCCCAGACCCAAGGCTGCTTCCTCTCAGCAACTAGGTGTGTGTATGTTCATCCTTCATTGCCAAAGAAGACCATGCCATCAGAGAAATAACAACATGACTTGCACTTGACTTTGTTTTGAGTGAGGCAGGGCTGTGCAGGTCACCAGCCTCACTTCTCCTCCAGAGCCATCTGAATCCAGTGACCAGATATTCATCAGGATGACTGGAGATGACCCAGGATGAGGCAATTGGGGTTAAGTGATTTGTCCAAGGTCACATAGCTAGTGAATGTCAAGTGTCTGAGGTGAGATTTGAACTCAGATCCTCCTGACTCCTGC
>CM053774.1:72807322-72920912 GCA_028658325.1 Potorous gilbertii | reverse complement strand
ATGACTGGAGATGACCCAGGATGAGGCAATTGGGGTTAAGTGATTTGTCCAAGGTCACATAGCTAGTGAATGTCAAGTGTCTGAGGTGAGATTTGAACTCAGATCCTCCTGACTCCTGCACTGTTGCTCTATCCACTGCACCCCTAGCTGCCTATATATATATATATATATATATATATATATATGCACACACACATATACATATGCACACACATATGTATATATACTGTATATATAGTGTATAGTGTGTGTATACACACACATGTATATATATGAAATATATATATATATATAGTGTTCTAGTAAATGTGTAACAACCCATCCGAGGGAAAGAAGAAAAAATATATATGACTCCCTTGTAGAGTGAATCTGCCACCATCACTTCCCTAAAATCTAACCAATTAACAAAACAATAAATCAAAGCCTGATTTGTCAATTTCATATTTCCAAGGTGTGAACATTCATGGTGAACAATAAACAATGAATAGAGGACTAGCTCCAGCACAACCCTTTTCTAGGCAGCAAAAGAGAGTTCTGGGAGCAGAATTCAGACATTTCAATGCTTCCTGGATTCAGGATTTTTTTCTTCATGAGCCTATTACTTCATTTTCTCTTCCTGTTACTGTCTTTAAAAATTCAACAGTATTTTAAAAGTTAAAACAAGTTGATAAATTTTTCACACCCATATTATAGATGTATACAAGTCAAATCAAGAGGGAAAAAAATTAAGTTATATTTTTTAAAATTTTAGAATATGTTCTTTTTTATTATACAGTTTACGTTAGGGACAGGAATAAGACCTGAAACTGGACTTGAGATCTTGCTGAAATATAGAACTCCCCAAATGAAGAAACCCCCACTACTGATTAGCATCTCTTAAACAATTTGTAATCTTAGAGAACTGCCTAAAACAGTGAAATCAGACTCAAACAGAAATGGCTACTAAACCATAGGTAAGTATCCCTGTGGTTGGCATAGTGACTTAGAAAATCACATATTAACATTATCTGTATTTCATTTACTTTGTTAAATATTTCCTAACTACATTTTAGTTAGGTTAAGGCAGCACTTGTGGGTTATAAAGTGGTCCTCAGGTCATGTGTTTCCCACCTCTGGTTAAGTGATTTATCTAGGGTCACACAGCCAGGCACTGCAAGAAGTAGGACATAGCTCTACATATGATTTATTGCAGTGGGGGAAACTCCTTCAACTGATGCAGATCCACCACTGCCTTCAAACTTCATGTTTCAGGGATTTTCCCTGAGCTTCTGAGAGATTATATGACTTATCCACAGTTATGAAATTACTAAAGGTTAGAGACAAAATTCAAATCTAGATCTCTAACACAAAAGTCAATACTCCGTCTAATACTTCTCTTTGTTGCATACACACACACATATACATACACGTATATATATATATATATGTATATACACTTAAACACACACATATATACACATATATCCTTTAAATTGTCCCTTCTGTTTGATACTCCACCAACTGAATATATCAAACTATGAAACTATTATTTCTCACAGAAATATTATAGTAACGGTAAACACTATGACGTTAGTAATAACCAGAGGAAAATATACTTTTATCATTGTATTCCTTTAGGACGACTAAAATATAGAACCTTCGTCCAGTTTTTGGATACTTTACACTTATATATATTTCAGTACCTGCTCAAACGACCCATATCATTCCTACATCTTTAAAAATGAAAGCTTATGGGAGATCCTGATGAAGGCACTGGCTTTGGGGTTGGAAAGGTCTATCCACTATCTCTCATACTTATTAGTTGCATAAGCATGATAAAGTCACATAATTTCTCTGACTCTGAATTTCCCCATCAGTAAAACATGGATAGTAATTCCAATATTACCTGTCTCAAAGGGTTGTTGTGAAACACAAATGAGATCATGTATTTAAAAAAAATTCTACTTTGAAGGTCTTCAAAGTACTGTATAAATGTCGTCTCTTAGTACTGCTGATGTTTATTGAAAATGTGTCAATTTTAATACCAAGATGAACAGACTTCTTAATTGAATTGCCAATGCTATAATAATATGTTATTATAACATTTTTTAGAAACCAGAGACACAGATATTTTAGTCTTTACTCTTTAAAAATTTATCTCAGCTAAATTCAAGGTATTATTTGAAACACATTTTCCTCATCCAAATAAGGAAACTTTGGAATCATACATACCATATAAATATGATTTATTTTTCCAAGTTGCTGTTGACTTTTCTTAGATCATAACTCCAATTTCCTAAAATAGTTTTTCTCTTATCTTGTCCTATTCTTAGGGATTTCTAGTTGTTAGGCAGATGACATCATTATATGGTATTCAGGACACTAGAAAGAGTTTGCATTTTTAATTTTCTTCTATCTGTCCATCTGCATGCCTCTAATCTTCCATGCCTGAAGCAAACTTTCTATAATCTGTGTTCTTCACTATATGCTAAACATCTAGGACAAAAAAAGGAGCATCCTTCTGTGGAGAATAACTTAGCCAAGGCCACCTTACTTCATCTTTATGATGAAATGCATATTTCCCATTAAAAGGCAAATCTGTTCTTTTTAAAAGGGTGAATTGGATGGTGCTTTAACAGTAATTCCAGCTGGTTAAATTCATGGCACTAAAAAAAGTCTAGTGAAAACGTTCTCCACTTTTGCAGTATTTTTTCATTTTACTATATTGTGAACTGCATATATTTTCACTCACTATAAGCCCTTTATTCTCAGTATCTGATCCTTCATAGTCAAATGAGTTTTTAAGATGAATTGGGCTCAATAATATTGCTTTTATTACTTAAAAGCTCTATTTCAGTACCATTAATACCACATAAGGATGGTCTTGGATGGAACTGCTTCTTTCTCAGTAATTATGCAAGAACTGTTGACATTTCCCTACACTTTTTTTTACCTCTTCATGTATAGTCAGATTTATTTTCTAGCTCTGTTAAAATACTCTTATAAATTTTCTCTTCTCCTCTGATGCCATGACTCTTTTACATGAAAATTACATTTCGGTCAACTTGATGACTAATTATATTATGAGAAAAAACCACAAGTATGTTATACTATATTGCATGCAATGTGTGCTCCTGAAAATGTGGATATAGATAGAAGTTTTAAAAGTAAATCAGATGTTAGTTTAAATTAAGCAAGGGAACATTTTACTTGCAGGAATGGTTTTCTTGAAACAAATAATCATGTCCTAATATATATTTTTTTAATTTTGGATTTTTAGACTCACAATAACAAAAATAAAAGGCAGTATGGCTTAGTGGCTAGAGAGCCAGCCTTAAAATCAGGAAAATATGGGCTCAAGATTTATCTCTGATATAGTTGGCTATGCGAACAAAAACAAGGCACTATACCTCTCCTGGCCCCAGACAATTCCTTAAATTCTATAGAAATTATAGAATCAGTACTCATATGTGCATGTAGGGAATTATCCTCATCTCAAATTTTCAATATCAACATATCTACAGTCTGGTCTGAATAATAACATTGATATTATTATTTCTCACTGATGCTTAAATACTATTTTTATAATAAAAAACTTTTTCATTGATCCATTTTTCAGCTTAATTTTCTGTTTGCTGCTTATGCAAATCTATTTTTTCCAGTCAACTTCCATTAATGTACTATTTAATAATCCGTACTGTGGTATGGAGATGATAGAAACTCGGACATATTTTTACAAGAGACAAAGCCTTCGAAAGTTTGGACCTGGTAATGGGCTAAGGGTCTCTTGTTAAAGGGTGAACTAAGCAAAGTTGGAACAGGCTTACCATGAAAATGTCAAACCATTCAGTGAGGTGTTCTTGATCACACCAATTTAGGACAATGGCCTATTGTGTTGCAAAAAATATGGGATAAAAGCACCAAATCCTGCATCCTTGACACATGACGGTATTTCATTTTTTATAAAAAGCCCTCCATCATGATCATTAGTTGGATTGTCCTTAAAGTTTGGAGGATTATATTAATAAGTCCTTAAGAGAAAGATGGAAAACTCACTCAGATAGAGGGGGCTATCCTTCCATTATACTCAAATGTATTTCCTTGTTGAGAAAAACTCAAGTATAGATTAAAGATATGAGTATGGAAGACTATAAAAGTGGTATGACTGGGGCAGGGGGAAGGAGGAAGAGAACGGAGAAAGGGGAGAAGAACTCTCTGGACAGATAAGTAGGGTTACTTATAAATATTTATAGACTTTTGCGCTGTCTTGCATTTCTTCGATGGGGTGAAATAAAAGATGTCTGGTAACCATTATATATTATTAAATTGAATGCTTGTGAAAGGGTCTTTTTAGCCACATCTGCAGAAAACTAAATATCAGCTCTATTCTGATATTCACAGACAAGTCCCTGGATAAGGGTAAGAAGTCAACAGGGATTCATGAGAAGCGTTAGGTTCATGTAAACTCAACACATGGGAATTCTGGGAAATTAGTTACATTTCAATAAAGAGTTCATGTTTATTGAGAAGGTACATTTGAATACAGAAGCACTGTTCTTCATAGCTATGCTGGGAGAAAGCCCAACTCTATGGCTAGTCTATATATCATAATCCTTCAACTAGTGGTAGGTACTAAAACTACAGATATAGTGCCAAGAAAAAAAATAAAAAGTCTGTACAATGCTGACCCTATAAATCTTAGAAAATGAGAACTGTCTGGGTCATGCATCTAGCATAATCTTCCCTGCCTCTTCTTCTTCTCTTTTCTTTAAACAGTAAGAAAACTGATTTGAACATGGTCACAAAATAAGTTAATGGCAGGGCTGGCATGAGGATACTCTTACTGGGATCCTCTATTACCTAGAAAAGAAGAACATATAAAAGAGGATAGACATATAGATGTAAATAATATATAATATATTAATATAATATATAATTAATAATTTATATTAATATAAATATATAAATAGATATATTTGATAGCAAAGATCACAAGGTTGGAAAGAAAAATTCACTATAAATTCTGATTCCAGATAATTTTTCTTTAACTAAACCCATGGACAGCTGCAAAAAACCATCAGACTATTTTTTTTTCACACGAGTAAGGGCAGAAATTCTTATATGAATGGCTTTTGAAAACCATAACACTATGGAATTTTTTTTGAAAAAAAAGGTAAGTTGATGAAGCCAGGGGTGATTCAGGCAGGGGATGAAAATAGCATATATAATACTCATTTTGATTCCCAAGCATACATTTTTATGATATAAATATTTTATTCCCCCTTTCCCTCAGTGTAAATCATCTTGTTATAAAGAAACCTTGCCAATGTCTGGTCACCAGATCCAGATGGCTCATGAGGAGAAAGTGAGGCTGGCGATCTTACACAGCCTCCCTCACTCAAAATAAAGTCAAGTTCAAGTCATGCCATCATTTCTCTGATGGCATGGTCTTCTTTGGCAATGAAGGATGAACACAACAATGAGATCTATCATCCCTGAATACTACAAAAATAAAATATAAATTACAGAAACAAACAGAAATGTTGAGACGATACATGCCCAGAACAACCACTTGTATTTTAAAATCCTTATTTGAACTTCTTACTAAATGGAGTAGAACCTTTGGTTCATTTGCATATCATTATGAATAACTCAGAAGACCCCTGGGAATAGTTTTTAACTCACGAATCTTTTGTAAGTTCTGAAACTTTACTTCTCACCCATATATAGTGACTTTTTTCTCACCCAGGAAACACTATTGTACCACTAAAGAGTACTTAGTCTAGCTTGCTGGCATACAGCCTAAGCTTTTATTAGTATTAAAAAAAAAACCCACAGATCACATAATCTGTCTTTTGATATGCTGGTTCACATTTTTCAGTATGCTTGTATCTCTGCCAAGGATTGCCTATTTAGGTCAAAATACTCATTTTAACAAGACACAATAGAAGAATTTATAGGTAAACTTGAAAGCATAGTGGAAAAAATACCTTTCTTTTTCTTAAAACACATCTTACACTTTGTTTTCAAAAAACATCCCAACAACCTTATAACTTCCTTCAGTGCAAATGCCCATAGGTTCATAATTTATTCTAGTTAAATTTTCAGTATACATCAGAATGAATGTCATTATTTTTTTCAACAGCATTCAGTTTAGTTACCAATCAGGAGAGTCACTTAGCAATTCTGCTCAGAAAAAACAAGGGAGAAAAGCAACCAGGATCAAGGAGACCGTTTGATTTGCCTTCACTAATAAGGGCCATAAATTATTTACTGAACTTCAAAGTCCTGAAACTGGTGAAGTGCGCTGGGGCAAAAGTAGAATTTGTTTGTTTACTATCAATTATTTATGCCGTATGTTTTACAATGGAAAATGTGTAGAAAAGGCAGAATCCAAAGCAATAGTACAGAGCAAAAAAGAGCATTATGTTAATTCCAGAAAAGTTTAGATACATCTTCATTGATATTCCCAATGTTGTATTTATGAACTTTTCAATAAAACTCCCAACAATTCCATGTACCAAAAAAGGTATAGTATTTCGAAAAGAAATAGGTATGTGAGACTGTCCATAAATATGTGTTCCTCTACCTGTGATAGAAGTATTTTATGTTTATATCAAAGAGTGACATTAAATTATGGATGCCAATTCAATTATTAATATTTTTGAAATGTAGGTTCACAATGATAGCAGAACTAATCCAAGTCTATCCAAATCATTCCTTGTGTGTATATATAGGTCAGCCAAAAAATAAATATGTCAATCTTTCTAATCAAGCTGCCACTTCAAACTTAGTTTAGTAATTATGGATAAAAATGTTAGATTGAAAAAGCCACAACCCTGGGATGCATGGAATGTAGGCCAGGAAGCCATTGTTTTTAATGTGCCTTAGGTCAAATGTGGTAAACTTCACACTTTTAACTGGTGCTGTTTGTAATAGATTGAATGAAACAGGTCTACAAAAGAATCAATAAATGTAAAGACTGGAAAGAATTAGAGAGGCTTGCAGACTTGTACCTATTGTCTGGGGGAATTAGATGTCAGTTTGAGTATTATAACTCTGACAAAGGTTTCCGAACTTTAATTTACTTGAACATATAATGGGCAATGGAGAGTCTGGGAAACACTAGTCAGTCTGAATACATTATTTAACAAACACTTTAATGAATGCTACACACATTTTTATACTCCTGACATATTCTGTGTCTGCCCATTCATTTTTGTTGAAGAACCTTGTTTATCAATGAAACACACCTCTCTAAAACAATCTTCTGTTACATTCCTTAAATTCCTGAACAGTGATGGTATACTTGGTGCTGAATATAGCACATTCATGGGAATATGCTAAATTTCCCTAAATGGGACAATCTAAGAGACACTTAGACAGAAAAATGGATTGCCCAAACTTGCTAAACAAATAGGATAATGCCAACGGAGTTAAATAAGTAACTCCTTGTTCTCTCTCTGTATTTGTATGTATATGTGCACACACACATATATAACATATAAATATATATGTATACATATACACAGAAACCCCCAATACACATAGAGACAAACATAAATTAATAATTAAAATAGCTAACATTTATATAACAGTTACTCTGTGCCTACATACTATGTGTAAGTATATCTACACATACACAATTTTATGGTTGTTCAGTCATTTTCAACCCTTTGTGACCCATTTAGGGCTTTCTTGGCAAAGATACTATAGTGGTTTCCCATTTCCTTCTCCAGTGCATTTAATAGATGAGGAAACTAAGGCAAGTGACTTGTCCAGGGTCACAATGCTAGAAAGTGACTGAGGCTGGATATGAAACCAGGTCTTTCTGACTTTGAGTCCAGAACTCTATCTACTGTGCCACCTAGTTTCCTATCTATGTGTGTGTGTGTGTGATGTTACATTATATGTTACATATAATGTTATATTTTACATATAATTATATATTATATTACATAGTCATATACACAAATGTGTGTATGTATATGTGTGTGTGCATATGTGTATATACTTAAATAGTAAATATGTATATTGAATCAGTATTTCAGAGGCATTCTGATTAGAGTCTCAGAAATGCTCTATGTTTGGCATCACAGAAGGAGATATTCAATACCTTTTTATTTATTTACTTATTCTTACCTAAAGCCCTAAACTTAACTGCACTTAACTCACAAAGCAGTTGTACAACTCTTGTAGACACACTGATGCAATTTAGATAGGATGCATACCCCCACACTTATCTTTGGAAAGGAGAAAACATTCCATTAATCAAAAAGGAATGCATAAACACACTTGGGAATAAATGGAAGCCACATTGTGAAGTGGGAATTAGTGCTCTCCTTATAACATGAAAGAATGATGTGTTAGATCATTGCAGACGGATAATTATAGACAGATCCCCCAAAGCAACCCTAAAACTGAGGGGGCAGATATTACTTGTTTGGGTACTCTCACTACAGATGAGTCAACTATGGAAGGTTACATCACTGGAGTTAGAACACTGGAGACAGAACTCAATCAAACAGCCCTGTTTTCCATTGTTTCAGTAGAGCTAGACTGCCAGTAAATGGAGCAGACCATTATTCCATGAATATTTACTAAGCACCTATTAAGTACTAGAGTATTCTGGAATATACAAAGCAATTGAAAGCATCTTTGCCTTTAACAAAGTTGAAATCTAGTCAAACATTCTCAGGCATTCTGAAATGCTGAGAAACTTAGATAATGGTGACTGTTGTAACACTTCACCCAGGCAATTCATGAACTCTGATTTATACGAAGTATGGCAGAGGGAGCCAATAGACAGGAGGATCTGGGTTTAAGCCCTGCCTTTGGTACATAGGAGTTGTGTGACTCTAGGTAAGTCACTTAACCTCTTAGCACTCATTAAGTTGTGGGGCAGACAAGATTTACACAGGTATTTTTTTTTCCAGTGGAGTGAGAAATCAAATCCCAAATCAAACATCAATGAAACCATAGTGACAGCCTCCCTCAAAAAAAAAAATCACTGTACTAGATACTGTAGGGAATATAGGAATATTTAATTCAATTCAATAAATCTTTATTCTTTATTATCAACTTGTATGTGCAAAAAATGCTACTACGTATTATAGAAGCAAAGACAAAACTGAAACTCTTCCTAAGCACTAGAAACTTATTTTCTTTTGAGGGGATATGACATATGCACAGATAAAGATAAGGCCAGTCCTTAGCAAAAGAGAGAAAGAAGAGATAGAGAGGTAGGAACAGAGAGTATGTGAATAGGAATAAAATTTCATATAAAATTTTGAAATTGTTGTCAGATCACATATCAAAATTTTCCAAGTTACCAAAAAGAGACACACACATACGGGCACACAGAGAGACAGAGAGAGATAGAGGGAGAGAGACATGCACAGAGACAGAGTGGGACAGACACATATACACACACAGAGTAAATTGGGGAGGGAGAGAGAAACATACCAACAATTAGGGAAACCAGGATAAGCCTAGTGTAGCAGGTGTTGCTTTAACTCAGTTGTGAAAGAAATTAGACATTTCAGGATGCTGAGATGAGGGGGGTATGAATTCTGGGTATGGGAAACAGGATGGGAATCCCAAGGGATGAAGGAGGAGTAGCATCATGCCTAGTCTGGACCACAGAGTGCGAGGTGAATAATGTGTACATTTGACTTAAAAGTTCTGAAACTGTTTTTATATCACATCTCAAAATCTTCCAAGATACAAAAGATACTAACTTTGGGCCTTGAGGAACAGTTTTCTGAAATTATGTTTATTTGAGAACTTGCTATAGAGAAAATGACAATAAAATTATAGGAACAATATACAAATATGAACCTTCTATTCTACTAGACTACACCACAAAAGCCAAATGTGTCAGGTTCTAATCCTTAATGCTGAAATTTAAGGTTCGATCTAATCTAACATGGAGTAAGTATTATCTGCTTCTTTATTTACCTTTTGATCAACTCAGAACGTTGAAGGCTTTATTTAATCAGGGACTGCAAACATGCCTTTCTCATCCTACCTATTTTTTATAGTATACAATGAAAAATTAGAGGACAGATTATTTAAAAAATTGAGCATAGGATTTGATGACTTTCTGTGCACATATCTATGTGTGTATATATATAAAATGAATTTAAAAGCCCTAAACTAAATCCATAGAAATACTGGTATCAAATGAGATAACATGCAACAAATGCTCTTTAAATCTTCTAACACTCTTTTCTTCTCTCTTTATACCAACTTACTTGATGATGCCATCAGCTCCCATGAATGAAGTTATCGTCTCTATGCTGATAATTCCTATGATTAGAATTACCCATCCAGTCTTAATTGCTCTCTACATCTCTGGTCTCACATCTCCAATGCCTACTGGATGTCTCTAGCTGGATGTCCTACAGACATCTTAAAATCAGAACTCAGCTCACTCTCTATCCCCCCTCAACTCTCCCCTCTTCCTAACTTTTGTAGGCTACCATAATCCTTCCAGCCACCCAGTTTACAACTTAAGTATCATCCTTAACACCTCAATCTCTCTAACTCCCCATGGTCCAATCTGGCACCAAGTCTTATTGTTTCTACCTTCAGACCATCTCTCATGTATACCCCAAATTCTCTCCTCTGACACTACCCACCATTGGGAGATAGGCTCTCATCCTCTTAAGTCTGAATTACTGGGATCATCTTCTGGTTGGTCTCCTGAAGTCTCAAATCTCTCTCCATTCTGGACCAATTCTCTACTCAGCATATGCCTCCTATTCACCTCCAGAATCAAATGTAAAATCATCCACAGGTATTTAAAGTCTACACCCATGACGTCTCCTTTCCTTGTCTTCTATCTTTACTCCTCCCCACCAGTCCACATTCTCTATACAATGTACTGCTTCTTCCACAGGAAACTCCATTTCAAGTCTGACTATTTCCCATATTTGATACTCTCTGCCTCCTGACTTGCCTGGCTTCACTCAAATCCTGGCTAAAATCTGACTTTTTGCAAAGAAAATTTCCCCAGTCCCCTTAACTTTAGTACCTCCCCCCACCAGTTTATCCTGTATCTTTTTTTTTTTTTAATAGCAGAGTTGTTTTTGTGTTGGGTCCATTAGACTGCGAGCTCCTTAAAAGCAGGAACTGTTTTCTGCTTTTCTTTCTTCACCCGCAGCACTTAGCACAATGTCTGCCACATAATATGTTTTTAATAAATGCTAGCTGATTCACTTACTATAGATGTACCTAATAGATAACCTTCTAAGTGGTGTGGGAAAAATGATTAACTAGCATTAACACAATACTCTCTGTAATAATTAATAATACTAAAGTTAGGATTTATATAGCACTTCAAGGTTTGTGGAAGGATCTTATTTTATCCCCACAACCACCCTGGAAGTTAGAGGAAACTGAGGCTTAGAAAGGTTCAGGGTCATATCACTAGTAAGTGCCTAAGGTAGGATTAGAACTCAGGTCTTCTTGACAAAGGCTCCAGGATTCTGTCCACTGTGTCACCTAGCTGCCATTTTACAGTGCAATATTAATAATTACTCTTCACATTTAGATAGCTTTGAGGTTTATCCAACCCTGTGACCAGGCAGACAGTGTTTGTATACTGAGAAAAAGGAAAAGATCCCCAAATAAGGTAAGAATCAATGTTTCTGGAAGAGACAGAGAGGATAAAGTAAGAGTATGGAAGAGAGGAAAATGGACAGTTTTGCAGCTTAAGGGAAGGAGTACAAACTTTGGCAATGAGTAAGATGACCGCATCCTCTGATAGTGCAAGAAAATTTCTTCCTCTTGAATCTACTATCTACCCAACTGCGATTTTCAGTTACACGTGGCTGTGGAACTTTCCTATTTTGGAACCTTCAGTGGCTACCTCTATTGCCCCAAGCTAAAAAAAAATCTCACCTTGGCATTAAAATCTTTCATAATGTAGCTCCAAGATGGCATTCCAGGCTGTAAGTACATTAATTTCCTTCATGAACTCTAAATTTGAGTTAAATTGGGTTATTTTCTGTTTCATGAACTTGGTATTCCATTTCCTATCCAGGAATTTTTACATAGACAGTCTTGCCCCAAGTGAAACGCACT
Source organism: Potorous gilbertii (assembly GCA_028658325.1). Lineage (NCBI taxonomy): Eukaryota > Metazoa > Chordata > Mammalia > Diprotodontia > Potoroidae > Potorous > Potorous gilbertii. Next base: position 72,908,843 of record CM053774.1, on the reverse strand, counting down.
ACCTTCTCACTTCTGTCTCCTCAGAATCCTTAGCTTTCTTTAAGGTTCAACTCATGGGTCCATATGAGAAGCATGTCCTGAGTTGTTAATGTTTTACTCTTTATTAAATAATTTCATCTATCATCTCTCTCTCTCTACCTAAAAGCAAGGTTTAAAATAATTTATTAATCAGTTACTATATTCCAGTTACTGTCCTAAGTGGAAAGAATACAATTACAGCCAGAAACAAAGGCATCACTTGCCCTCAAGAAGCAAGATCTAAAAATGGGGAGTGGGTGGAGACTGAAGGTACCTTGTGCAGGGCACAGGAACAGTCGTATGGAGGGAATAAAGACTTTATTGACCTGACCCTCCTTAAATTGGAGCATCCTAAGGGTTCCAGTCAATCAGAGGGAAAGACTGCAGAGGCTGGAGGCTACTTCCAATCTAACCTAACATGACCTGTTTACAGTCTACCTTCTCTGAGTAAGCTCCCTGAGGGCAGGACATTTGATTTTCTTTTTCTAATATTTTGTTTCTATCCTCAATACCTTACAGAGTGCTTTGCACATAGCAGGCCCTTGATGAGTAGTTTTTCAGGAGGTGGATTGGAATGGAAGGAAGAGAAAGAACTGAAGAGGAAATTGAGAGGTATTAAGGAACTGTGTTTGTGCCTGTGATTTTAATTTTCTCAATGAAGCAAAAGAAATGGCATCTACCAAGATGAAAGTGGTAGATTGGAAATGGGAGCTTTGGAATAAAGTTGTGTCATAATCTCCTTCTCAATGCTTAGCTTATTAATATGTATATTAAGAAAAATTCTATGACCAGAATAATGAAGCCAGAAGGGACCTTAAAGGTAACCCAGCCCAAGTGTCTTTTTTTCAGCAATAAAAGGAGCCTGAGAAATTATCTGACTACTCAGTCACACCACTAATAGGGTGCCATATCAGGTGTCTGCCTATACCACAATCCTGCATTACTTCTCACTCATTAGACAGATGTAATATATTTGGAAATATCTCTGGTGTTTTACATCATGTGTCAATCTCTTCTCCTCAAGCCTCTCTTCCTCTTCCCCACCCTTTCCTTCCTTCCATCTCCCTGTCTCTCGGTCTCTCTCTCTCTCTCTCTCTCTCTGTCTCCATAGATATATGTATATCACACGCACACACACACACACACACACACACACACACACACATACACACCAGCTGTCCAGGCTGTCCAGGCTAATATACCACATGCTAAAATGAAAAGAATGCTGGATGAAAAGTTATGAGGATGTGTTTGAATTCCAGCTTCACCACTTAATATCTTCCTGTAGTTGTGCAAATGATCTGTCCTCTCTGGGTCTCAATCTCTTCATTTGTAAAATTAGCAAGTTGAACTAGATGGCCTCTAAGGTCTTTTCCAGTTCTATATCTATGTTTCTGTAAACGATTCCAAAATGATCTTTCAGCATGAAACATCAAGCTTTGTCTGCACCACTGCGAAGGAAGCATCAGCTAAAATCTTGGGACTGCTTCACATAGGTTGTTGTGAACATGCCACAAACAGCCGACTCTTAAAAATACTGTTTAATTTTCTTTAATCCATTTCGTTTTATGGATCTAAAATGGCCATCAGACAATAATAGTGCAGTTTCCATAAGGAATAAATTGTTACTGCTTGACAAAAAACTCTTTTTATGCCAGAATAGGGAAATATAAAAATGTCTTTTTCATATAATTATATTAAAAAATGTGTTAGCATGTTCTCTCATATTACAGCTGTTAGAACCTTTTTTTTAAACAACTGACTTAAGCGCTTTCCTTTCCTTCCTCATTTTTTCCTAATTAATTTCTCTTCAACCAAAGAATTCTTTCTTTTTATGACTTCTGCTATCATAGCAGCGCCTCCAGAAAATGAGCTAGTCCATTTTGGAGTCCTACCCTTCCAAAAAGCAGGTTTCTAATGAGGATACTTTCCCATGTGGTTTTGTTATTATTTTACATTATTTCACAATCGGGGAAAGCAAGCAAGTGACTGATATGATATCCATAAATTTAAATCCTTTGCCATTCAGACACAATCATTTTCAGGAGCTAGGAGGGAGATCTCACTTTCTTGTATTTCCTATTTTCTGCCAGGGCAATAAATTTGGTTACTGAATGGGGAGGAGAGCCACATTGACTTTTTAGCATAATCAATGTCATGGCTGGGACCACTGTGAATCTGACTTAGGCTGCCAGTATCATTCACTAACTCTTACGTTAATGCATTAACTAGTTAAAGACAATCTTGTACTTCAAACAGATTTTAAAATTTTCTTATATTTCTTTAAATTTCGTTTATACTTGAAAACACTAAGGTTAGTGAGATTTGCTTGTGTGTTTCACAAAGCTTACAGACCTTTGTTTTCTTTCCTTTTAGGTTTTGAATATGAATATCTCTAATCTGGATAAAAGGGAAAATGTATTTCATTTAATAATGTAGCTTCTAACAAATTAGACAGAAAAGCCAAGACCAATGTCTAGAGGTTCCATTTATTAAAGATAATGACAAGAAACATTGCTGTCTCTATTGCTACCTCCTTATGGCTCATTCCTCTCACTCACCACTATGTGAAAATTATGAATTCAAGGGAGAATAAATTTAACAAATTATTCCACATGGCAAAACTATATGTGACAATATAGCCCATAAACAGGCAAATATCTGCCTTTGCTAAACTCCTTAACCAAGTGGGCCCCACACAAAAAACAGTCTTATTTCATTCACTTTAGCTGTACCATCAAAATAGATCGACAGAATTAATTCAGCTAGAGCAATCAGTATTGATCACTGAAGACAGCCACTGAAATGGACAAACTTGATATTTTGCGATCTATTTCTGCTTTGTGTGTACAGACATGATCTTTGGCATTGCATTGTAACAAGTTTAATGAGACATATTTGAAAAATAACTCTTTGAAGTAGTTTATTATTGTTAGAAAATCCAATATCATTTTTCTGCTGATATGGATTCAATTCTATTGGACAATAAAGTGTCAAGAATTATTTAAAAAATGAAGTAAATTGATTTGTTATTAAAATAAAGAATGAGAAGCAGAATGGTGTAGTAGATGCTAAAATGAAGACCTGGGGTCCTGGTCCTACTTCTGACCCATATTTGTTGTGTGATGACAGACAGCGGTTCTAGGTCAAAAACTCTATAAAATATATGTTACACAGATGGTAGTAACCTGGATTGCTAAAAGTTTTCCTCATCTGGATGTTCCCTATAGCAATGCAGTCTCTAGGAATGTTACAGAGAAGATGATCATCAATATTGGTAGAAGGGAGTCCCCTTAAGAGAGTTTCCTGTACAATACAGTTTCTGTTCCTATTACTAGATGATTACAAAAAGTGAAATTTTAAGAAGTTAATGTATATATTTTTAAAGTGGCTGTCATGCATTTTATCCAAAGTCTGCTCTTCTTTCCCTTTTTGTTTTGTACACTCAATGTTTTGATCTAATTTTTCTCTATCTCCTATATGCTTTTGTTTTGCTGTTCAGTCATTTTTTTTCAGTCGTGTCTGACTATTTGGGGTTTTCTTGACAAAGATACTGGAGCAATCTGTCATTTACTTCTACATGTCATTTGACAGATGAAGAAATTGAGGCAAAAAAGGCTAAGATGTTTGTCCAGGGTCATATAGCAAGTGTCTGAGGCCAGATATGAACTCAGGAAGATGAGTCTTCCTGACTCCGGGCTAGTTCTAATTTTATTTACGTATAAAATAAGACACTTGCTAAAATTTGAATATGAATGCATTGTATCCCCTTATACCAGGGGTTCTTAACCATTTTTTTTGTTTTGTGTACCCCTCTGATAGTTTAATGAAACCTAAATCTCTTCTTAGAATAATGTTTTTAAATTAATAAAATTAAATATATTAGACTACAAAGGAAATTATGTTGAAATATATTTATCAAAAGGTTAAAACAATTTAACAGACCTAGATTAACATCATTTGCTTTAAAACACACACACACACACACACACACACACACACACACACACACACGTGGAATTAGAGACATAAAGCAATTAGCCCAAAAATTTAGGGTAACAAAATTCCCCTGACTCCAGAGAACTGAAATAATGAAAAAGCCTTTATTTCACTTATGATCTCTATTTCACTTTTCAGTTTACACATATAGATTGTACCATACTTGATGTATAAAACTAAATTTTAGGCTACAAATACACTATTTTAATTATCTTAAAGTTATTTAAAAAGTGTTATCATACAGCAGTTAACAGAGATGTATGCATTAAAGGATGACTTTTTTGTTGTTGTTTTGGGGTTGGATTTTTTTGTTTTGTACTTCCTACATACCACAAGTATTTCATTTTGAATTACTGGAGTGCATTGTGAAGTATACACATTATAACAAGAGGTCAAATTTCACTCAGTGAATCAATTCAATATGAGAAACAGAAATCTCCACAGAGGAAAGAAAATTGCCTTAAAGTCAGTTGACATCATTTTGCTCCAGCTTCTGGCTCTGAGTGGTTGGACTCAATACATCCAGACTCCACAGAACTCTGGGCTCCTTTGAACAATAGGCAGCTTTAAGGGCTGTTATGAAGAACAATGATGAAAATATAACTGACGAGCTTTTCGTCTTGTGAGACCTCTCAGAGAAGACAGCAATCGCTAAAAGGCCTTTGTTGTTTAGGTAAGAATGAAAGTACTTTTTGCCTTTCTTCCCCCACTCTAAGTTCTGTGCTCAAATGCTGACCTTATATTCAGAAAACCCAAGAATTCGTTCCGACTCACATTGCCTTTGATCAGATTTCCAATATAGTCTAAATAACAGATCACTGTAAAGAATATGTAAAACAGTTTCTGTTCAAACAGTGGTAAGTGTTTGAAAAGAATGCTCTGTTTATTCTACAATGCCATCAACTTAACACTTTGTTCAACTGCTGATCAGAAGCCAAAGATGGCACTGAAGTTAATGGAACTGAGAGAATAGGTTATATAGCTTGGATGATTAGATAGATAAAAGAAAAGGAGTAAGTTAAATTCTTTTAAAACAAATGGAGGATATCCCAACCATCCTTAAGACTCTTTTTAAAAATCATCTCCCCTTCTAAATCTAATCAAAATATAATGCTTTCCATATATTTGAAGCCAAAGAAAGAAACTGACCAAGAGCTCCCTACAATTCAACAATTCACTTGAGAAACATTTATCAAATACCTACTATATGCAAAGCACTATACTGATTACATTAGGTAATTAAAGCCAATACTATCTCTAGGAGAAAGGCAATGTGGAATAGGGTAGCTGATAGAAAGCTGGCCTCAGAACCAAGGTCTGGGTTCAAGTTCTGCTTCTGAGACATAGTGTCTATGTAACCCTAGGCAAGTCCCTTGACATCCCAGCAATACAGATGGCTCCTTGAGAGTACAAAGTTTCAGAGAAAATATTGATCTTTGTTGGTAGAGGGAATTTTCTCATTTGGGAGTTTCTTTTATCAATTAATTCACATCTCCAATATCCAAATCTGAAAGAAGTTGGATGGTCAACTACCTAGGATAGGCCTCTATAAACATTAGAGTATTTAAATGAAGTTGTCTTGGCCATCCTAAAACACACAGGCAATAAATCCCTTAAAAAGCTACCTTAGCTTCAGTACGAGACTACAAAGAACATAGAGATGAGAAGCTACAACTGAAGAAATACTGACTATGAAGCTAGAATACCCAGATTTAAATCCTGCCTCTCTTATTTATACCTCCTTAGGTCTCAGTTTCCTCATCTGTAAAAATGAGAATTGGCCTAGAATGACTTCTAAAGTTCCTCCCAGCTCTAAATCTATGATCCAACAGGATTACAGTTACAAATTCTATGATCCTAAATTACTATTAGAAAAAAAAAGTCTTTATGTTCTCATTTCAGTAAACCTGCATCATTTGTATGTGTCTACAGTGAGATTTCTAACATTTCATCATCATCAAAAAAAGATTTCTTAGTATGACATCCTATCAAATTTTAGTTCTTTTGTGATTTCATTTGACTTTACCCTGTCCTCCCATAAAATCATAAACTCCTCAAAGGCAGAAACTTCCTTTGTAACTCCTCGCAGGCCCTTGCACAATGCTTTGCATACTTAATTAAAAATTGTTGATGGACTTCTAATCCAGAAATGATGGTGTATGATCATAGAGCTATAAAGCAACAGACTTGGTATAGTCTTCAAGAGTAAGATGCTTAATAATCTGCAGTGAGAATAATTTTTTATAATGTCTTAATATGGCTCTATAGTTGCAATTTGAACACATTTCTAATGTGTTTCTAAGCCCACTAAGACTTAAGTAGATGGAAAGTCATATGGAAGATAAGTGACTCTCATCATTTAAATATTAAAAGAGGATGACTTGTGAGTTATTTTGAATAATCACTACAAGTAAGCTCACAATCTTCTGTTGGAGATTCAACAGCTATCTAAAATTAATGTTGGTTTCCCAATAAACATAATTAACACAGAAGTTCTTCTGGCCTTCCAATGAACTTCTGATGATATAGTGTACAGTAGTACAGAAGCAGAAGAATGGTTTGGGTCCTGGCTGTGTGTAACATTTTTGTGTAACTGTGTCACCTTCATAAACCTCAGTTTACTCATCTGTAAAATATGAATAATCATTGAAAAATTTACCTACTATGTGCCAAGAGCAACTTCCATCACAATTCTCGTGTGATTTACATCCTCATAAACCTCAACATGCTTTTAAAACAATAAAACAAAGTCTTGAGGCTGCTATCTCTAGATATTCAGAGAGATATTCCTATGTTCATTCTTCAAGGTTCAGGACAGATTCTTGGGGAACACCTACACTTAATAAACAGGAGGTAGTAGTATTTTACAAAGGACACTGAAAAGAAATGTTGATCAGCTTTAGGACCAACATCCAAAACTAATTTCTTCTGAACTATGGTGTTACATTGCCAGCTGTTTGCTACATATCCGTTCCCACAGGCCTCATCAATATCTTAAACTCAACAAGTCCTAAATCCACCCCTCAAAAGTCAGACCTCCAAGTTTCCCCATTTCTCCTGACATTACCACTGTCGACCCAGGTTGTTAAGAGCGAGTAGATTCTTACTCGTCTCAATTCCTACACTCAGTAAATTGCCAAGTGCAATTCTACCTCCAGAACATCCCTTCTTTTGCCCCTTTCTCCTTACTCATATGTCCATTACTGAGATATAGATCAACGGTTCTCAAAGGTGAGGGTTTCACTAGACTAGTATCATGTAATTTTGGATATTATGCTATTGCAGATAAAAGAAAATTAATCTATTTATTACAGATTTTATTTTCCCAACATATGTATTATGAGTAAAGCATATGCAAAACAAAATTCTGTTTCCTTCAGAAACTTGCCTCTTCTGAATTCTCTGGTCACACTTTACAGGCCCCCTTCCACAACCCAGTGACAAAGGTCTCCTTTGCACTCCTCACTCATAACACTATCAGAACATCGACTCAGAACATTTTAATTGGTTGCTTAGAATTTTCTCCCTCATCTCTGTTCCCTGCCTCCCCTCAAGTCTCAGCTCAAATCCCACCTTTTGCAAGAAGCATCTTTCGATCCTCCTTAGTTCTAGTGACTTCTCTCTGCTGATCACCTCCAATTTATCAAGGAAATATCTTGTTTGTGCATAGTTGTTTTCATGTTAACTTCAAGCTCTTGGAGAGCAGGAACCTTCTTTTGCCTTTATTTGTATCTCAAATATTTATTACAATGCTTGGCACACAGTAAGTGCTTAACAAGTACTAATTGACTGACAGATTAAATAGCACCTATTACACCTAAGCAAAAACCTCAAAATACTTCAGTCCTTGAAAAGACAAAATTAATTTTTTTAAAGTCTCTTCTTATTGAAAGGAAATTGCACACACATGGGGATCCTAATTCTTATATAGTGATTCCAACTTAAACATTCAGTTCATCACTATTCCTCATGGTAAAGAATATTGTGCTATTTTTTTAAACTATGAGGACATATGATTTAGATTTCATAACTTTTATAACTGACCTTCCTGCTTCCAGTCTCACTCCCTTAGACCTCATTAAAGTTGTCAAATTAATAGTCCTAATAAACAGATACAACCATGTCACTCCATCTTCAGTCACTTTCCACACTACTGGGGACACTTCAACTTTGCATATAGAGCTTTCCACAAGGTCTCCCATTTATCTATCATTGCACTAATTCTACATTATTCTATATTACCTCCCTTCAAGTGCTGTATATTCCATTCAAAATGAACTGCTTACTCTTCTGTAAATTCAATAAGCCATCCTCTTTTCTCTGTACCTTTCCAAGTCTTTCCTTCATTCCCTCCCTCCAGATTTTCCGCCCAGGGATTTTCTAGAATTCCTGACTTCTGTCAAGGATTAGCTCAAGTGCCACTAGCAATGTGAAAACTTTCCTGTAACTTCCTCAACCAAAATTCTTAGTACTTTCTCCTTCTGAAATTAATTTGTGTTTATTTCTTTTGTATACATGGTGTATTCTTCTTTCCTTCTCCCTCCCCAAGCATAATACCAGTTCCTTGAGGTAAGATGCTATTTTTTTCTCATATCTCTGTACAACAGACAGCTGAATAATTTTTGTTGAATTGAACTGAAACAAAAGAAATTTCTTGAAGAAATATCCAAATGATCTACTTTCCAAAGAAGATTTAATATTAACAGAAAGGATAGATACTTCCTTTAACTCTGATATTTAATTGCATTGAACACCTTATTTATTCCCTGCCTAAGATACAAAAACCTCCAAGGAACTCACAATCTAATGTGGGAGGCAGTTGTAAATAACTACATACAAACAAAATATGTACAGAATAATTGAGGGGAGTCTCAGCTGGAAGACACTAGTCTTAAGGCAAATTGGAAAAGTCTCCTAGCAGAAGAGGCTAGTTAAGGACCCTAGCTAAGACTTGAAGTCAGAGAAACCAGGAGGAAGAGAAGAGAAGAGAAAAAGAGTTCCAGGAATGAGGAACAATCAATGAAAATACAGAGCTGCGAGATGATGTATCTTGTGGAAGGAACAGCCATTGGATCACAGAGTACATGGAGAGGTCTCAGCTATAAGGTTAAAGTCTGGAAAGACCAAAAGGGAATAAGTTATAAAGCTTTTTAAAAGCCAAATGGGATTTTTTTTATTTCATCTTTAAGGTAAAAGGAAGCCATTATAGTTTACTGAATAGGGGAGTGATATGGTCAGACCTATGTTTTAGAAAGATCACTTCAATGAGCTGCATGCAAGGTGGTCCAGAATGGGGAGAGACTTAAAATAGGGAGACCAACTAGAAAGCTATTACAACAGTCCTGAAGCGAGATGATGAGGGTCTATAACAGGATGATGGCAGTGGCAGAGGAGAGTAGGGAGTATATACAAAAGATGTTATGATGTTAGGAAAGTAGAAGTAACAGGATGGATGGTGGATTCAATATGGTGTGTATTTGCATATGTGCATGTCTAGAGTATAATGAGAATGACCAAGGAGCCAAGGATGACGCCGAGGCTTTGAACCTTGGTGACTAGTGTTAGTACCCTCAACAGTGGATAAAGAAGTTAGAAAGAGGGCAAAACAAAACCAAAAATCATCAAGAGTCCCTGCTCTCAAGGTGTTTCCATGATTGTATCAGACTAGAATTTTGTTTTCTTTTAGTGCTGACTTTATTTCCATTAATGTAGATGTTATTCCTTTGTTCCTTATGTCTGAACTGTTCATTTTGAGATATTTCTTTATTTCTCTGAGATTCTTCTTCCTTTTTCATTCCTTAAGGTACAATAAAATCACACAAGTCACTTAACCTCTCCAGGGCTAAGTTTCCTAATCTCTAAAATAAAGACTTTGAATTAGATGACCTCTGATCATCTGTGTGGGAGAGTCATATAAGTGGAGCAAGCACTCGCCTTGTCACCAGAAGACTTGGATTTGACACCTGACTGTGCAATGAACTATCTGTAAAATGGGGACAAGAATATTTATATTACACATATCACAAGTTCATTTTAGAAACTAAATAAAATTATATATGTGAAAGTTTTTAAAAACCATAATTTATTATATAAAATACATGCTAGCATTACAATGCATTTGCTTTTGGGGGGGTACCTGCTTCTAGCAAACAAAAATACACTCATTAAACTACATACTTTATTTTCAGAGAAAAGTATTAATTTTCAAAACATTAATTAATTTTGCTAGGACTATTTTCTATTTACAGTTAAAAATTTTGCCTCTACTAAACTATAAATATAGTTTTTTCAAATCTAATTTCAACTTTAATCCTCAGCAATTTAAAAACTCAGTTATTATTTTAAATCCTACCCTCTATTCAGCTGCATAGTGTTCCCAAGTAACCATTCAGCAAAATAGCTCCTTATCAGCTCCTATGCTTTCAACAACCATTTATTAAGTGCCTTCTGCCTATAAAGGGCAGTTCTGGAAACTGAGGGAAACAAAAAATTTTGATAAGATACAGTGCTTGCTTTCATAGAGTTTATAGTCCAGCAGGAGTCTATGATCCATAAATTAATAACTGTATTATAAATATAATTATGTGATAATTATAGTATATAATAAATGCACAAGATAAATTTCTAGCAGGAATCACAATTCCTTAACTATATTTTTCCTTTATCGTATTCATCATCTGTTTTTGAATTTCTTTTCATATCACTACTCATCTTTTTGATATTATAGATTAACTGATAAAGTATTTCCTTGATTCATTTTCTCAGCTTATGCCTTTCTTTAGATATTCCTTTAGTGATCATTTCTATTTCTTCTTTGCTTTCAAAGTGAAAATATATTGAAGAAGAAAAACCAAACAGCATCAAGAAAAAGCTTATATAATTGGGCCAAAGGGAAACATTTGAAGTATGAAAATCTGATTATGCCAAAAAAAATCCTTTACTCTATTTTAGACAAGTCATTGAAACTCTCAGAAATGGGAACAGTATTGATAAAGCATTTCACAGACTGAAAAGTGCTTTCCTAACTAAACCACTGTAACAATCTCAGCACAGCTAGTATCACCTCATTTATTACACATGAGGAAATGGAGGTTTAGGGAGGATTATGGACTTCCAAGGTCATAGATTTCAGAAATGAGACTAGAACTCACAACTCCAGATATCATCCCCAGTCTCTCTCCTCTGACCCTGTGCTTCTCTGTAGAGAAGGTCCATCAAGAAGAGAGTCCTTCATAATGTGGCATTTTAGCCTAATTACGGTTGATAAGCTTATAGTTTAGAGGAACTAAGATGGAATTCTAGCACTAAATTAGCTCCAGCTTTCTAGTGCCAGCTAATTACTAAGTCCTTTATTATTTTGTCAAGTAGCCATCTCATTCACTTTTTTATTGTTGAAATTATTATTTTTAGGCAATGTGTCACAAGTCACAAGTCATATATTCCAAAGTTCTTCTCAGTATTCTGGATCATTGTTCTTTCTAGTTCAACTTACTAAGATTTAATCACAGTTAACATAGTAGTGAAGTAGACGTTAGAATAAATAAAGGTTTTTATTCTGAGTTTTACCTATCTAATATTGCTGGAAAACCAACTATAGTTTACCTACATTGTATATATCCTTAATGGCATTTAGTTCACATGCCTAACTTGGTAAAAATAATTGTTTCAGAAAAGATTTTACATAAATCTCTATAATTGAGAGTCTACTTATGTTTATATAATGGGTGGGGCAAGAAGAAGGTAGGGGGAGTATTTTTTTCAGTTTGTATTTTTCCTAGCTCCACTAAAGAAGCACTGAGTGAGGATTTCTCTGGTTCCTTATGTGGCAAACTTGCTTATCTGTGCTCAAGGATGTCTTTTGTGCATGCTTTTGTATATGAATTTATGTAACTGTTTATTTCATTGAATCACAATGTATGAACAAAACTCTGTTTTTAAAGTTTTTGTAGTTAATCATTTTTACACTTCTATTTCTTATTTTTGTAATCCTAGAAGCACATATAGGCACTTAGCAAATGTTTTTTAATGGACATGAATTGAATTAAAGCAATCCCCATTTTCTTTTCCAGTGCAGTATTTGCTTCACTTAAAACCTATATTTGGAAATTTATTTTAAACTCCTTAATTTTGTCACAAATAAGAATGAAACACTTGCAATTAGTCATTAAACAATGTATTATTTTCCCTGTGGGATTTCTGGTAGCATCTCATGTGCTGTCATTGTTTTACAAATGTACAGAATATATAAAAATTATAGCATTGAAAATACATGACCTAGGTGGATATAATATTGCTTACGAAAATAATGGCAAAGGGATTGCATTTGGAAAATATGCATTCATACTCTGGCTCTGTCACTTATGATCTGTGTTATGTCAGGTGGGTCATTTAATTTATGAGACTCAAGTTATTTTCATCTGCAAAATGGGGTGATAACAACAGTGGCAGTATTCACTCCACTAGTACCATGCATGCACTAGCCACCTATTAATGGTAAAAATTCTAATTGTGAGATCAAAGATACCGACATTGTGCTCAAAGGCTATGTCAAATGAGATAAGTGGTTTGACTGTTTTGCCTGCAGTAATAAAACCAGATTAAAACTGATTAATCAAATACTAAAAGACTAGGGTAAGGAAGGGAAACAATTGATATTTGCTAACTCATTTTTGTTAAATATTAGTTTATTTCCTTTATAAAGCTGCATTCTGCTACTTTATCCATCTTCCCCTTAAATAGGTCAATTATCCTTACAAAACAGTGGTCAGATTCAGATTTGGTTTGGATCTTCCTGCTTAAATTGGTTTTGTGAAGAAGCTGGGACTCCTAGCCTTCTGTAGATTACAAAGAGGAAAACAATTAAAGGCTCCCACAGGAGGGCCCCATCTCTCAGCAGAAGATTTGGGTAGAGTTCATTCATATCTAATCACACTCAAATTCGGGATCCTCTTAAGGGTCTTAGTCAAGAGAGTCAAGGCAGGACTTTGGTTTCCTATTATTCTTTATCCACAGGTTTAAGGTTCAAGGGGAATGGGAGAGGAAAAAGTAAGTAGTCTTGATCAATTTACTTAGACAAGAAACCTGACTGCAATTTCTGATTATGCTATTTCATTCTGTTGAGATTTGAGTTTCTTTTACAGAATAAGGTTAAATCTAAGTATCTGAAACCTCATTTGTAGATGTCAGTAATTTCTGGGTAAGAAAACTAGGTTATTTCTACTGAAAGTTTCCCAGATATAGCAGGAATCCCAGCTTAAAGTCAGATTATGAATAAAGAGTAAAACAGTAAATATGAAGTGATTTATGAAAGGAAAAAGGCACTTCCAAAGAGTTTAAAACATAAAGGAAGGACTTTTCTAACTTTAAACAATATTCTTAGTAAAAAACAAAAAACTTCTTTTAAATTGATCCCTACTTCAAGAAGTAGAGTGAGACATTTCTCATTTACAGTTTTCAAAACCAATTTTGAGATATAGAGAGCCTAACTATTCATTTGAATAAAGTTAACTCGCAAGATCCATCCAATTCGGTGACATTTGAAAAATGTTTTATTCAGTATTCTGTATTAGCAGGTCCATGGGAAGAAGGAGAGATTTAATCATTGCAGGGAATCCATGTTAAGGAAAAATTTAGAAATAGATTTCAAAAATATGGCAAAACTATAACAATAGATGAACATCACATTAACTGTACTCCTAAGGAAGCACGCCAAGGCAAATGGGAAAAACACACCGGTAAACTTTTTACCCACCCTAAAAAAAATAAGACTATAGATCAGCATAATCAGACTTAAGCCACTTAGAGTAAACCCAAGGAAAATAAGCACGTAAAAGGCTGACCAAAAACAAAGCAAAGCACCACCGACAAAATAACCGTCCCAAACCACATTATTTCAAAGTTTACAATTCTTTTTGGATAGAAATACCTATTTTGTCATAGTTGTTTATTGCAAAAGCAAGTTTTATTTATTTAAGGTTCTAATATGTTTGTAACAGAACCTCTAAAAAACTGCGTTTTCCTACTGAACCCTGATAACCTTATCTCTGTGCCAATCCACCACCCAAATGCTCTGGGAAATAAAGGATGCCAATTTGTCATATTTGGTGAAGTGGATTTCTGCCCATAAAGCTAAGCCAAACTACTACCCAATCTTCTGGCAAAGGAACTGGCAGGATTTAAATAGGAGATTTGAAAAAGGGAAGGCTAGGGTTTGTTTCCATGACACTAACAAGATCACTGAACACCCAAGGCAGACCCAAGTATTTCAACCCACCCACAGTCTTTATCCCATAACATCAAATCCGACTTATTGACATAGAAATTTAAAGCACTCGACTGCACTCAGAAAACAAAACTCTCACATTGGAAAGCTTCAAATTTCACAAAAATGCTGCTTTTTGAACTTGAATATAGTATCAAAGGATTAAGTCAATGTATTCAGTGGGAGAGAACTGATCGCTGTCTGCCCGGCAGAAACCACTTTGAGGTTTGCATTGCACTGGGCTTTGTTGTACTGCGGATATAAATTATCAGACTGTGTTCTGTGACCCCGAAATGTTCAATAGGTGGTGAGAGCCTTTAAATCCCTACAAAGGTTTATATGTAAATATATATACATCTAATAGATATTATAGTCCTTATATACTAATTGCATGGTTCCAAAAGTTCTTTTTCACCGTGTGTAGATGAGTCTTCCATATGTATATAATTATACATGCGTAAATAAATACACATATGAAGGTATACATATGTCTATGGACACATCTACTTTGATCCAGCTGTGAAAGGGGTTTATTTTTAAATTTAATTTGGTGAAAAATAAGACCACGCACTACTGACCCAATAAGGTTTGGTTCATCTTGGCTATACATTCCAAGTGAGTTTAAAATGAACAGGCATTATGTAAATAGGCATTGCTAAATAAAAGGCAGCTCTCATGTATTAATCCAAGGCCTGGGGTGCTTTTAAAGCAGGCTGGAGACAATCCCAGACACCTGGCTTTTGAAAGACCACCAAGGGACTAAGTAAAGGGGGTCCTGAAAAGCAGTTTGAAATTAAACCAAACTAAACTTAAGATCTATCTACTTTCTGAGCTCAACAAATTTTTTTAAAGTTTTAGTTATCTGATGCTAAAATAGGCTCTTTCACTTCACCGACACTATGCTGAGAGTGATACAGTATTAAAATCTATAAGAATCATTCATTGAAAACAAAAATTCAAACGATTTTTAACATATCAATCTCACATGAGAGGAAGAGAAAAGCAATCTACTAACACTATCTTGTGTTCTTAGATTTGGGGAATTCAAAATGCACAACAATATTGTAAAATACAGTGAAAAAATAATTTTTCTCATCTGCAGAACAAGATAGTTGGCAGAAAATGTGTTAAAATTTAAGAATATTAACTGAATTAAGATAAAATAGTAATAAGGCATTTAGGAACTATGGGAAAAGCCATATTTATCATTTTCCTTTTTTAAGGGTCCTTACTTTAGTTATTCAGAAGACCCAAAGGTCCAATATCTAGTAAATCTAAAATTTACTAAAAAACAATTCCATCTTTAATTTCCATAATTTAGGTGAGCAATGGAAATTGATGGGTAGGTACTATACTGTGACTCAAACTCCCTGATGCCCAACAGCTGATTTTTATAATTGGCCATAACCAAATCAGGATCAGCTCAGACTGGTCAAAACTGAAGCAACTGGGGCTTGGTGGAACCTATCTAAGCTTGAACTTTGAGTGTTTGGGAATGGAGAACATAAAGTCACCTTGGAGGCAAGAGGAAGAGAGAATCTGAGTGTGTGGGGGGGATGGTGGTAGTTTGTTTTTACACCCAGTGACTGTGGAATAGCTTAAAAAAATTATGGTATGCTGATGAAAGAAATATCATTATTCCATGAAAACAACAAGTATGAATACAGGAAATCATGGTGATATCCCTATGAAATAATGCATAGCAAAAGAGAATTAAAATATCATACTTCTGAATATAATCATAAAAACCACACAAAAATTTTTATGTACAAAGAAAAAAATATAATTTTAAGAGTCCGCTGCATAAATGTTGCTCCTCTCTTTAAAATTTATATTCTCATTTTTTGAAAATGTAAATAAATTGGATGCTTGGGTTTTTCTTCTGTTTATTTTTGTGCTTATTATTAAAGTTACGATAAAATATTTATGTAATGACTGTTTATTTTGATACATATTTGTATTTGGCTTCAAATTATAAAACTGACAACAATCTTTGCCTAATAAAAACTTTGCTGCTAATTTTAGAAATTAAATGCCATCATAAAAAAGTAGTAATCAAAGAAAAAATGCCTAATATGCTATTTTATTCGATTTGAGTAGACCTATGGGCTTATAATGTTTTAATCCTATTTGTCCGATGAAGGAAATGTGCCAATCTGTGTTGACTGAATTACTAAATAGAAAATGGACCAGGGAGCAAACCCAGTATGGAAGGTAATGATGTTGTATTGCTCTCTGAAGAAATGGTTGTAAAATTTACAAGAAAAATTTCATCTTTAATTTCCATAATTTAGGTGAGCAATAGAAAGTGATACAATCTGGCTAAAAGGAGAGAAGTCATTTGGGTTATTCAGTTATCGATTCAATTCAGTTCCCAAGCATGCACTGTGTACAGGGCAATGTAATAGCTGGTAAGGATATTAATATGAAGTAGTATATAATCACTGACCTCAATGTGTTTACGATCTATGAATATTGTTATCAGCAACAATAACTGTAACAGCTAACAATTATATAACACTTTGTGGTTTGCAAAGCACTTGATGTATTAATTCCTTTCATTGTCATTAATTAACATCTTATTAACCTGGAAGATGTGTGCTGTTATTAGCTCCATTTTATAGGTGAGGAAACTAGCACAGAGTAGTTGGACAGTATGCCCAGAGTCACACAGCTAATAAGGATTTGGTGGCAAGATTCAAACTCAGATCTTCAAAAAACTCTGTGAAATAAGTGATATTATCACCACTTTATAATTGAGGAAAATTAAACAGAAGTGACTTGTCCAAGGACATACAGCTTAATAAATGTCTGATGCTGGATTTGAACTTAGGTCTTTCTGACTACTGACCTGGAGCTTCATCTACTGTGCCACCAGCTGTCCTGGCAGGCAAATATATAGGGAAAAAACCATTTGAGACGTGGAGCAAAGAGAAGGCTAAGGTAAAAAGAACAAAACAGAGAAAGGAGTTGAAAGCTTCAATTCTGTTCAGGTTGCCATTGGAAATTACATTTGCTTCTCTGATCATTTCTTCTGTTCATCTTTGATAGGTCTTTGTCCATCTTCTGCTCCCTAGATACACATCCAGTGAAGTTATCCGGCAGGTAGATCCGGAATTGGTGGGCTTAAGCTTACAGAAGAGTTTGAAATAGTTAACTTGGGGTCATATACATAGAAGGGATTACTGAAGCCACAGGAATGGATTTGGATATCACCAAATGAAAAAGAAAAGGCACTAGAAGAGAGGCTGAGGGTTGGAGTACTAGATAGGATGTAGACAAGGACCTGACAGGGACAGGAAAAAAGGAATGATCAGAGACTTAAGAGTAAATCCAGAAGGAAAATCAAAAGAATGTAAAGTCATAGAGAAAATCACTTTGACAGGAATGAGCAGGATAGAGTGAGAAATTTGAGACTAATTAAGAGGCTGCTGCAACAATTTAGGTGAAAAAAGGATGAGGATTTGTATTTAAAGTGATAGCTATGTGTATGGTCAAATATGAGAGATTTTATGAAATTAGAAAAGGCAAGGTAGGAGATAAACCAGGAGGGAGTAGTCCAATGGGAACCTGTAGAGTATATAAGAGGAGACATGGTCAGCAGGGTCAAATGAATCAGCTGGGCAGAGAAGGACTGGGACTTAGAACAGGTCATTAAACTGAAAATTAGGAGACCATTGGTAACTGGGAAAGAAGAGTTTCAGGTGAGGGGTGACGTCAGAAGTCGTACTGCAAAGAGATAGAGAAGACAAAGGGAAGAGACATGCAAATTATGAGGTATGGACCAGATGAGTTGGGGAAACTCAATGGAAAGTTCCAATCAGGTAAAACCATTTGTTGAGAGATATTGCACTGAAAGCACAGTTGGAACTTTAAGGGCAGTTGGAGAAATTCTCAGTGGTTACTATGATGAGTAAGATAGGGAGTGAACAAAAAACAATTGAAGAGTAAGAAAGCCCAGTTAATATTTGAGAACATGAATTCATAGTGGACCCTGTCAAAATTTCAGGGTTTCCTTCCCTAGTAGAGAATGAGGAGAAAGGAAAGATAGTGGAGGTTTTTCATGGTTAGGGAGCAATAATAAAGGAAGAGAGGAACGAGGGAACAAAAAAATGCAAAGAGCAGAGGAGAGAGTGCATTCATCCTTCATTTTCAAAGAAGACCATGACATTAGAGAAATGATGACATGACTAGCACTTGACTTTATTTTGAGTGAGGGAGGGCTGTGCAGGTCAGCAGCCTCACTTCTCCTCCAGAGCCATCTGAATTCAGTGACCTGATGTTCATCAGGATGACTGGAGGTGACCCAGGATGAGGTAGTTGGGGTTAAGTGACTTGCCCAAGGTCACACAGCTAGTGAGTGTCAAGTGTCTGAGGTGAGATTTGAACTCAGCTCCTCCTGACTCCTGCACTGGTGCTTTCTCCAGTGCATCACCTAGCTGCCCCACCAGAGAGAGTAAAACCACAGTGGAATACCACTGGGTTGTAACCAGATTGAACAGGGGTGAAACAATGAGAAAAGGGACCAGAAGTTACTACAGAGGGTCAGAGCAGAAGAAACAGAGAAAGTGGAATCTCTGTTCTCAACATTTTGGAGGAAGCTTGGTTTCATGGAATATTTAGACTTAGCATAAGCATTTGCTACCACAATGGATTGAGCTTCAGATCTGGAATCAAGAGAACTTGAATTCACATCTCGTCTCAGACATTTACTAGTTGTGTGATCATGGATAAGTCACTTAACCACTGCCTGCCTCAGTTTCCTCAACTGTAAAACAAGGATCATAACAGCACCTTGTAACAATGAAATGAGATATTTGTAATATGCTTAACTCAGTATTTGGTACAAAGTGGAACCTTAATAAACACTTGTTCCTTTTCCCCTTTCTCAGAAGGTTAGTAAAATGGAAATGCAGGTCACGGGAAATAAAGTCAAAGAAATAAGGTCCAGGGTGTTAGTGTAATCCACAAGCATTTTGAGGTTGCTGATGGAATAGGGCAGAAAGGAAGTCAAATAGCCAGCTCATTAATGTATGACTACACAGAAAGGAATCTAAGAGTATGTTATAGTCAGTTACTTAGTAAAACGCTTAGGGATTTGGACAAATGGGAGTATTAAGAAACCCTTAGTAAATCAATCAGTTGATAAGTATTTACTCTAAGCCTAATTGTGATAGGTAAAAAAGTAGAGGGCTAGACTTTAAGTAAAACTGAATGTATAGTAAGTCAATTTCTTCCCACAAGGTACTTAGGACTGTGGTGCCATATTTGAATCATGTTTGGCCCTCTGGTTGATCCCTCTCTTTCAAGCCTCTTCTCTCCCCAGCAAAACTTCCACCCTGCTGCCAAGTTGATTTCCAAAACACAAGTCCAGACAAATTCTTCCCTTCTCCCATAGTCGATGATCTCCAATGGCTCTCTATTACCTCCAGGATCAAATATACAACCTTATGGTTGCCTTTCCAGTCTTCTTTATTCCCTTCTTCATATTCTATGATCCAACAACAATGTTGTTCTTCCTTACATGCAGCACTCCATCTCTCGACTCCATCTTTGCACTGGTTGTTTCCCATGCCTACAATGCCCTCCCATCCTTAGTTTCTGTGGCTTTCTTCCGTACTTTGCTCATATACCACCTTCTCAAAGAAGCCTTTCTTGTTCTAATCTCCTCCTTACTCCTAATGTCTTCATCCTGGGACTATTTATTTACCATATATGTGTCTCACATGTACTTATTTTTTGGCATGCTCCCCCCATACCTTGAGAATAATGGCTGAGTTGTTCCCTTTTCCATTATATCCCCAGCCCCTGGCACAGCATCTGACATACAGTAAGAGCTTAATAAATGCTCACTAACTATATCCTAAAATGGCCAAACAAATGCATGATTCTGGCAATTCTCCCAACTTTTCATTTTCCTCTGTTTATCCAGAGAGACTCTGATGTTCCTGCTTCTGACATGTACTTTCTGTATGATTGTGGGCAAATCACTCTCAAGTAACTCTATAAAAATATTAAATTATACACTTTGCTCCTTTTCACTGATGTAGGGAACTTTCACACCAGGATTTCCCAGCAATGAAACATGTCTGGAGAAACAACAACCAAAAAAATAGGTCATTATTAAAGCTCATCAATTCCTAACCCCTAGAGATGGGAGTAGGTATGATGGGGATAAAGGAAACAATTTTCAAATAAATTGTTTTTTTTTCCAAAGCTACACAACTCAGGCTTTTTACAATCTGATGTTCTGTCAGGTTCTGAGGTGGCTATTACATATATATATATATATATATATAATTTTTTTTAAATAAAAAAGATGCTAATCTCCTTAAACTCTTTGCTATGAGGTACATTTCATGCGGTGTGAAATAAAGAATCAAAAATGCAAAGTGATGACAACTCAAGAAAAGAGGCAAAATCCATTCCAAAAACTGTTAATAATATTTTATATTTACTTAAATAAATTTTTAAATGAAAAATTCAATAAACAAATAAGCATTGCTTATTGAACCTGACTTCTCTATTTGCTTCAAAAGCTGTTAATGCTACTGAGATCCTAAAAAAAGCAGCTTTATTTATATTACCAGAGAAATTCATTCAATTTACACAAAAGACAATACAAAAGAAGTTATTCATAAATTACAAAGAAAATAAATGTTAATGCATAATACTTTTCTTAGGCTATTTCTATATGTATGTAAAGCTTAACCAGTTCTGTCAAATATAGAGGTTGATAAGAATATTCCAGAAATGTTCATCAAGATTGCCAGGTCAAGGATCAGTTATTTGATGGACTTGATTCATCAAGCTGACTGTGCATGTCAACTCAGCCTCTGTCTATTTTGTCATTCTATTTTGAAGCATTCTATATGTAACTAGGCTTCCCACCAAGTCTGGGTTGTTCTGTGTGCTGCTGACAGGGAGAAGGAAATGTGACTGAATGGCAGGCTGGCTATGATGCTGTATAAGTAAGTAAAAGACCTTTGAAGCTCCAAAACTTCTGGTTTGAGACTCAACAGAAGATATGAGTAGAGAAAAGCTACAGCCCTGTAGGGGAAAGTGATTCCCAAAAAACTTTCAACCTGCCTCCTTAAAGGTTGCAAAACAGACCACAATGGGAAGAGTGGGTTTTCTGTTATGGCTGGAGATTTCATCTTGCTCCCTGATAATGAACTTATTCATTCTTATGTAGATTCTAATTCTGGTATGTTCTGATCTGTAGAACTCTGTTTCCTGTTTGCTGTTTTGATTGGATAAGCATAATATAATAAATATACTTGCTATCCACAACTTGTGAGTCCATGTGTGTGTGTGTGTGTGTGTGTGTGTGTGTGTGTGTGTGTGTGCGCATGTGTGAAAAAGCATTTGGTGGGAAGAAGCTAAGCTGGTAAGTATAAGCTAAAGAAAACCATCTTCCTTAAGACCAATCATAGAAGCAACTTCTGTTCTGAACCTTTGCCACCAATACTGGGGAGGGGATAGATAATTCTAATTCTAACCTAATGTGCCCTACTGGAGATAGTAAAAGGAAGGACAAAGTGCTCAGCCTTGGCCATTCTCTTGCTCATTCCAAGGCAGAAATTGCAGTTTTCCTTGGAAAATGGTTGACCTGATTCCATGAGCCATGTCTACACAAGGAGATGAGTTGCATAGATATATTTACCTATATATTCCACTAATAATAGATATATTCCACTAATACACATAATTAGTGGAATATCCAAAATTTATAGCACATAGAAAATATAGCATAATATATTTCACAATATACATACAAACTGATCTTTGTAATCAATAAAATGTCACTTTTCAGTAAGAATATGCGTGTGTATATGGACACATTTTTAATGACAGAAAATCTCACTCTTCATGGTGCATAGTTATTTGTCATGATATGTTAGATGAGATATTACAGAGAAAATTAAAAGCCTCCAGTGGGCAGTAACCAAGGGTGGTGGGTTCTTATATCCCAGTGTAAGGAATAAAATTTTCAAACTTGTCTAGAGTACGGTTGTCTTGTCTCAGCTCTAATGCTAATGCAAAAGGTCACTAATTTCATTTGGCTTATTGAGAGTGGCCCATATAAAACCAGTCTATAAAAACACATTTGTGTAAACACTTTAATCAAAATGATTACATTCTCTAGACCATTAACTAGGATCACAGGCACATAGATATATGAGAACTGAAATGACTCAGAGATTGCTTTGTCCAATTCCCTTATTCTACTGATAAGGAAACAGAGGTCTAGGGAAGTTAAGTAAACTATTAAGATCAATTGCACTTGCATCTATATAATTGTAAGTATCATCTTCATGAATTACATTTTTATATTTAATACAATATGCCAAAAATTATTTTTATCCACAAACTAAGTTAAAACAGCATGTTTTCATGATTTTGAACTGTCAGTTACTTTTGATCTATGAAGGAAGCATATTATTTTTTTAAAGATATTCCAGAAAGATCATGTCTTATTTTCAAGCAATTCTAAATATATTAAAATGTCTTTGATAGAAAAAGAATATTTTGAAATTCAAAGAATTCTATAAGCATCCTTGTGATGTGTGTCTGAAGAGAATGCTATGTAAAGGTAAGTAACAATAAACCAGCTCTTAAATATCCTCTACAAAATGCCTAATAGGTCATGTCTCAATAAAGTACAAGTTATTTGTTGTTTTATCACCAAATTCATTGTTTATCACTAAAGTACTGATTTCCAGTATAGAAATCTAATTGGCCACTTAAGTGGTCAAAGCAACTTTGTCCACAATACTTTGGTGCAGGACACTGATTTAACTATTGGGCACAGTTGCACTCTCACAGCTGCTGAAGCCATCCACCAACAAATTTGTGGAACATTCATAGCCAAGAAGAGGGCAAAAACTTTATTAGCTCTATGTAGAAAATAAAGAGATAGAGCACAGAGAGATAAATTGATTTTTCCGTAGCCAAATCTGGTAGTTGTAGCAAACTTGAACCCAATGGTATGGCTATTTCTGTATCATCAAGGAATAATCATCTTCAGTGTAAAATATTATTGCTCTCCTGAGGCACATTCCTTTCTAGCATGAGCTACTCAAATAATAGGACCAAAAAAAATGCAGTAAACTTTCTTGATCATTCAGGAGTCCTTCTGGTAGAAGGTGGAAGAAGGTCATTCTGAGAATTTACTTTTTGGCTCTTCATGTTAGATTTTCAGGATTTTAATTTTAGCATGTGACACTACTTTAATATTTTTAGGGGTTTCAGAAGCATGCTTTTAAAATCAGTTAATTTGTCATTAAGAGAAACAGTGTCACTTAGTAGGAAAGAAAAGTAGACTTGGAGCTAAAAAGAAGTGGATTCAGGTCCCACCTCTTACAAAGCTGTGATAATGAACAAGACATTTGCTACTGATGCTGTTCAGTCATGTCTGACTTTTTTGTGACTCAATTCGAAGTTTTCTTGGAAAAGATACTAGAATGGCTCACCTTTTCTTTCTCCAGCTCATTTTACAGATGAGGAAACTGAGGCAAAGAAGTTTAAGTGACTTGCCCAGGGTCACATAGCTAGTATGTATCTGAAGCCATTTTTGAACTCAGGAAGAGGAGCCTTCTTGACTCCAGGGCCAGCACTCTATCCTCTATACCACCTAACTTCTCAGTTTCCTAGACAGTACTGTAAGACTCTTAAGATGTAGAGGTGATGCTAACCTGCATTGTTAGAGGGAGCTCCTTCATCCAGAAGTTAATTCTTCTAATGAAATCACAGATGCAGTCCCAGTCCCTAGCTCTGCCCCTAATGTGTCATTCAAACAATTTGAATCACCTCAGTACCATGATGTAGCATGATCCATTAAAACAAACATATGAGCTGGGAAGTAGGCAGGCTGGAGTTCAAATCCTGGCTTAGACAGAGGACTTTTATCCTTCTGGACCTCAATTTAATATTACTATTTATGAAGTGCTTCTGCATCTCATAAATAAATAAAGTGAATGGGTTGAACTAGACCATCTCTAAATCTTTTGCAGTCTTAGAAATAAACCAACCTACCTCAGCCCAGATTATTCAGTGTTAGGAATGAACAATAAAGAAAGAGGAGGAGGGGACAAGGATTTGCTTTATGTTACCAGATCTGCCAATGAATTTACTAACCTACAACACTGTTTTAAGATTCATTTAAAACAACAACGACAAAAAAAAATCCACTGGTTACAAACATATTGTTTGTGGGACATGAAGAGGAACAGACAGAGGAGAAACTTTCAAAAGTTTTTTTTAAAGTGCCCCAGTGTTTAGCACAGTGCCTTGATATTAATGAAATTAATGAAAATTAAAATTAATTTAAAACATTTATAAATGTGTACTTTGATCAATTGATTGAAAATGAGAATTTTCTATAATTCTTGCAGTAATATTGCTATGGAAACATGGAGTTTTACTTTCAATATCAGATTCTACCTTTTGTAGCTATCTCTGTCAAGTCAATTGAAAATATCAGGTAGTTCATCATTTTGAAAAAAAAAGTTTAGGTGTAAGCAGTCAATAAAATGATCATAAATTACTTGGAAAATATAAATTGCACTATAATGTTTACGATTTTAAAGTATATGTTTATGCTGTGTGTGTATGTGTGTGAGTGTGTGTGTGTGTGTGTGTGTGTGTGTGTGTGTGTGGATAGTGCACTTTTAAGCTGTATTCTGGACCAAATCAATCCTTGCCTTTGTAAATTACCAAAAATAGATTTAATTTTCCTTGTTTCTTGCTCCTGTTTCCTCTAACAAGCAGAATGATCTTTAAACTGGGAAGAATGCTACATAATTGGTTAATAGGAAACCAATAATTCAGATAGTCTGGAAATAATAAAACAGTACCAAGCTGTCCTCAGTAATAACTCACATTTACGTAGCACTTTTCCAAAATAGCTTCATGGAGCATTATGCTCATTGCACAGTTGAAGAAACCAAGGTTCAGTAAAGTGACTTGCTCGAGACCTCACAACTGACATGTTTTAGGACCAGACTTCAAACCCATATCACTCCTAACTCTTACAATGCAAACCTTTCCTGACTTGTTAATTTGTTCTTTCTCCACAGTCATACTTCCTCTCATGGATCCAAATGAATCCAAATCATAGAAACAGAATGAATGGCATCCCAGGATACTAAAAGAATTTGCAGTCAGGTGTGCTAAAGGGCTCAAGGTGATCTTTTAAAAACTGAAGAATGAGAACTGGAGAAAGATAAGTGTCTTGAGTGACATAAAAGGAAGAACAAATACTTTAAGTGACAGGCCAACGAACTCTTAAGGTGATACCTAGCAAAACTCTAAAACAAATACCCAAAGTCGTAGAAGGGTAAGAGTACTAGCTATGGAGAGAAAACACTGAGAATCTACTACCAAAATCACCTGTAACAATGCTCTTCCTTTCCCTGGGCCTCAGTTTTCTCCTCTAAAAAATGGTTACAATCCTAAGATTATAATTCTAATATTATGTTTATGACTAATATGATCTAAAATTATAATAACAATCCTAAAAGGACAACTTGTGAGTTTTTAAAGGGGAATTTCATAGTCGCACATTTTTAAGCTTTATTCACTTAAAGCTTGTCAGCATGTTTAAAATAATCCCAAAAAGCATACAAGGGGAAAATTACTGACTTTTAGGACAACTATAATGCCCAGTAATTTACCATAATATTTATTTCAGACTTTCTTCTTAAATTGGAGAGTCAGTATGACATACATTTTAGAGCAGAAAGACTAGGATGCAGAAAAACCTCCAGTTCAAATCCCTCCCAAGACTTTTGCTACGAAATGGTCCTGAGCAAATTAAATAACTTCTCTAGGAGCCTGAACAGATTCATTAAGAAAAGAATGAGACAGAGATCTGTGGCATTCTACTAAAGACCTCACTTTCCATTCATCACTGTGGTCTGGGTCCACTGGTTCAATCAGTTTGAAAGCCACCCAAGTGGACAAAGATCACATTTTTCAACTTAGTCACGGGAATATTACTGAAATCCAATAATATTATGTCCAAAGTATTCTTCTGATGTACCAGTCTAGTAACTGCTTAAAAAACAAATGCATCAGGTGATTTCTACCTCTGCCATCACCTAGAGACCACATCAGACAAGATGGTCTTTGGGGTTTTTTTTGCTTGTGACTGTCAGTCAACAAATATTTATGAAGTACTGACTGCATAGAGTCTTGAGTTCCAATTAAAAGCAAATGAAGCCAATGTCCTCAAGGAGTTTGTTTGCAGATAACCAAGCAAATTTTATTACTTTCAGATTCAGATTACTTTTAGGAAGAAGATGCTAGAATATGGCTAGAATAAAGTCACACTGTTCAGCTGTTTTCAGTCATGTCCAACTGTTTGTGACCCATTTGGAATTTTCTTGGCAAAGATACTGGAGAGTTTTGCCATTTCCTTCTCCAGCTTATTTTTTTACAGATGAGGAAACTGAGGCAAACAGGATTAAATGACTTGCCCAGGGTCATACAGCCTTGTAAATATCTGAAACTAGATTTGAAATTCTAAAGATGACTCTTTCGGACTCCAGGCTGGGTGCTCTGTTCTCTGCACCATCTAGCTACCCCACACTCCCATTACAAATTTAAGAATCAACATTCTGGGCCATGTGTGTGTGATATTCTGATTTTGTTTCTTAGAGATGAATCAATCTCAAGCAAGTAACTAGTCAAACAAGATTTCTGAACCTGTACAGTTAAAAGCTAGGGGCCAGAATCTGGACCTCTGGAAGTCCTCCCAGATACAGTCATCTTATGAGAAGCAATGTGAAAGAGCCTTCTGATTTTATCCTCCATTAAACACAATCATATGCTGCTTTGCATTTTTAGGGCTTCTATTGTGTGTTCACAGATAACCTGTATTCCTCACTATAAATTGAGGTTTCATGAATTGATTTAATTTTCAGATGGTGTACTGGAGTTGATTATGATGTGTGTGAGTGTGGACACACCACTTTAGCTGTCTGTGCCTCAGTTCTCTTTCTTGTAGACTGGACTAAATGACTGACCTTCCAGTTCTAAACCTATAATTCCACCATTCCTAAGTAGTAAAAAGTAGAGTTCTTAGGGGCAAGGGTTGTTTTTCACTCTTTGCTTTCATCAGAGGGCCTAACACAATTTTAGGGACATCATTGTTGCTCAATGAATGAATACTGAATTTTAACCTCAGTGTAAATTGCCATTCATGGAAAAAATGTAAAAAGAGTTAATGAACAGAGGTCCATTCCCAAATTGTGAATTATCCGGTTTTCAAAGGTATTGGACCCCAACTTACATTTTCACAATATTATAAATATTTATAATTGTTTATTGTAAAAGTCCATTTTGATGTTCTACATAATTTTTTTATTTGTTCTAATTCGTGAATATTTTATGTGGAATCACTTCTCATCTTTCTTCATAAAATGGAAATGATCAGAACATGGAGAGTACCATTTGAAGTTCAAATAGACCTTCTATAACCCCAAATGATAATGAGAAGATAATTAATCAAGCAAAATAATTCTAAATTGTTTTTGTAAGTAAATTAAAGAAAAGCTAAATTAAATTTATTAAGTAATCTTAAAGTTCCCTAAACAATAGGCCAGGCAAAGTATTTCATTCATGATTCAATTAAACTATATTATTTGTTGAAGAGGAAGTATGGGAGACATGTACCAAATCACAAAGACTTGTATTCAAATCCCATCCCTAATACACATTGGAATTAGAATTCTAAGATAAGTCACAGGCCACAGAAAACTAACTCTCTAAGATGGTAAGTTGTACACCAGTTGCTAATATGCACTTGAAGAAGGAATTTCTTCATCTAGAATTTTCTATGCAAGTAATTAAGGACAAATCCACACATATATAGGCAGCTAGTGAATAGACCACCAGGCTTGGAGTCAGGAATACTCACATTCCTGAGCCTCAGACACTTACTAGCTATGGGACCTTTGGTAAGTCACTTAACCCTATTTGCCTCAGTTTCCTCATCAGTCAAATGGGCTGGAGAAGGAAATGGCAAACCTCTTCAATAGTTTTGCCACAAAACCTCAACTGGGGTCATGAAGAGTCAGACACAACTACACAACAATAAATATACACATGTCCACATTATTTGTTATTTATTGATTTATTTTTTATTCATTATATTTTATGATTTGTTATATTTTATACATTTATTTTTATTATTTATATGTATTACTTAATTTTTTAATCCAAGCTAACTAGTATGTACCGACAATGTCTACCTATTTTAAAGCAAATGTAACTGATAGATTTGAATTTTTCACTTTTTTGTAAAAGTTTTGGGGCTACATGGAAAGATTATGAAAGATACCTTTTTCTATTTTAAAAGCAAATCCAAGTTTCCTTGGATTTTATTTTATAGACTATGACTAGTCTATAAATCATATTAATTTTTATTTATATTTTTCCAAGAAATAAAAAATAAGCATGTTAAACATGAAAGCATGCCATGCTATTTTAAGAACAAATATATACAGGGTGTCCCAAAAGTCTCAGTACAGTTTTAAGCTTAAGCTTTAATGTCTTTAAAATTGTACTGAAAGTTTCAGGACATCCTATATACTTTCCTGAGCTTGGAAAAAATGACTTAATTCTTGAAAGGGTTCTACATAGTCCTCATATGCAAAACAAGCACTTGGTGAACCCAGACCTACAGAAACACCAGAAGGAATTGAAGACAAGTGAGGTTTGTTGTGGAAAATTGTCTTCTCAACTATGGCGTTCAAGAGACAGAGCCAATTTAATATACTTTGTGACAACTTATGAGTGATGCTTGAGGGGCATGTCTCCTTGCAAGTCCATAGATCCCCAATTATATCCATTATATTAGAAATCCTTACCTCTGAGAGAGTAATACAATTATTAATATAATAAATAATAATGCTATTATTTGTTGGATATTTCAGTAACTTCCCAATGTCTTCCAAAAAAAGCAGATAAACTAGGTGTGGTAGTGCCCAGCTGTAGCTCTTCCTACTGAGGAGAGAGATATTGGCGGATTGTTTGAGCCAAAGGGCTAAAACCATTAGAGTAATAAGCTCGGTACCAATATGGCGCAACCCAGAAGCAAAGGGGAGAACTGATCCATATCATGAAAATGCTACATTTAATTTTTCCTTAAATCGGTATTGGAACTGCACCCCTAAGGGGACTTTGCTCATCCAGCCTGGGTGAGATAGGGAGACCCAGCATCCAAAACACCAATAACATCAACCACAAAGGATGGTAGGTAAAGCAGTGGGTTCCATTTGAAGAAGAGTTGCCTAAGTGGAACCCTGACAGGACATGAATGGAAGGGGTTGCCTTCCATTCATACATATAAGGAGGAAGAAATGCAGAAAACATCTTCACAAAGGAAAAAGGAATGCAAAGGTAAACAGTATTAGAAGCAACAATCAATTGTTTTTAGTTAATATTGGCCTAGATTTGAAATACTAAATATTTTCTACTTAAAATATATAGTCTGCTTTGCTTTTTTAATTACACAAGACTATGCATAATTTATTTTTTGGTATTTCTTTTACATTTATATATTCAAACAAAGCATCTTTGCATGGTGATTGCAAGTGGTATATCTAGCCACAAGTGAATCAATTAAGGATTATTCCCTGGTTTTAATTCTGGAATTTTCTCACATCACTAAAGTAATCCTGATGGTCACAGTTGTGTAAATAAGGAAAATTGCAATTTAACTCCTAGGATGAAAAAGAAAAAGGACACATTTGAAACTGAAACCATCTTTTTAAAATACATACGTTATATTACTTTTTCTAATTAAATAAGGAAAAATCCAAAAAAAAAAAATGTTTCACATACCAGGACAATTTGGCATGCACGCAACATAAATGAAATTGGACTTCGCCATTTAAAGTTTTACTTGGTTTCTCTAATGCAATTGACTAATAAGATTTCATTATTGCTATTGATGGTATAAATCTAAGAGAGGGTTTTCTAAACTTGGAAAAAGATCAAAATGCTTGCAGATTTTAGATTGCTATTAGACATAATAATTATACACTAAACTAATTACCACTAAACCAAAACCTGACTTACAACTAATTAAATTTTATTACCCCAACATAAAGCATAGTCTTTTAATTTAACACTAGGCCCAACATAAATGTAAGAACCTATCAGTCTGTGTATTTATTTCAAATAAAATGTCTAGGTCACATTTATAAAGTATGAACTTGGCAGATTTTGTAGACCAACCTGTCAGTGTTTTTTTTAAATCTACTAGTTTGTTCCCCTCTAAGATGAAAGGGCTATTTACATTTTCCACGAAGGTAGCTAAATGTAGAATGCCATATGATTTACACAAAAGTTAAATGTATATTAAGTAAAGAAAATCTCTATGTTAGAAAGAGATTTTGTAGTTTAAGGAACAAAGCATGACATCTGAGTTAAGGCCTGGATTTTATATGTAACAGTCCACCAATCAAGGAACATTTCCAAGATGTAATTCTGAATTTCAATTCTGAATCCCAGTTCTCAACATCATTTCATATCCATCACATGACCTTGATGAACCTTGGTTTTTTTTATATAATAGAAGTAATAACTGAGATTCGGTCAAAATATATAAAAAGTGTCAAAGAGTAGATTATTTCCTCTTTCCACAAAGTAAAACTATACATATAGACTCACAGTGGGGAAAATGCCCTTTTTAATTGAATATGAAAGCCATTGCAGATTAAGAAGTGGCATCAATTTATAAAGGAATAATGCATTGGAAAAAATAGCTAATATAAAAGAACCATTTTGCCTTTTAATGAAGCAGCATTTAAATTTGTCATTCTTATCAGCTTTAAAGTATGAGATTTATTTTCTAAACTTTAATTTTCAAAAAAATGTTTACTTTCTTCCAGATGGTAAGATTAAATTACATAAACACTGTCAGCAAGTTGAATCCTCTGATGTATTCACTCCCACCACAGAAGCTTCAAAACCTGTCTATAATTTTGTTACTGATGTTTGGAAACAGCTGTAGCTGACATGGCTACATGTTCTATATGTCAGCGTTAAAGGATTAAATATTCTTAACCCCCAATGGAGAGGGCTTGTGCTGTTAGCAAGAGCTAGTGTAAAATATGCCGGCAGTTATCACTACAATAGAATTGTCTCATTAAATAATTGGTAAACAAAAAGGTTAAAAATGCTGTATTTAGCAGCATCTCTGGAGGTCTGACTTAGATGCAGTTTTAAAAATTCTTAAATTCATTGAACTTTCTACTTCTGAATGTCTTATGTGAACTGTGGGTAAAAAAAAATAAATCTCATTTGAATGTCTTTGTTTAAACTTAATTCCATTCTAAAAACCCTTTACATATATCTTCACTAATCTTTTAAATGGCTAGAGCTTATATTATTTTGTCTCCTTAGAATAATTAAAAATATCCCCAATTTCTGTCTTGCTCAATCTCTTAGTCTGACTTTCCAGAGAATCCTGCTGTCTCTGCCATTAGGATTTAAGTAAATCTTCAGACTGAGTATTCAACCCTGATGGTTAAGCAGCAGGATCTTCTGAAATGTCATGCCCAAAAAAATGTAGTCAGTTAATCCACCTCAAAGAATAATGTTACTGACTAGCTAGACCAAAGTCCATGGAAATATTTTCTCTTTTTCAGAGGTTCTGAATTCAGCACATATACTTTCAACAATCACGAGTTAATGACTATCAGGGACAGAAATGAGAATTTAAAAATGTAACTTGTCTGAGCCTCAGTTTCCTCATGTGTACCCTATGCATAAAAATAAAAGCTATTCAGTACTGATGTCAGAATCAAATGAGAAGTGTAGAAGTTCTTTTTCAACCCTCAAAAAGAGCTATACAAATGCAGGATATTTTTATACATCAAGAATTTTTCAGATTACTGGAAGAACATAATGGATTGAGAGCTAGCCTCAATAAGGAAGACTTGGTTTCAAATCTTGCCACTGGTTATACAGGCATTCTGACCCTGTGTGAGTCATTTGTCCCAGGCAACTAAAACTGTACATTGTAGTGCAAGTTGCAATCTTATTTAGTGGAGGTAATTTCATCACAGGGAGTTAGTTCCTTATAACAACAAAATCATAGGTCCCAAACAAAAAATAAAAATCCTTCAATACCTAAATATAATACCAATAAATAATCTTTTAAAGCAAAAGCATGGGCTAAATTTAGGACCAACATTCTACACAATCATATAATACATGTTCTAATATCAGAACCTTTAAGAAAAAAAATCTATTGTAAATAAGAAGACAAACTGTATTCTCCGGTTAACAGAACTAAAGTTTGTATCCCCTCATTACCACAAGGACATCAATTGTTTCTTTTGCACCTGTAGCCTAAGTTATTAAAGTTTAAAGTTACCACTTCAGAACTCAAAACAACATAAAGACTTTATGAAGAACTTGCATGTATGTATAATCCCTGGAGTTCAATAAACCACTTAAAGAGAAATACAGTGTAATATAAAATGTACGATTCTATGTGCTTTCACAAAATTTGCTTGAAGGTAAGACTGACAACTTTCCCATTAAAAAATATAGGCAAACAACTTGCCTGAAGAAATTATGCATATTTTACACTTATGTTATGCCCTAAGATTATCATGCGACTTTTCCTCAAATTATAGATGTTAGCCATGAAGCAATATAATCTAGTAAGCACTACAAAATTAAACTCAGAGTAAAATAAATTTAATTTAAAAATAAAGATTAAAAAATTAAAAGAGAAGATGCATAAACCATATTAAACTTAAATATTTTTCCTTAACATTTTTCTTAATTAAGTATGTGAAATATATACTTGCCATCTTAATAGGTTCAAGTAGTTTTTAAATAAATGAAATATATCATTTGAAGCAGTTTAAAAAATTGATAAATTCTTCATAGACGTCTTCATTTGAACTACTTGGTCAGTATTCTAATTCTTCTAATTTTATATTTAAAGAACAGGAAAAACAAGGGAGCTTGCTGAAATTTTGAGCCATTTAGTTTGAGATACAATTAAGCCTATTATAATGAAGATGTATCTGTTGTTTGATATCAATTCGGAACCTGAAAGATATCCAGATAAAATCATTCTACTTGGAAACTTCCCAGGAGAACAAGAATGGTTCAGATCTTTTTTTTCTCTCGCTTTAAACATTATAGATACTTATAAATATTATGAAACCTTGAACAAACAAACAAACATAATGTAATAAAATAATGAATCACGAATTTTGATTCAAATTTAAAAATTCATCTAGACCAAAGGAGGTGCTAGTTACTGGCAGATCTCATAGGGCACATTATGTTTAGGTCTCTCTGTGTGCTACATTTCGGAATTTTTTTGGAGGGATTAGGGAAAGCTTTGCTAATCTGCAGTACATCTAGAACAGCGTCTTAAAATCATGTTGTTTTCACATCATGCCCCCATCTACATGATACTTTACAGTTTATAAGGCTTGTGTGGCAAATATTATCACCCCATTTTGTAGACAAGCAAACTCAGATTTAAAGATCTAGAGGAGTAAAGACCAGAGATGGGGCTTGAAAGCGTGTCTTTTGTTTGCAAATCAGCTCTTTTCACAGAAACAATAGAAGAACCTAATGAAATTTGTCAGAGGGAATTACAGATTTTTCAGGATTGAAAGTAACATTAGTGGCCATCAAGCCAAACCTTTCCCAGAAGGAACACCCAATTAAGACACGCCCAGTATTTGAACATCCAACCTATGCTACAAGACCTTCAATAAGGGGGGAAACTCACACCTTCTAAAAGCGCACTATTAGCTGTACTGTTGCTGTTTGGTATTTTTGCCTTGTGGCATCAAGCCTAAATTTTCCTCCTGAGAGTTTCTAATCATTGCTCCTCATACTGCCCTCGTAATAAACAAGGCAAATCTTATCTAAGAGGTCTTGATGACCTCTTGTTCTAAAAAGGGATTGCCTTTATTCTGTTTGTTCCCAGAAGGCTTTGCTCAATTTTCAGCTCAACAGAGGCTACCCCCCAATGGAATGGGCAGCTTTAAGAGATAGTAAGTGTCCCTTTGATGGACGTGTTGAAGCAGACCAGACACCTACTTGTAAGGGATGTTGTCAAGGAAATTCATGCAGCAAATCAAGCTTGAACTCAGAGACTTCTAAGATCTCTTCCAACTCTGAGGCTCAATGATTCTACAACTCAACAACATTAGAAAGAAGGATATATAATGCTGAGCCATTTAGCTTTTCTAAAGAGCAGAGACTTAGGAAGCACATTTCCACCAAAGAGAGTCGTCCTAGAAGCTGCAGATATAACATAAAACCTGATAAATTCAAGAGTTGAATGGAAACTGTCCTCAGTCAATCCATCTAAGCCAGAGACAGCCCTGTGTGGTACTTTGTAATGAGATGCTCAGCATCCTAGCACTGATGGGTAAGAATATACAGAAGGTCTCCTCAGCTTGTGAAATAGGGTTGCAGCATCCTTGTCTTTCAACCTTGATCATTGGGGAGGACTACAGAAGTGGTGACTGCAGAAGGAAGAGCTGCGGAAATAAATCTCCATCTTTTTCCTCTTTATGTGGAATGTTGTGACTGTGAAACAAGAAACCAGGACCAAGATGCTGCCACTTTGCTATCAGTATGTGTATCTGTGTGTGTGTACGTACGCATGTATGTATGTGTATATATGTGTATGCATGTATGGCATATATGTATGTATGTATGGTACACAATACATTTGGTCTTTCTGTTAGCTGTGGCATCTTAGACATTAATACTATATGTGCCTGCATTAAAAAGCAACTACATTCCTATACTAGTGCAATAAAAGGAAGTTACAAAGGAATGGCCAGGCTGAATTTTAAACTGTTTACATTCAATTTGCTCCAGTAAAATAGAACCAAGAAAATGAATCTAAACACTTGATAAGTTCAAACCTCTAAGGGATTCTGAGGCAGCCGACCATATCAATTGCCTAAAAGCCTCCTACTCGAGAATTATGCTCCAAAACTGGATATTCAAATCTCCAGTGTGGTAGCTTCAGCAGAAGATGGTTCTGGATGCCAAAACACACTGGTGAGACATGGTCTTCCATTTTAATAATGATAGAATATTCTATTCAGTCAATGAATTCCCCAAAGTATCCTCTAACCACTTGGAAGTGTGACTCAATAGGTAGAAGAGGACTTTGTTAAGATGTTAAGCCTACACTGGTATCTTTCAGAACTTTGCCCAAATATTAATGTTGCCTATAACAACCTAAGCCTCAATTTCATCATCTGTAAAATGGAAAGGCTGAACTAGGAGGATTTTGAAGTTTCCTTCCAGCTATAGTGTCTATGAGCATGTTCAGAGAATTCCAATCAATCAGTAAGAACTTACTGAGCACCTATGTACCCCAAATCATAAGAGAAATTATAAGGCATGTAAAAGAGAAAAAATTGATGGTCCCTGCCCTAAGTGAGCTAACAAATGGAGTTGAGATAAAATTAAATAAACTTGAGGAATGGTAGACTTAGAGTTGGAAGCCCTATCCTTACAACTTATGTGATCTCAAGGAAATCACTGAAACCCTCTCTGGACCTCAGTCACCTCATCAATAAAATGAGGATGGTAGCATAAGGCATTTGAGGTCTTCTCAGGTTCAGAATCCATGACCCCAATAGGTTCTAAAATAGGCAATGTCTTTTACAGGGGGTAGGATAAGAACTGAGTCTTAAATCATGATCCGAATATAGTTGTACAGAGGGAAAATAATTATTAGAAAAGGGAGAAGCAAAACCATGGTACATGAAGAAGGCAGTAGGGTTACATGCCTGAATGAACGTAATGTGTTCACCATTAGTGAGAAATCAAGTCCCTCCTACCTAGTCTTCTATCTCTAAAATGCCTAGTCTCCCATGCCTAAAAAAAACCCTTCAGTTGACTCCATTATCCTCTCAAGGTGGCATTCTCCATCTCTTCTCCCTTTAACAATTAAACTCCTGGAATGAAGCCATCCACTATCTCCATGTCCTCACTTCCTGCCCTTCAAGTCTTTGCAATGTCTCTTTGAACATCACTGTACCTCTTAAACTGCTCTGTTAGAAGTGGTGTCTTCACTTCTAAATCCAATGCCTTTTTAAAGTCTTCATTCTGCTTGACTTTCCTGAAGCTTTTAACATAGATATGTAGCCCCTCTGCCTGCATCCTCTTTTTTTGCTCTACACCTGTGATGTTGCTCCATGTTGATTCCCCTCCTTCCTTTCCAACTACTGGTCAGTTTCTTTTCCTGAATTGTCATATATCTCCTGCCCATTAAGTATACATATTCTACAAAGTTCTGTTCTGGGCAGTCTTCTCTCTCCTCTCTCTCTCTCTCTCTCTCTCTCTCTCTCTCTCTCTCTCTCTCTCCCTCTCCCTCTCCCTCTCCCTCTCCCTCTCCCTCTCCCTCTCCCTCTCCCTCCCTCCCTCTCTCCCTCTCTCCCTCTCTCTTCTCTTCTCTTCTCTTTCCTGGGTGATCTCATGAGGTCCTAAGAGTTTCAGGGATCATCCCTATGAAGACAACTCACAATTTTACATAACCTTCTTTAATATCTCTCCTGTACTTCAATTCCACATGGGCAATTGACTGCTGGACAACTTTGGATATCCCGGAGATACTCAAGCTCATCATGTCTAAAATATATTTTGTTATATTTCTCCTAAACCTGTCCCTTCTCCAATTCTCATTCTAATAAATGGATATGAGCCTTCCATTCACCCAATTTCTCAAACTTAGAGACTTCATTGACTGTCCCTCTCCCTTACTCCCCCACATCCTTGCTATGTCTTATTTCTCCTCTACTTCTCACATTTTCCACCTACTCCCCTTCCTTGTGTCACAAGAGCCACTACCCTAATCCAGACTTTCAACTCAGTGTTTTGGAGACATTCTGATCTTTACATTTAGGTCATCTAAAGGAAATTTTCTTTCTTTCCAACCTGATCTGTTCCACCCAGCCATCCCTTCCTCCTTTTCAAAGAGCCAGTTACCAGTTTAAGGGCAGAACATGATAAAGTTTGGGCTATATGAACAAGAAGATTTATTCTGGTGAAGGGGTTAGGTAGCTCTGAATGTTTAAAGTGCTATCAAATAAAATCTTTACTATACCTACTTCAAAATGAGAGGGCTGGACTCAATGACTTCTGAAGTGTTTTCAAGATCTAAATCTATAATCCTGTAATACAATTTGCGGCTCTTTTCACTAATTCTGATTCCACAATTTCATGCTTCTTTTGAGGTTCAGTTCAAGATTCAGCATCCAGATATTCCTTGAGTCATTCTACGGTTCTTGTCTCAAGACTATCAATTGTCATTTTTTTTAGTATCTACCAATAATACAACCCTGGGTGTGGCAAAAAAAAAAACAAAACAGACAGGGAAACAGAAGTCCTAGCTTCAAATCCCAGTCTTTACACTTGCTAGCTTCTCAGCTGTGGCAAACAAATCATAGAGTTAACTTCCTTGAATCTAAGACTCCCCATTTGCAGTGCATACAGACTCATGACCTCTCAGAGCTGTTGTAAGGAAACTTTCCATATAAATATGAAGTATTGTTATTATTAACCTCTAACAGCATTCCCCCAAACATATATATATATGTTTCTCTCTTCCTCCCTTCCACTCTCCCTCTTCCCCTCTCTCCCCCAACTGCCCCTCCATCTCTCTCTAAAGTCTTAATGTTCCATTAGGTAGATACAACCAAAACTTACTCAAAGATATGTGTTAATGAAAAATTAGTAAGCTCTGAGTGGGGATTTAAGATGAACATAGGCTTCTTTAACAAAGAGGATATAGTGTCAGTTAAAGCAGAGCTCAGGGACATTTCTACTTTTAAGTCTTGGGATTTGTTTTGAAGGTTTGAGGTTGCCAGAAGTCTGACCTTTTGAATAAGGAGAATATATCAGTATTCCAAATCCATTACAATACTTGAGAGGTAATGTGGGATAATGGCTTTGGTGAACCTGCTTTGGCGTCAGGAGCACTGGGTTCAAGTGTTGCCTTTGACACATACATTCTATGTGTCTGGCCCTCGACAAGTCTCTTAATCTTTCATGGTCCTAGGCAGCCCCATAAGGCTATAGGTTGCCCAGTAGGTGCCAATCTGCATTGTTAGAATACATTTCCTTACGGGAATTTCCCTTCATCTGTAAAATAAAATGTCTAATCCAAAGTCTAAAGATAGTACTTAAGTTACTTGTGATAAAAAAGAAGCTTTATATATAATCAATCTAGTCCTATGAAAATGCAACAATAAAATATATGCTGTTTACCTTTATGACATATTCCATAACACCCCCAGTCATTATCTCTGTTCAGTTGTGACCAATTCTTCATGACCCATGGACTATATAACACGGGGTCCTTCATCCTCTCTCTCCTAAAGTCTGTCCAATCCTCCTGCTTGATGTTTCTGTGACATTGTCTCTCCCTCTCATCCTTTGCTGTCCCTTTTACGTTTTGTCTTCAATCTTTCCTAACATCAGACAATTAGACTTTCAATGTAAAATAGGGATAGAATACTGAAGGAGAACCTTGGTCCCTAGTACCCTACAACTTTCTGTAAATCTTCATTTACATTTTATATTTTCACAATCTGTTAATAACATGCAGATTTGGACATTGAGGAATGACATTTAGTTCACTTAATATTTCTAAATCATTCACCAATTCCATTATGTTTAGAATGAAAGCTAATTTTAACGAAATCTGCATTGTGTTTGCAAGAAAGAAAAGGGAAATTATCATTGAAAGATATTCGCTTTTCCTTTTCTTTCAGATTTAGAGTTGGAGTTCAAATAAATTTAACATGAGAACAAAGGTGCAGAAAGTTTTCAAAGGACTATGGACAACTTCAGGGATAATGTAGTAGTTCTTAAAGTAGTTCATCAATCCTTTTTTCCTCTTTCAGAAATTCTTCATTTCATTTCTCACAGTAACCAATCCAAAAAATTCCACTCCTCTGAAGATACCAACCCCATCCCAGTATCTCTTTTTCTCTGAGAAGGACCTTAGCACATATATAAATGAGACTGCTGAGATGATCAGATGGGAGTTTTGTAACATTTTTTACTCTTTACCTTAAAATTTCTCTGTATCTTAATCCATTCTCTCTCTCTTTTCTCCTATCTTGAGTTTCTTTTCTCCTTTCCAAGGTTACTTGTTTTCCTGATGTCTTTGATCCCATCCCCTTTGAATTTCTATTTTGATTCTCTATTCTCATTTTCTCAGTATATCTTTCTCCTTTGTTTTTCATCTTTCTCTTCCAAGTATTTACTCTCTGCCTACAACATATTATAGTCTTTCTTACCTAAGAAAACCTTCCTCGAATCTTGTTACCCACTCCAAATAGGATCCTTTGTTTATTCTCCACTTCACTAAGTGAAGCGTCTTTTAAAAAAAGAGTCCTACAATGAATACCTTTACTTCCTATTCACCCACCCTACCAACCCACCTTCTACTACCATTTTAAAGAAACTATTCTCACCCAAGTCAACAGTGACCTTATAAGAACCAAATCCAAAGTCTTCCCCTGCTTTTTTCCCCATTTCTCATCCTCTTGTTAATTTGACACTGTTGACCATCCTTTCTCTTTGGAAATTCTCTCCTCCCTTGGATCCTCGAACACTGAACTTGCATGGTTCTTATCTACCTTTCTGACATTTTCTTTTCTGTCTTCTTCACTGATGTATCTTCTTCATTCTATTCTACTAATGTTGATGTTTCCTAGGTCTCTCTTCCTGGACATTTGGTATTTTCTTACATCCGCGTCTCTATGCAGATGACTCTTACATCCATATTTCTAGCACAGTCTCTCCTTGGAGCATCAGATCTATACCTTCAGTTATTGTTGTTCAGTTACTTTCAGTCACATACAACTCTGTGTGATCTCATTTGGGATTTTCTTGGTAAAGATACTGAGGTACTTTGACATTTTCTTCTCTAGCTTCTTTTACAGATGAGGAAACTGAGACAAACAGGGTTAAGTGACTTGCCCAGGGTCAGATCCCTAGATAAACATCTGAGGTCAGATTTGAACTCACAAAAATGAGTCTTTTTTGACTTCAAGCCTGGTATTCTATCCACTACATTATGCTTCTGCCACCCATAGCTTCGACTGTGTACTAAATATGATCTCTACCTCGATGTCCTAATAGAATTTCAAGCATAATATGTGGTACAGTGGATAAAGAACTGATTTTGCAATAAGGAAGACCTATGTTCAAATCCCACTTTTGACGCTTTCTATCTGCTTTACTCCAGACACATGTAAACCTCTCTTTGGCTCAGTTTCTTCATCTATGCAATGAGGGGGGTGGAATATAACTTCTAAGGTCTCTTCCAGCTATGATCCTTTGAACTATATCTAAAACTAAGCTCATTATTTCTCCCTCTGATAGTCTCTTCTTTCTTACTCCTGTGTTTCTGTCAATGACACTGCCCTCCTATCAATCACTCAGTCTTGAAACACCAGAATATCTATTTTCAAAATCACTAGGTCCTGTCATTCCAACTGCTGCAATATCTCTCCCATCTATTCCTACTGCTCCTTTACTGGTTTAAGCCCTCCCATAAAATCTCATTCCAAGCTGCCTTTCTAAACTCATCATTGGTGACAAAAACTCTCAACTATCACTATATTGTTCTACTTAAGCGATATCTTTTCTTTCATATTTGACACAGATGCACAGCAAACCCACTGCCTGATGAGTCTTTTCCATCATCATTTTTTCCCCTAAATCCTTCCCATCTACATAATGGATCAAGAAGATTTCCAATATCTGTTACATCCTCGATTTATACCTCTCTCCTTCAGAAATCTTTCATTTAAGTTCCAGAAAGAGATTCTTTCAAACAAGTATTCATTAAAGTTATCCAAGGTCCTTTAAGAAGAGGAGAATGGAAACAAAAGAATGTTCTATCATCTTTGACATCTATGTAGTGGATACACCATTAGGTCAGTGTTTGTCTTATATTTCCTAAAGTACGGGAAAATATTAATCCATTCCTAAGAGTTTCAGTTCAAGTGTGGCAATAACAGGAAACACCAAACATAATGCAA
Organism: Potorous gilbertii; assembly: GCA_028658325.1. Classification (NCBI taxonomy): domain Eukaryota; kingdom Metazoa; phylum Chordata; class Mammalia; order Diprotodontia; family Potoroidae; genus Potorous; species Potorous gilbertii. The sequence continues at coordinate 72,867,485 of CM053774.1, read as the reverse complement.
GTGAAGCATGAACCCAAATAAGGAATGAAATACTAGAAAAATTTAAAAGTTAAATAAATAAAAATCCAAGTTTTTCTTTTTCAATGGTACAAATTTTAAATTACTGAAGCTGGATAAAGTTTCTAATTTTGCCTTGCTATATTTTTGTGGCAATATAACTGAATTGGAACATTCTCCAGGATTTTATATTCTCTCATTAAAGCATCACTGGGCATTTATTACGTGACTATGCATTGCCCACCATCACCTATGCTAAGCCCATCAGTCTAAATACAAAGGATTAATCAGGGAAGATGCTGATTATTTCAGTATTGTATTTAGTATATCTTTCTTTCTTTTTCTTTCTTTCTTTTCTCTCTTTCAACTTTCACCAAAATGGTCTTCTCTGTATAGTGAAAAGTAATAATCACTTATGTCTTTGTTTAAAAAAAATTTGCTGTCTAGGTTTTTAGAAAAATCTTTATGAATATGTGAGATTCACTGTATTTGATGGTATTTTATTACGAAGTACATTTTACTTCACCAATGGGGAAGTAAAGTGTTTTCTTGCTTAATGGCAATTAAGTTTAAGGCATAGAGCACTTGCATGTGGTTTTTAACTTTCAAATGATATTTCCTGAAGGCTGCAGATAAAACATTATTTAAGAAACAAATAGTACATCCCATTGATGTCTGCCTGGCACAGCCAAGCTTTCCTTTAACCCTCATTAAGTAGGACATGTAGGAAGTGGTCTGCACAAAATACATGAACTTGTAATTACAATTGAAGAGAAATCCTCAGCCAGCTGTGGAGAAGGGAAAGATTAGAATATGATAGTGGCTTAGAATAATGAAGGGACGGATTGTAAAGCTGATGAAAGATGAGGGAAAAAGAAAACTCTCCTTCAAAATCCTTAATCTGTATTACCCATAACCCAAATTAAATACAAATAGTACATAAACTAGATTGAAAAAAACTTTTTATATGTACTTTCTTGCACAAATATGACCCATAGGAAAGTTATTTTAAGAAGTGTGTCAATCTGTATTTTATTCTTTACGACTTTCTAGTAATATATTAGCTATTTTGACAATACTATTTATACCCATATCCAAAGGCACTAGATTTTCCTTTAAGTATCTTGTAAAATGCATCAAAATTTGTGATTTCTAAGCTAGTTTCTAGCTGATTTGACTACTTCTAAAGGTCATATTTATCTGTATCATTAAAAAATCCCCCAAATCTCATTGTGACTAAATTTAAAGTGTTTAGTGTAAAGCAGTTATGAAAATTACAATATTTAGTATGCCAATCTTTATACAGTTTTCTAAGAATGAATATTTTGAATCTACTACTTAAGAAGAGTATATTTTCTCAAACCCATATTACTTTTATGTTAAAATATATAAGTAATATGAACATTTATATAAACATGCGCATAGTGATCCACCCTATTAACTTTGAACATAAAGTTGCTTGTAAATGACAGTTTTAGAGGTCACTCTTCTTTCAGTGTACATAACAATAGCAGGATAATGTTTTATGTGTGTAAAAAATTCATTGATATTCATTCTAATCATTTTAGTAATGTTTCTTCAAGATGATTAGAATATTTGATGGGTATCAAGGACTCAATATTTGCTAAATATCAAAATCATCATTTTGCTTTCATAATAAGGGGACAGGACTTGACAAATATTAGCCAGTTAACAAATAATTTGTTTACTATGAAAAGAACATTAATTAGCTTAAATTTTAATAATTTGGGCAATCTTCAATAAAAGTTTCATTCTGATCCATTGACCACATTTTGCATGCAAAATTGATTTAGTCACAAATAAAAGTATTCCTTAAAAATGTTTTTTTCATACTTTGTTAATTGTGATAAAATGAAAGACTTTGGCTGCATATAATAGTACTCCAATTAAATCTAGAGAACTGACCATGCGCTCCTTTATATAATTCCTCATAACTTTTCAATATCCAGTGACAGGTTTTATAGCAACATGATGCACTTTTACGTCCTCTATGCAGGTAATTGTTCATTAATAAAAATTGAGAATAATCATGTGTCAAAATGTTCTTTGATTAAAAAAGATAGTTTTAAGTATGTTTAATGTTCTCACTATCAAATATTTCGAAGAAAATTAACCTGCTCACATACATGAGATATCTTCATTTTTTAAAGTCACGTTACATTTCTGTCTCAGGAAGTTTTCAATATTGCTAATGAAGGAAAAGAAGGCAAAAAACTTCCATCAGTCCACATACACTAAGACCTTTTTACTGAGTAGGCAAACCACTTAAAGGACTGAGTGCTCCTGCAATAATCAATTCACTAGTCATCAGGTAGAAATGTAAAAGTGTTTGAAGAACTTCCCTGACTTCCTTATCTATCAATGTTTTAAGTTTTGAATTTTAGAAGTTGAACCTATTAATGGCCAAAAAGTAAATTTAGACTTCAGCTCTTTAATAAACATTAGATTTGCAAAATGAATCAATTAATTCAAAAAATATTGAAACCATGGTCTTGTTAGTCTAGTGCTACTTGATTTGTTTTTAAAAGACAAAATGAAACTATTTTGCAATGGATCCTGGGATCACAGATTTAGGGAGGAATGAATAATCCTTCATCAAAGAGCAGCAGCTTATCCACAAGGCTTCCTATTCCCTATGGGATATTCCTTTAAAAGTAATAACAAGGACTTAAAAACTATGTAACACTCTCTCATCTAAATTAGCTACTTATGCCAGAGCTTCCTAATCAAAAAAGAACTAGAAACACACCAAGGAAGTTTTAAGACACTTTCTTAGGGAACAATGCAGGCTGTGAGTTCATAATCCAGAATCAAAATTGAATTTGAGGGATAACTGAAGACGAATGCGGCATCATTTTTAAAGCCTTAGGTAAACCTTAGCATACAATTAAAATGCCAAGATTTTCTTGACCCTGTAAACTTTTTAAAAGTTTGTCTTCATTGCTATGCTAAAGATTTTCTAAGTGAAATATGATCCTTTACAAGCTCAAGTGGTATCAATACAAATTTCCTATCTTAAATACATGGCTAAAATTAAATTTCTCATTTACTAGTAATCTGACCTTAAGTAAATCACACAAATGTTCTTGCTTTTGGTTATTTTGATTCATTATTCATTGAAATATAGTGCCAAAATTCTCACTTGCAATATAGTGTAGTTAAATTATTTTTTTCAGGTAATGCATGAAGAAATTAGCTGATAGTAACTTAGAAGAATTGTTTTACCATTTCTTTCAAATTTCTGATTTGCTACATGATATTAAACACTAGTATTAAACAACCAACAAATTTCCATTTGAATAAGCAGAAGTTTATGTAAAACATCAGAGAGATATTAAGGTTCAGCCACTTTTTTATTTAATGAGGACTTGCCTTTGTGATTGATGTCACATTGTATATGAGAAATGCAAGTGTAAACCCTGCAGCTTTATTGGAATTGTCTTAATTAAACACTAATCAAGGGAAGATGTTTTTAAAATTTATATCTATTTTAAAAATCCATTTGCTTGTCATGATTCATTGATGACTTTACCCAAATACTATGACAATACTATCCTTTAGGGACAGAATTAACTATTTGTTCATGTATGAAGATGTTACATAAACATATGTAACAGTGGTACCACATTTCAAGATAGTAAGCTATATAATTCCTGTCTCATTTAGAAAACCTGACCTACATGATCTTTTATTATTTTCTTTTAATTGTAAAAATTATTTTCAATTTTTCCTTTGTTTTTTACTTAACAATTAAAATACTCAGAATATAATTTTCAACAATAGTAAATACATTATTTAAAGTAGCTAACTGACTCATAGAAATAAATAAAAGACCAGTGACAGGTAAATGTTCTGAAATAAATCATATTTACCTTTTCATATCTTTAGCAAAAGATTAATAAACTTGCAAAAACTGAGAAAGGGTGTTTTATTGGATAAGAAGTACTACTATATTGTAAATTTAATTAAATTCTACAATATAAATTCTATTAATAAGCTAAAATTTTTTTCAGGATATGTGAAATAACTCAAATTTTGATGATAAGTGTCAAATGCATTTGCATTTGAAAAATAAGATGTAATAGCTTTAGATATTTTTCTTCACTAAATGACTGATGCATTAGAATATTCTATAATCAAAATATAAGACATGAAGCCTAAATAATACATTTTACTTAAACTATATTTTTTATTCCCTTTTATTTTGTTCTACTAACTCACAGTAACTGAAAAAGTAATCTTACCTGTGGACAAAGATAGCTTACCAGTCTGGTTTGTCAACATTTAGGGGTGCTGTAGTCTTCTCTTTCAGAGAATGCTCAATAAAAGTGAACATTAGCAAAGTATTCCTTATAAAAATAAAATTATAATAAAATATAGCAGATCACTGCTGATATTTGGCATGGCAAGCTGTACAGGAAAACTGGGAAGTCATTCTAGAACTAAGCATCTTTTCTTGCTTAATACCTTAACTGTGTCATGAAAATTAAATTTATTATATTGCAAGTGAGAATTTTGATACAACATTTCAATGAATATTGAAGCCAAATATTAAAAGTTGAATCTAAGAGAACAGTAAGACTTGAATAATTTTGATTTTGAAGTTCACACTCTAGCTATTTAACTTCAATTGTAGATTAAATAAAAGTCTTAAAAAATACAGTTATTTTCTTCGCAGAAAAATACATGCATAAGTTAGAAATTAAGTAATAATACAGATTATGAATATATTACATGGGAAAAATCTTGCTTCTTGTAATATTTGACAGAGAGCATAATTAGTCTCTATTTGGCAGGTCTGATACTTTCATTAAAATTTAAAGTAGAATTATCTAACACTTTTTTGGAGCAATGAACATAAATACTTTTTCTTCTCCTCAATAAATGTTTTCAAAATAATTTTAAATGTGTATTATGCGATAATATTGTGGCATATGACAATAAGTTATTTTCAGTTATTTTATGGAGACTACTGAACATCTAACATAAACACCACCTTCCAATCAAGTTTGGTAGTTTAAATTAGAAGAGAGATCATCAAAATATTGTGATAGTAAAAAGGGTGAGCATATTTTTTCATGCTAAAACTTTAAATAAACTTATTTAATATAGACATCCACTTATAAGGAATATTTACCTAGATCTCTAGTTTAATTATGTTTTTAACCTAGATCATTTGTTTAATTATCCTTAACATTTTAAAATTCCCTAAACTTATCATTCTCACCTTGTCTCAAAACCAAATTTAAAAATGAAAGAAAATGGATTGTGAAGTCTAATTATTTCTAACATATTTTCATGTTTGTTCATCTAGCTTATATTGAAAAACATAACATGACACTAATTTCTTTTAAAATTTTGGCATCTGTTTTTTTTAAATTCACATCAAGAAAAGAAGTATTGTGAACATAATCTTCAGGAATTTAAGTTCTGAAAGGCTATTTCTAAACCTGTAAGAACATAAAGATCATAAGTAAAATAATAAAATATATTATTTTTTTCAACAACTGTTTAAAATAAAAAAAAAACCTAGTGCATTTATTTCATTGCTATTTCAAACAATCATCCCTTTGCCAATTTCTTTAATTAACATCTGGAAAAGAAATTTAACTACTAATTTTAATTATTCTGAGAATTAGGCTGAATATTACTTAGCAATACATACTTATAAAGACTGCGGTCAATCAATATGTTTGTTTCACAATGGAAACTAATCATTTTAACTAAAGTAATCTAATTTATATTAAGCATGTCCAATATTCATATATATCATGCAGGCATTCAGCCCATTACAAAGAATGTAATAAATTTTATTTTGGTAAATGGAACTAAAGTAAATTAATAATTTTTTGAGTATCTCCATAACCTACCTTTAAACAAGGAGTCCAGGAATACTAGCTCTCATTAGATATCATTCCAGTATAGGAGTAACATCCTGGAACACAATGGAGATTGCTGTGGTGGTTCCTGAGAAAGTACCTCTTCTTTGGAAACGCCCCTATTATCCAAGAGACATCTCTTTATGCTGACACCGGGTCAACAATTTCAATTATAAGAATTTAGGGTAGTTTCACTTCACTCAAATTATAGTAACAAGTTCTAATAAAGGGTAAAGTATTTCTTTTTATAGCATGTTATGATTAGCCTCTCATTGGGAGACACTTAAGATGTTGCCCAAAGAACAGTCCTTTAAAAATGATAATTTAAAGGTATGACAATCTGAAAAGAGACTGGGAAATGGATTTCAGCAAATGAAATTATGATATTGAAGAAATAGTGAAATTATTGTTTCATTGAGAAAGAGTCAAATTTTCACAGATCAATGATCTCTTTAAGTTACAAAACAAATGATCTTAGGAAATAAACCTGAGAGGGAGGTGTGTGTACACACACACACACACACACACACACACACACACACACGCACGCACACATGCTCACATGCATACACACACACATGTGCAATTCTCCATACAAAAATATCAAATTTCTTGAATTTAGACCTATACTCAGAAAGGCCATGTATGCACTTATCATTTTAAGGGTACAGACTTCTTGAAATATTTACTTTTCCATCTATAGGAGAGAAGCAAATGGGTTATTTGGAACATTTTGATTTAATATGGTAAACTAATATTGCTAGTTTTGTTCTATTGTCCCAATTAATAGCCCATCTATTAATAAGTCATGTTTAAAAGTAAACTAAACTTTGCTTTATACTTACACAGTAAGTGTCCATGATCAAATTTGCAGAGCATCTGTTAGTAAACCACACTATTTGTGGAAATACAAAATAAGTTCAAAGGAATTCCCCTCATGTAAAAGATGTAACTCTACCATTTAAAATTTTCATCCAGAGATACACTAGAGCCATGTCATTTTAATTAAATGTAGATTGTTGACAGGTCATTCAAGTCACCTCCCCTAAATACAGCAAGATAACAATACAAATGTCTCATATACTAAGGTAATTCTATAACACAGGTAATTAACTCTGTATTAACAGTTTTATCATACAATGCACTTAGCATACTCTAATATGAATAGATGAATGAGAGTATTTCTAAATAAAATGAAATCTGGGAGCTGGAATTCTCAAAGCAGTTCAATATAAGAAGATAAAATCCAGTTTTCCTTACACTGTAAAAGAGGGAATATAGGAAAATACAGAGACAGCAGAAAGTCATAGCTCTGGAAAAGCCCCCATCAAAGACCTTGCACAGGTATATAATAAAGAATATAATATATAATATACATAATATATTATATATAATAAATGATATAATAAAATAATTTGTGATCATAATGTTATGTAATAGATACGTATTCCACAGGAATATAACTGCACTAACTATATTAAAAGAATGTGTTATCTCAGTGGAACCAAATAATTCAGAGTTAAGAGTGCCACCTATCACTTACTTGTCTGAAAAGTCAGTGTTACATAGCTTGGCCTTTTCTAAAGTCTTCTTGTAACAGCAGGAGGGAATTCTTCTAGCTCCAACTCAGAAACACCTAGTTTTTAGTTTCTTATAATATTTTTTTAAAAATAATTTTCTAATATGATGGCATTTTGTGATCAACTAAACATATTTCAAGTTGGATAGGAAATCCATTATATTGAAAGGACTAGGTAAAATGATATTGTTTACAATTAAGGCATAAGTTTTAAAATTACCCAGACATCTTGATCATTTAAATCAATCTTAAAGATTAATTTGTGAACAATATTTTAAAACAATCAAGACTGAAATAGACATTTCAGGATTGAGAAGTATTTCCTGAGTGGTAGTTTCCCATCAGAGAGGACATGTTATTATGTGTTGGTATTTTATATTCAAAAGTTTATCTAGGTAGAATCTTTTAATATACCTCTAATAGCTTACTTTAGGTGTTTAAAATGATTCTGAATTAATTATTTCAATCTGAAAGGCTACCAAAATATTTAATGTAAATTTCCTATCTTACAGAGAAGCAGATTAAAATATAAGTAAAAACTGAGATCCTGCCAAGTTTTAGACCTAAGTATAAAGAAAAATGTCACAGTAGGGACTTAACATGTACCATAAAAACAGAAAACTACCTCTTAAAAAGAAAGCCTCACATATTCTGGCTATCTAATAGTATTTACCTATTTTAATCTTGCCTTCTGTGTTCTTAATACCTCAAATTATTTGAACTGCAAGTATCTATCACACTAAGCAGTGCAATATTAACAAGAGATCAAGAAAATCTTAACATGGTTTTCCAGAATAGCATAAAAGGCTGATAAATCCATGTCAGATAATGTACAAATAAGAAACAAATGCAAATATCACAGTAGGAATGATAATATCCACTATCTTTCCAGTTTCAGAAGAGGATACAGATTTACCTCCACATGGACTTGCTTTTTTTTCATTGTCAGGATAACACCTAGCATCTTATAGAGTAAACTTATAACAAAAGCATGAGATTTATATCTACAATTCTAAGAGTTTCTAGAATTTTCAACTTAAGGGTTGATGTAATTATACTAAAAAAATTAAAAAATAGTTATGATCCACACAATCCTTTGGTAGGTAAGAAGAGATAACCTAAGAAGTCTTTTATATATAGAAACAAGTTCTTTCATTTAAAATATATTAATGAATTACCTTTTCATTTAAAAGCTTTACTTCATACAACTCTTGTGTAAAGTTCTAATTGGATCTCCCAAAGTAGGTATTAGGCATGAGACCCAGCATTCTAAAATTCTAACACGGTCTAGCAATTGTTTTGAAACAAATGACTTCTCAAGATGGTGAGGTATCACTATCAATCACCAACAAGTTAATTCTCCATAATAAGGCAGGTTTGGATGCAGACTGATCCATTGTGGAATGCTGTATCTAAAATTGATTACAACAGCACTCAAAATGAATGCAGCCCTCCAAACCACTTCTTTGCTCAGAAACATTAATCTCAATTAGAAGGAGAGCTTCATAATGGTAATGCCTGGTATGAAAAAAGTATGGAATAAATCAGGTTTTATAAGACACATCAATTAATCAGTTTTGGAACTAAGAAAGCTTTTTTAAGGCAAATTTTAAAAACCAAGACTGTTGAAAGCTCAGACATTCCCCAAACTTCCAAATATTTGTTTGCTTGCTTAAAATCATGAAACATTTTCTCAAATGACTTTTTGATACGGCTCATAAAAACTTTTACAATGTTATGCCACTGAGTTATTCTTTTTAAAATATTTTTTTTCAAAATTCTGAATGCTTATGTGAAGAGTCTTCTCTCCAAGAAAAAGCGTTCAGCTTTAGCAAGCATCTAAGAGCACTGAATTTGAAGAATGATTTCAGGAAGGAATATATGTTTTTCCAAGGACAAGAGAGATTATCAGACAGCTCGTTCATAATGTTATCAACTTTAAAGCAAGTTAAAGTGAGTTCTGAGTCAAAATGAACTCATAATGCTTTTTAAATTATCTAATAAAAGAACATAAGATGATAAGCAGAGTATGAGTTTCCACGCTAATAGGTTTCACTGCATATCTTCATGTACAACTGACTTCCACACCTGCCTCAGATAAAGAGAAAGGAAAGGCAATTTATTGTTACTGCTCTATGCCCTCATCCATAGAACTACAGCGTTGGAAAGTTGTATTTTTAGAAATCATACAATTCTTTCAAAGGGTAAAGATAATTTAAAAAAAGGAAACACATATCCCTGATATAACCAGAATAAATGCTAATCAACTAACATATTTGGGCTTTATGATGCTGCTGGTCTCAAACTTTTATCCTAAGTAAAGCTTTGTAATACAATATGCTACAAACACACTTCAGTATTTCTAACTATACTTTTATATAAACTGCAACAATAATATTCTCTTTACATCCAATTCTAAGATGTTCTAATATTTCAGATATTTAATTTGGCTCCTAATTATAACTACATCCTCCTCTTTTATATGCTATTTGCTTGACTGTTTGCAGAGAGGATAATTACTACTGGCTCAAAGAGCTTAGCTGAAAGACTAGTTTGAACTTGCTAACTGGATTATGAATGCTAATCTGAGTTTCCTTTTCAAACAAATGTTAAACTACTTACTCTATTTAGGGAGATTCTCCTGTTCTTCCTAAAACCTTATTTTAGTTTTTACACAGAAAAAAAGTTCACTTTCCTCAACAGCTACCCTGTTGCCACACCCTTAAAATCATGACAGGAAAAACCTATATGATTTACTCAGAGTAATAGCTTGCTTGACATTACACATCTTCAAAAAATAAATAACCATGTAGCATTAATACAAATTTTAAGAATAATTACTATTCTGTTTGGATCCTTTACTTTAAAAAAAAATCTGCAGTACCCAGAAGGGTCCCAAAATAATGCAGTTTCTCCTAAATAGTGAGTAATGATATGGGATAGACATACTGTTCCCCAATTGTAACTGTATTATGTTCCATAGCTATCAGCATAGAAATTGATTTGTCTTTTGAAACCTGAATAATACAAACATTTAAGTTTCACATTCCTCACTTTCCAGTGAACTATTTTGGGTACTTAAAATGCTTAATATATTTCATGTATAATTTTGTACTGATGGTTTTAGGATTAAAATTTTACATAGAAATGATACAAGGCTTTTAATGTCTACTCAATAAGAAAAGAAAAGAACACAATCTTGGAAATACAATCTGTCATAAATTAATACAACATATGTTCAGTTACTTAAATGAATTTAAAGATCCTTTGTAAAATTTACAAGTGACTTTTAACTATCAAACAGATATTTACAATATTTGGTGAGACAAGTATTGTTACTGGACTATTTTCATTGTAACAGGATGGAGTGAATATTTTCTTTGCATCTCGAATCACTAATTTGGAACTTGGAAAGCTCATAGAAGAGAGTGTATTAAGAGATATAGGGCAGGAAAATTTATATAATTAAAATTTTAATGAAGGGTGGACAAGTCTTAGTATATTTAAAAGACAATGCTTTTTGAACCAATTTAACTAGTTATTAAATTAGAATTATAGAAACTCGAAGTCCTCATTCACTACACAGACCATAAATACTTAATATCTCCAGGTGGGCAAGGAAAGATACAATGCTTCTAGACAAAGTTACTAAAATATGAACCATCCTTAAATTCAGAACTCTTTTAGAGTTACGATATTCGATTTAAAAAAAAATAACTGGAGTCTTCTAAAAGATGTCAGTCCTAATCAGGTCTTTTTCTTTGGTAATAGAAAGGAAAAGTAATACTTGAACATAAATTCTAGTGAAAAAGACCACCCAGTGGATTCTGCCAGTGTCTACAAATGTCTGACACATACATTGTCAGAAGATAAGAAATACAGTGTTATGAAGAGACAATCTTATCCGCTGAGATCAGTTAGAGTTCTGCAAGAATGTTCCACAAGTCAAACTAGGACAACAGCTTCTACTCTCACTCCACTACACAATAAAAGTGCCCCAGTACTTGTATTATCTTCAAAACATTCTCTAATGACTTTATAAAAGAAATGAGTTTGCTATATTAGAATGGGAAGATTTTTTTTTTTTTTAGTTCTTCACTCACTGTGGAATAAAATAGTCTGGAAGTCACCAACACATCTACCTGACAGAAAGTGCTCAAACCACACAACTTACTGAGTTGAAGTATGATCAAGAGAAAAGAATCTTTTAACTAAAGCCCATTCTAATTTGCTGGAGGGAAATATGATGCAGATAAAACCCCGGGCTTTTGACACAGGGATTTGTAAACACACAACCATTGTCAACTCAGTTTATTTGGTGCTGCTGGAGTAATTCACGGAGTTCCCGGATCAAGTTTCACCCAGGAATTGCCACTTCTAGTACCTCCACCCCTTTCCAACTTGGCTTCCTTGGCAGTTTGGGAAGCCTGTTCGGTACCTTCCCTGGAAACAGCTGACAGCCTTTGGACAGCTTTGGATATGTTTCACGTATCCAAGAAGCCCGGTACGATACTTCCAGAACAGACCTGGATGAATCAACAGCAGCACCGTAAGGAAAAAATAGAGGTGTGCGTATGTATGTGTGTGTTGGCTGAAGGGAAATAAGTAAGATCAGAAAAAGTAGCTCTCATTAAACATCGAGCTTGTTGGGACAGACACCCTCCCTCCACAGCTGCCGGGTCTATTGCCTCCTAGACAGAAGCCTAATGCCAAGCAGGGCATCCAAGCCAGAACCGCCAGGTAAAGTTCCCACCTGAGAGCAGATCGAGCGGTAGCGGAACAGGAGAGTGCAAGCACGCCAATAGGGGACCTAGCTTGGGAAAGAAAGCCCAGGAAGAGGCAGGTATGGGAAGTCCTGCCTCTTTAACCTAGCGGCTTCGACAACTTGCGCTCTCCAGCCTTGCTCCGGGGAAAGGGGAGAGGATGGGAGCCCCTTTCTGCGAAGCGCTCAGCTAGCAGGCACTGAGCAGAAGCGGTGACAGCGGCTGCGGAGACGCCTCCCCTCCCCCACTGCCTCTGCCCGGGCACTAGGACCCCAGAAAAGAGCAAAGCGCAGCACTTACCCAAAGCTCTCAGCTCGGGCGCTTCCTCTCCTCTCAGGATCCCGGCAGCACCGTCAAGACTAGCTAACATCACACACGCAGCACTTTGCCAAATTCAAAGGAGAAAAGGGGGAGGGGGAAGGAGGAGGACCACGACGAGGAGGACCAGAAGGGGGAGAGGAACCGGTGGGGAGACAGAGGATGGAGGGAAATGCGGGAGATTGGGAAGGGAGGATGGGGGGGGCAGGAAAAAAATACAGCAAGTGTTACAACTTCCTTTCCTCCCAACACCCCTGCTTGCTGCCTGCGAGGGACCGGGAGAGGGGAGGGAAGGAAACCCTAAGCACCAATGAGTTCACTTTCTTTTTCTCCTCCGCACTCTCCCCTCTCTTCCCCCCTCCTCCCCACTCCTACTCCCCAGCCCACTCTAACCTCCACCTCTTCTAATGGGGCGGGCAGGGAGTTTGCTCTTCTCTCCTTGAAAAAGGGAGGACGGAGAAAAAGGAGGAGGAAGAGGAGGAGGAGGAGGAGGGAGAAGGAGAGGTGAGGGAAACCAAGCTGGTGGGACTGAGAGCAGCATCCAGGACCTTAGTTGTGTGACATGGGTAGCCCCGAAGGGAGAAGCAGCGCAGCGGCTCAAGCCGCTAGGCTGGCTACACAGGCGCACACACGCGCACATGTGTGTGATGGAGAGGGAGAGGGAGGGAGAGAGAGAGAGAGAGAGAGAGAGAGAGAGAGAGAGAGAGAGAGAGAGAGAGAGAGAGAGAGAGGCAGAGAAAGGAGCCGAGAGGAGCCTACCATGCGCTTCCCCCGTGCAAACCGAGGGAGAACCCAATCACAGGGCCATCCGGACCGAGCTGTGATCATTTATAATCCTTGACTCAACCTCTCCACCATTTGTCAAGATGACAGGTACTTTATTTCTTCTTCTTCTTTGATTATTACTATTATTTTTTAAAAAGATCCCTTTTTTTACTGCCTTTTTCTGTCAAATGCGATTTGCTGGACTGAACCACGTTTGCCTTGGCTCCCTCCCTCTCGTCTGTGTTGGTTAATGTAAAGCACCGAGGCTCCCATGCTGTGACCAATCAGTGCATCTACTACTATTGCAATGATTTAGGGGTCATCCATGAATAACACTCCACAGTGATGAATGGCTCTCTGCAGCTTTCTGCCCTGATGAGGGTGTCTGCACGCTACTGATTGCAAACACTAATGAACTTACAGCTCCATTAGATATTCTCTTACCAACAATGTGAGAGGGAGGGTTTGTGTGTTTTGTAGGGGGCCGAGGAGGAGAGTTCGGGGTGGTGGTGCTGGTAGTAATTGCATTTGGCAAGTGGAAACAGTTTGCCCGTAAAATCAAACCCCTACTCTTTCTGGGGGGGGAATACTTTTTCTGATGTTCCGTAGGGTAAGCACATTAGGTCAGCTGAGTCACCAGAGAAAGTAGGAGTCTTAAAATGCTGCCTGGAGGATTGCTTCTAAGTCTGAAGGGTATAATTAAGGCTTCACACTCCTGGTGGGCAGACCCAGCCTTACAGTAGCTCACGGGGGAAAAAAATGACCAGCGGTTGTTAAAGTCTGCTGTCCAAAACTCTATGAGAGAAATACACCTTTTGGCCAGCCGGGGGTGGGGTGTATCTGTGTGTGTAAAGGGATGGAGGTGGTGGGGGCGTTTTCTGTGAACTAGTAAGTGAAACACTTAAAATCCTTGAGCTCAGCAGGATGACAGAACGAGTGGTAACCGCTGCCTCCTGACTGGATCGTTTTGTAAACACAAAGCTGGAACATCATGCCGAAAGAGACCATCCAAAGTCAATTTTATATCTTGCTGTAACACCTCAGATTTCGAATAAAACTACCAAACGTCACTGAAAGTTGGGTGGAGGTGCGTTTTGTTTCCTGTTCTCTCCACCACACTGTCTACCACTTCACATTTTGGTCCCCTTAGTGGGGTGGGTGTGGGACCAGCCAAACACTTTTCTTTCCCTTTTCTCCCCTCCTCTCTCCTTCCTGCAGACTGTTCACTTGTGGAAGTGTCCATACTGTCTCAAGTTCACACCGTCTGCTAGTTTTGAACACCGAGTTACTGCTGCTATGTGGAACGGTTCGCTGGTTTCCCCCGACTCCAACATCTGTCACCTTTTCGGTTCAGTAACGATGGGCTTGGCGGCCTCTCCAGGCTAGGGTGAGTGAGTGTATGTGGGCACCCACGTGTACAAATGCCAAGTGTCTCCTAGGGGTGAGCCCCGGGGAAGGCGGTGAGCAGCAAGTCCTCGGAGCACAGAAGTTCAGGGATAACTCTTCCTGCTCAGCGGGCACCACCTCACTCCTCTAGAGCACCCAGGGCACATGCGCATGTGTTCCCAGGCTACTCTGGAGTCAGGCTGGGGAGTTCGAGGATTCCCTGGGCAGCTTTCTTTCCCTCTTTCATCTCTTGCTTACAGGCTTTCCTGCATTCTGGTGATCCGAAAGCCTGGCCTAAGGATGACTCAGAAAAGAAGGAGGAAAACTTCGGTGGCAAAGTGAAAGAAGGAGTGAGTGTATCAGGGGAAACATCTAGATGCCATGCAAGGTGCTTGGGGAGTGAGGATGATTCCCCCAGCCCCACAGCAACCTCTCCCCATTCCGCAAAATGAGAATAATCCCACTGAAATCTTTGGAGAAACTAGCAAAATCCCGAGCTATCCCTTCTTATCAGTCCAGGCACCAAAATGCCTTGTACTCCAGAACTTTATTTAGAACGTAATAAAGGGATTAAAATATTGGTAATGACTGAACTTGACCCATTGAAAGCGGTGGGGATTTCATTTCACGTCAACGACGCAAAGAAGCAAAGACATTTTCTGCAAGGGGTTGGGATGGGTAACAAAACAGTGGTGATAATACTGGCTTTCTATCACTGTCTCTTATCTACCTGTCTTTTCTCTATGTATCAATCTTTGTCCTTTATCTATCTCCTTCTCTCTCCCTCCCTCTTCTGTCCTCTCCCTCTCCCTTTCTCCCTGCTTCACTCTTTCCTTCAACCCCCCAGCACTGTGAGATGCAGAAGCTGATTTTTTTTTTAAAGGGGAGGAAGAGGAGATAATTTAAGTCCTAACTATATTGCAATCACTTTCTCATCTTATTAGCTAAAAGTATATAACTATCAATTGACAGATTCAGCATTCACTTGACCGGTTAAGACATAATCTTAAACAATGGTATAACGAATCACTTTTGGAGGCTTAGTTTAAATGTGAGCAAAATTGGTTCAAGTTTTTTTTTTGTTTTGTTTTTTGTTGTTTTTTTTTTTTTAGCTCTAAGACCTCCCAAAATAATCTATATTTTTCCTTTTAAACATGAGATCTTTCTCTTAATGACCTTAAATTTTTTGGGAGGGGGAAAAGGATATAACCTGCACACTTAGTAATATATTGTCCACGAAATTATACTTTTACCCAAGAGTCTCATAATGTTAAGAAAATAAGGGGAGTACAGATTCTGAAACAGTGTAAGGCAAGCAAGGAGGAAAGGAGGAATGATCTACTATAGGACAGACATAGTATTAGGTATTGTTGATATAAAGACAAAAATGAAATAGTTCCTGTCCCCAAGCAGCTTACATTCTCAGGAGACAATATGTACACATAAAGGTCTATACTAAGTCCATATACAGGTATATATAGAGAGTAAAAACTGCAGAACCGGTGTGGTATCCACCTTCTATTTTGTATTGGAATCTCTTCCCCCACCCCTTTGGTATTGCCCATAGGACAGATGATACCGATAATGGATTTAAACTACAAGAGAAGATGATTTAGAAGTAACCTCAGAGATTCTCTAGTCCCAAATCCTCCATGTTACATCTTCAAAGTGTTCAGTTTGTAAAAGGCAACATTAATGTTAAGCAGATAAAAATTAAGGGCAACCCTAGAACTCACTAATATTGCCCTATTTCAATCTTGTTGAACACTTTTATGTTCACTGTAGTACATCCTGAGGCAGGTAAACTTCTGCAAGCTACTCTATCAATAGAGTCATCTTTCCCTACACAGCTGTCTGAATTTGAAGTGTGATCTTTATAGAGAACTTTTTACCATCCTGATCCATTAGGAAAAGCTTAAGTTGCATGGTGCCAAATTGTATGACATGTTTCCTCTTTCCAAATTAATCCCTGGAAAACCAGAAGGCATCTTGCTCTGTGACCATCATGACTTTTTGCCTCTCTGTGGTGCCATGGAAGAAAGGGGGATGCATCCTGACACAGCGCATTGCACCACAATAAAACACAGACAGAGCAGGAGGTAAAATGCAAGCCATAGCTATGTGCTTCCCCATCCTTTGGTCGTTCACAACAAACTATACCCCATGTGTACTTTTGAGTTAGCATCTTTACACAGCTGGTCTTATAATCTGTAACGTACAAAACTGGCGGGATCTCTCTCTTTCCCTCCTCCCCTCCTCTCCCCCTCTCCCTCTCTCCTTCCCTCCTTCCCTCTGCCTCACTCTCTGTCTCTCTCATCCCCACTCCCTATGGATCTACCTTGTCACAAAATGCCCAACCTTTTAAAAAAGGAAAACATGGCCCAGTTGTTTCCCAGCTTTTCCGGACCTTCTAAGTGTTGTCCCTGCTAAAGGAATGGTTTCTAACTTCCACTCACTTTGGGAGGTAAACTAAAATGTACTTTCTTCTTGTAAGATAAAGAAACATTTGTGCTGGCACTGGAGTGGGGCAGAAGGAGAGGGGGTTCAGCACGGCTCTTGGAGTTCCTGCTGCTGCCGAATCAACCATCAGACCTACTCTGCTAGTTATCAATTGGAATTGCTAGTAAATCTTGAGTAAGTTTTTGCACTAGCCTAAACGAGAAAGTTCCCATTCTAATTAGAGTCACGTTTTCCTTTTCTTTTTCTTTTCCTCTTCCAAATCCCTGAGCAGAATTGGCCTGGGACTGAGTTAACAGCTTGCTTCCTGCTCCCCTCAGAAAACACTAGGGCTGCACGGTCTGTCACCTCGCCGCCTGACTTTCTGTGCATGGTTTGCATGTCAGAGCACTCCAGCAGGTCACCCAGGTAGCAGATTCTCAACGGAATCCAGCAGACAACCTCCCGACTTCCTAAGTATTCTTTGCCATTATTACATCTGCTATAGCAAACTGGAGTGCCTCTCTGGTTTAGCTGGGGAAGTGTCCGACGCTGCAGTCAGTTCCACATAGAAATTGCCTCGTCTCACAAACTATGACCAGCCTGGCAATTAGATTCCAGAGACTGCTGACAAGTGTGGACCGGGAGTAGTATGGGGACAAAGCCAGAGCATTGAGACCAAATCCTTTCCCGCCAGCCCCCAAGAGAAAAGACTCAGTGAAGCCAGCAATACATACCTCTGTGTAACACCCACGATGATGGGAACCACTGAGAGATGGGGCAACTTGCCAAAAAAGAGATTGGAGATCTGTGGTGGCTTAGGATGTCCCCAACCAAGTTCGAGACACTAGTCAATGTTGCAGTTAAAAAGTCCCTCCTCAAGGAGCAAGGCATAGATATGGAGAAATGTGACCAACCAGAATACATTGGAATGGAAATCTTTCCCCAAAAGCCCTCACACATCGCTTCAGTTTATTATCAGTGTTTACTGTTTTTTCAATGCCAAAAATAAGTCATTTTCTTTGGCCGTTGAATTGTTGCAAAACTGTAAAACTAATATTCTAATTTGATCACTGACAAAGTCATAAAATTAAATGGTTGTTGGTAGTGGGAAATATGTCCTAATTACTTTAATTAAAGCAATATTGGACCCTACATACATTCATTTAGGAGCACCAAATGCACTGCCTATCATACAAATCAACCTTTAAATGGGGTCATGCCTTTCCACGACATTAGTTTGTGTTCCACTGCATAAACCCCGACTACACGTGAGCCTGACCTTTGGTGAAAATTATGTACCCAAGCTCAGCGTAACTGCTCACTTGATTTGATAGAAATTTAGAAAAAAACCCTTTGAAGTCCACGCAGGATTTTGAATACAAAGGGATCTTTTCACATTTGGCTACTGCCTACATTTGCTGCTATTGATTGAGTCGAATTTCTGGGTTTAGAAACCACCACATTATCTTCTCCTAATCATGTGACATTCACAATTAGTGGCTTAATGTGGAGTACCTTTAAAGTGTGGCATCTGCTTTACAAACAGGATTTAGTAAGAAGTTTGCTGAAGGCTTAGACTGTTGTTGTCAAGGATTTGCAAACTTGAACTGGGACAAAAATTTTCTAGCTATGTACTGTGAGAGAGCTAACCACAAGCCCTCCACATAAAGAAGCTTCAATTTGTTAGGGTACAGTCTATGATCTATCTCATGGGTACAATTGCAATTTGCCAGGCAGGCATGAAAATTTTGCACAGAATAAGGATTTAAATATGTTCACTTAGTTTTGATTCACATTTCAAGAAAAAAACATTGTAAATGAGACTTAATAAACTTATTTAATTATTAAAAATTTTTGCCTCTCCCGTTCTCCACATATACTCATCCCTATAATCTGATTGGAATGTTTGAAAAATTTTAAACATCATTACAAGCCTGGATAACTTTTTTATTAACTATTTTAACTTACCTGAATTTTCCCTTAAATATTATTTGAAAAACACAAACAAAAATGCAAAACTAGTGGGAAACAATAAAAAAGAAAGTTTAGGAAACAAAATCAGCAAAATGTACCACAACTAAAGTCTGGAAAATATACCACTAATTCAAAATTTGGAGAAAGTTGTTATGAAATTGACACATTTAGATGGTAATTACTTCTTATGTCAAATGCATAAAACTTTTTAATAAAAGGATTCTTGTTACCCAAAATTTCTTTCAGGTTTTGCTGATAAAAAATTGGAAGACTCAAGAAGACTTTTTTTTTTTAACTTCTCAAAGACAAGAGTTCAGCTGGTATTGGGGAAACAATCTCTGTTTGTTCCTCTCTGCTCAGGAGGACTGTTTCTAATTGATCTGGCATGGATTTTAGTTGGAGATGTGTATGTTGCAACCTAAGCGCAGTCTCTGTATGCTTTGTAAAGTGATAACCATATGGGCCTTATTTGAAACATTTGAAGATTTTAGTCATTAACCTGGGTAAAATTGAGCCATAAATTCAACTCCAATGTATATGTCCTGACAAATTCATCATCATTTTGAATAAGTTGCATCCATACTCCTCCTCTCAGATTAATAAAGATGATGGTTGCATATGACATATGGAATGACTATGATAAAGGATTGTAAATCTACCATTTTGTATTGTTTAAATGCAAATTGTTCATATTACATAGGCATTTTCTGTTGTGATCACTTTCAATAAAATGGAAATGCTTAAAAATGACCTGGGTAAAGAAAAGGCTATATTGTCAAACCTATTTCCTCTTCTATTATTTTCAAGTGCACTTTGCTATCATCATGAAGATTTAATTAAGCAAACTCAGCCATGCTAAAAGCAAAGCTGTTTGAAGCTGCTACTTATAGAAAAGTATTCAGGACTTATAGAAAATAATTTATTTATTCTTCCTCATTTAGGGACATGAGCTGTTGCTGAAGGATTTTTTTTTAAGCCCATGACAGAGTTCTGGAGGTTCTTTCCTCATTTCTGAATATCAATTTTATAGCTGCACTTCGTTACAGTTTAATAGTGCTAAGTTATGGATGCTGATGGTCCTTCCTGTGCAGCCTTAAATTGCCTTGAAAAAGATACAGTTTCTTTAATTAAAAAAGCTGCACTGAACTAATCCCTCTAGCTGAAAAAAAGAAAAAGTTTTAAGCAATCTCTTTCTGCTCTGGGAGAGAAAAGCAGACAATACCATAACAGATCAGAAACATAAGCCATAGTGTGCAGCCAGGAGCTCAGCAGGGAACTGAATACTGCTCCGACTGTGTCATTTTTTAATCCCCCATCCCAGTTTTCCCCGTCTGACCTCATGCTGAGATGAAGTTATCACAGAAGACAGCTTTACTCTCACCAATGAATCCAACCCTGGGTCCGTATTATCCTCCGCAGATCAAAACACCGCTTTCATCAAATAGCATTATCTGCATAAAAGGCATGCAATTGCCTGATAATTTCACCCAAACTATGCTATTCATTTAAAGGACAAGAAATGTAATTCATTCCTTTTTTTGGGGGGGGGGGGTAAAGGAGGGGACTAGAAAAGCTAACTTATACGTTGCTCATGGGAACTTTTCTGTTTTTAACAGAAGATCTCAAGAAGGGGTCCATTTAAAAGTCCCCCAACTCCTGGGCATTAAGATTAATTGTTAGAACACCTCGGCACAGTTTGAGTGACAAAAGTGTAAGCTGTGCAGAAAACTGGCAGTGAGAAATCCCAAAGCTTGCTGATGCAATTAGCTATGCTTCCATGAACCCCAATAATAACGTATCTGGTAAAATTTGAGGAGTATAAAAATTAACCAAAGTTTACTTTAATGTTGCATAAGCTATTGTTCTTATTAGAATAAATTTTAGCCTATTTCAAAGAATTCACATCATTAATGTTTTCATATAGGAAGACAAAGATATGCAAATTTTGAGCATATGTTTAGAACATCAATATCTAGGAATGTATAAGGAGTAAGCAAATGTATTCAATTTAGAACTTTCTTCAGCTTTTTTCCCCCATTTTTAGTTTGGAAAATATTATGCACACTTGTATTGTGCTTTGTTATACTTTATAATGGGCTTCTTTTATAATGAACCATAGCCTCTTACTGAATGACATCACTTGTTTTGTTCAAGGTATACTAGTTGGTTAGAGCAATCAGAACAAACTCTTTATAGGAAGTAAATGGCATTACTAAGATGTATTAAAATTCCCATGAGGCTGTAGGTGACCTATCATGTGCGTGTTAATATTCTTATAATGTCTGGTACTCATAATTTTAATGATGGAGTTTGGAATTGGAAGGCTTTTGCTGGACCCTTTCAAATTTGACTATGTAGGTTTAACCTGCAAAGGATCTAGCTTAATCTCAGCTTTCCATTCCTTGATAGGGGTACTCAGGCATAAAATGTATAGGACCAATGACAAATATGATCAGAACTAAAATTAAAATATAGAAATGCTTCAAATAGAGACATAGGAATGCCCCTGTGTATTAGAAAGGCAGGTGAGGGAATATGGCTTTTCCCTGGAAAGACACCAGTTTTATTGTAAAATCATTGTTAACTCTATTATTTGTCATCTTTGACATTTTAATTACATTCATGCATTTTGTAAAAATCTTTTAATGCAATTAACACTTTTCACGCATACTGTTTTTCTAGCAATAAGAAACAAAAATATGAAGTGCTGAATGGTGACATCCTATGCTGATGTGTTAGCTGAATAAAAGTAAAATGGGATTTTATTTTTCCAAAATTTTGCTTCATGACATTAAAATTATCTTAAATTTAATGTGATTAAGCATTAAACTGTGGTATTTCCTTGAATTTGATGAGAGGACTATTTTCATGTCAAACTATATTACAAGAACTAGCTTTCAAAATGAACTGTTTAAAATCTCAAATCATTAGCAGATCATTTATAGTTCAGTCTCACAGTGTCTGAGTTGTTTTATTTTCTATCAAATTTACACTGAAGTTATTTAAGCAAAGAGGTGGCATTTGTATTTTTCTAACATGTGTCAGTGATTTTGTAGAAATCACATTTATTTCTGAAGGAGCCAGGGTCAGGAATTTTTTTATCATTTTAGTAAAATATTCTTAATGTGAAATCAGTTTAATCTAATTTTATCAATAAAAGGATTTCACATGTTTTCTCATATTAAGGTGTGTGATGACCTGTAGCCATTTTAAAGATAGACAACACCTCACAGCTTGAAATCAAACTTGAGATTTGGGTCCTTAGATTTGAAATTTCTTTTCCCAGGCCCCTGGATAATGAAAGATTCTTCCACTGAAAGAAATTCAAAGATCTGAATTCTATATGGCAAAACCATATCATTCTTCTGACTGTTATTTGGAGGCAAAAGGCATCATCCCATAGTTCAGGGAACTAGAGTTTTTGAAACTAGTAGTGATATAACTTTTTCACCTTCTACATAGTTTTGCTTCCCATTGAAAATGTGACAGGGGGTACCCGGAAACTTTTCAGAACTATGGTAAAGGCAATTTCTCTATAATGGAATTTTGGATGAACTATGCTGAAAAAAAAATCCTCTCAGATATGCTTTATAGCAAAATTATATAGGTGTTGAGGACTTCAACAATCCCAGAGATAGGAAGCTGGGGAATGTGGAATTATAATAAATTTAGAGGTCAAAGTCATGGAGAACTGAAAAAAAGAGAAGTAACTAGGGTGGATTGATCAGAATTTTGTTCCAGCGTATCAACATTTAAAGAGTTGCCTTTGAATGAGGATGCTACAGCCAGACTGTACATTAGCAATTTTGCTGGGCCTGACTAGTCTGTTTAGTCTATCTCTTAACTCTCTCCCCTCCTCCCAAAGCAAGGGCCTTTCTAGCAGCAGCTTACAGTTGTTCAGGGGATAGAGAGTCTCGGACCACAGATGCTGTCTCAAAGTTGGCTTCATGCTGTTTGCTTGTCCTGGTTGCATATTGGATCAGTTGCCCCAGACACAAAAATTCAACAGTTGGTAGTTGAGCTGTGGCTGAAAGACCAAAGTCTTTCAGTATTAACTTTTGTGTTTTGGTCTTTCCCATAAACACTTGGTACTGAGTTTAACTTCATTCAAAAATGGGACAAGGAATGTTGGACGTATCCTAGAGAAAGGCTGACAGATTGTTATCAGAAGGAGCACTGGTCCAACTTCTCTCTCTCTTCTCATCTCAGTTCCTGCCCATTCTTAGCATGCCAGTCTCCATAGGAGAAATGTTTTTGTGACCATGAAGGCGCTGAGGAGAAATCCAGCACTTTTAATCCACAAAATCTATGAAAAGCCAGGATGGAACTTCCTCTTTATCCCTGGATAAGATAACTATGGGGAGTAAAAGTAGGCCAGGAAGAGATTATTGAGCTAAGAGTTCATAAGTAGGGAGGAAATTGGTAGAGAGTGAATCTGAGTCAGGGGTAAGGAAAGGGTGACTAGGGAGGAAATAAAGTGAGGAGAGACCACATTTCAGAACCTACAGTAGAGGGGGTACAAATTTATCTCAAAGGGACATATCTGCTTAAAAATATGGAGGCTGAGGCTTAGCTTCAAGCGTTACTGGGAGACTCAACTCCATAGTGAAAAAAAAATTATTTTCTAGTGTTTATTTGTTTTTACAATATTTTAAAAATTTCATGGCAGAAATTGATCATGCCTGTTTCTTCAAAAAAAAAAAAACCCGAAACAAAAATACTGAAAAGAATTAATGTTAGGATTTAAATATTTGCATAGAAGATTTTTCAGGCATTTAAATTTCATGTAATAAAAAAATTCTTATTTTTAAAGAATAAAGTTGTTGATTTCCTTGAAGAAATAATACATTTCCACTTAAGGAAGAAACCCATAATGACAAAATGAAAAAAAAATGAGAATATCTGTCCAAAGAAATCCCCTGAGAAAATTCAGTGAAACTACAAAATAAGGCTTTGAGTCATTTAATCCAAAGCGTCAAAACCAATGTTAAAAATCACAAACACACATGACTTTTTTTAGCTAACAAAAGCCATGTAGAGCTAAAGGATTAAATACTAATATTGATAACTGAACATCAATATTCAAGTAAACTCTGAAGTGGGGTGCTTTTAGAAATTTATTAACTTTTCAATATTAGAGATAAAATTAAAATATTCACCTTTGTGAATGACATTTTGTATATATTGTGCTTTTTTATTTTCTGAAATTAAAGGATGTGGTGAATGAGAAGGAAGGTGAATTGAATGTAATTGACTTGTTTAACTTTGACTAAAACTGTAGAATGAACATTTACTCTGTTTAATCTATAAACTAGATGGACATTTGCAGGTCAGCTTGCTAAACTCTTCATAGGATGGGTGTCAGTGGTATTGATCAGGCTGCAAGTTTTCCCATTTTTAACATAAGACATTATCACTGCAGTGACATCTGCAGCATCCTTTTCTTCTTCTGAAGCTACCTGGCTTTGAAGAATATTACTGTGAACAAAATATCAGCACATATATGGGACCCCTATTTTCACTTCTCTACTAATTTTATGTCCTGCTTATAAACAATGAAAAAATTAATTCAAATGTTATCTTTGATCTTACAACTTTCTTTAGCAGAATGATAACGAAAATAAAACCTGATTCACTCATAAGTTATTTTCCATATTGCATACATATTAAAAAAGACTGCATTTAGGAAAAGGAAACAATAGTAAGTATTTTTAAAGGTGATTGGAAGAATTTCACAAAAAAATTATAAGTTAGGTTGAGGGGAGGGAGAATTGAGAGGAAATGAAATTAGTAAAAGTGATACTCAGAATCTTAAAAAAAGAAAAAACCCATTAATTCATTATTTTTTTAAAATAACAGAAAACAGAAAATCAAAAGGCAAATGGGGCAGTTTTAGAATATCCCTGTTATATCTGAGTTGTACAGGAGAAAAAAAGCAATCAATACATAATGAGGTGGAAAAGACACAAACCTTATGTAATAGAAGCACACAGTTTCAGATAATGATCCTCTTTTTTTGTTTTTCTTTGCATTTTAAAGTGTTCATATTTGCTTATATTTGTTATGTTCTTAATAAAACAAAACATTAAAAATAAAAGTAGATCTAGTGTTGAAAAAAGTCTCATTTGACATTAAAGCAAAGTTTCCTTTAGATAAAACTTGGGGTTCTACAATATATTTTTCCTCTCTTTCCTCACTCCTATGTCATAAAGGTTTTTCAATTAGTAGGCAAAGGATAGCCAAATAATAACTCATTTACAATTCCATCAAGTAGTTCCCTTAAGTGAAATTATTTTTTGATTATATGTATTTTGACACTAAACATATATTTTATCTATTGTTTATGATTAAGCTTGTAAAAGTTTTTGTTTATTTGTTTGTTTTTATTCTAGAATGAGCTTCCTTTCTTTTCTAAATATAATAGATGTTGAAAGGAATGTGGCCAAACAAGTCCAAATGAGTCAGGAAGATCTGGGTTCAAATATTGCCTCACTTGTTTCATAGTTTTGTAATTGTCTACAAGTCACTTCAGATAAATCTATGAGTTTAAATGTTGCAGGAATAGTTCAGTTCTATACTGGTCTATGGAATTTCCAGTTTACTAGAGAGACAGAAAGAAAGAGAGAGAGACACAGAGAGAGAGGGAGAGAGAGAGAGAGAGAGAGAGAGAGAGAGAGAGCGAGCAGTTGTGAAAAACTGAAGAAACTCTGAAGAATGTAAATATCTCTCACTCTCTGAAGAAGAGATATATATTCCCATGACCTTTAGCCTGCCATAGCTGATAATCTTGCTTTCGGACCAGCAAAGTCAAATAGAATGAATTGTGTGCTTGTCGATGCATGGAGTTACATATCATTGAAAAACTGTCCATGAGAACACCTTAGGGAGTAAATGTGGATAAAAATGGTTTATGTGTGGTTACAAAACAATAATGAACCTGTCTAATCAATTGTTCTGAATAGCAATAGATAACAGTGGAGGGAAAGATACACATCATTATGGAACCCTTGTGCATTCTGTTACATTTCATTCGTGTGACTTCTGAATAGTTTTATTTTACATTTAATTTCACAGTGATGGATTAACCCTTTGGGGTTTTTTCCAATAAGAAAAAAATGAACAGCTTATAACTTCTTGGAAGAGTAGGATTTGGTAAAAAAATAAAATAAAATAATAATAATAAAATATATATATATATATATATATATATATATATATATATAAATATATATATAAAACACCTCACAAAAGGAAAACAACAATGAAGAAACCAGAAATCCAAAGTCTTTGTCTTTTTAAGAATATCATAAAACTATAGTAGATCATGTACCGTGTCACATTAAATTAACTTTTTTTAAATTGGAATTGATGGAGAATAGAATTTTTATTTTTGCTTTACAATTTGGATAAATATCTATCTTGGACTTGGGTCATGAATGTACAGGAAAAGTGAACTGGATTATAATCCATTTTGGTCAAATAGATCCTGCAGTGATCTACAAGGACCAAGCAAACTGTGTGATGGTCTATACATCACATATCTATTCTACATTCATTGTATATATTGTACATGTACAAATATGACCTGTACCTAAGTTTACAGTACAATCTCAGTACCTGAGGAATATTTTTCTCTTTTTCTTTAGATTCTATAATTAGGCCAACTAAACACAGGATAAAAAGATTTAGGAATAAATAACTAATATAGCTTGGTGGACAACCTTGATGATGGTGATCTTTGCACGAACGCACACACACAAACACAATCCGTATTGAAGGGTGCAGTGGCAAAATTTGATATCAGTAGACTAAATTACCTAGAGAGTAATCTGATTTTCATTTTGTTCTGGATTAAATCAGGCTACAGAAGGCATTATAAATGATCTTGGCGTCTTTTGTTTCCCTTTCATTTGTTTAACCAATGAATGCTCTCCCAGGTTGACACATATAGTCAATACATTAGCTTAGTTCTATAATATTAAAATATATTTGACATTGTTATTTGTTAAACTGTTGTGTTTAATGATGTCATTTGTATTGATATAACAGCCTTTTAGTGTTGTCTTAACCACATACAATGATATTGGTTGTATTTTTATGCCTTACTGGAAAAAGCTAAACTAATACTACTGAAAGAAAAAAAAAAACTCAGCAAAAAAAAATTGTTCTTCTGATTGTAGTGATATCACCAGTTTCCTAGTTTCTCTTGACCAGTGGAACAGATATATAAGATGGCTAACTGGGGTTGAGCATAATACACCTCCTAAAATAGAATTTGAACCAAAGTGATCTCATAAATTTATAAACTAGAGTCATAAACATCTTATTATCAGAAATTGAACTAACAATATCTTGACCTCCCACAACACGTGTGGTGATTAACTAGGATAAAAAGAAAGAAATTAACGTTGTGCTACTTGACAAACTTTTCAATACAAGACAATACTCATGTTGGGCAGTTTGTGGCAGACTGGATAGAGCTTGAGTTTAAATCTGGAAATTGGAAAGACTTGAATTTAAATCTGACCTCGGGGACTTAGTATATGTGAACCCCTAGCAAGCCATTTAAACTCTGCTTGCCTCAGTTTTGTCAACTGCAAAATGGCACTTACTTCCCAGAGTGATTAGCATAATGCCTCATAGACTACATAATTTTCCATTCTTCTCTCTCTTCACCTAAAAAAATTGGTAGGTCATATCAATGGAATTTTACCTTTTTTTTAATGTTGAAAAACAAAGTATCAGGAGATACACAGTTCAGGAGTTTGCCCAAACACCTTCTCTTCATTAACCTGGAAAAAATTGTGTTTCTCTCAAATAGGGATATATAATCTGATCTGAATTATTCAAGAGGATTTTACTTGTTAATTCCAAGAGCGAAGTCTCATAAATACATTTGAATGGCCTATTTCTGCTTTTCTTAAATATAAATGAAATATATAAATCTAATGAGCAACAGAAGGGTCACTTGGCTATATACCTGTAAAATATGCTTTTACAGTTTGTCAGAATGGAATAGCCATATCTACTTTTGATAAGGTGAAAATCTTAGGAGTTGGCAATAGAACATAATTCTGTAATTGAGGAAGGTGATATATTCGAGAAGACAATGCTTAATTTGCAATATTTTTCTATATGTATGAATGTACTACATTTTTAAAGATGAAATCAACCCAAGTTCTTGACTAATTTTTATGAAATCCCTCTCTAAATAATCAAGTTGAATATCTACTTAATAATAATGCTGAGTTAGCATTTATATAATGCTTTATGGTTTGCAAAGGGTTTTATAACATATGTTATCTTACTTGATCCTCATAGTGAATGTTAAACGTGTACATTTTTACATGCAAAACAGATGAGTACATTTTCTCTTCCTCTCCATATACTTAATTAGGGCTACATAAATAATTCAACAATATAAAATGTGATGCTATAATTTTATTTTTAATACTGGTATTAAGACTATGCATATTTGTATTTTAGCCCTTTTGTAGATTACTAGATAGGTTTTTTTTAAGTGTATGTCCAAGTGTGAACTCTTTCAAACCAGGCAGAATTTTTGATGTACTTTATAATTACTTGCCACTAATTTTTATTTTTGTCATTTTTCTCACCAAGTAAAAAGTCTAAGGAAGAAAAGACTCTAAATTCTTAAAGCTTAAAAAACACCATATGTATAGGACTAAAAATACTTGCTTATTCCCTCTTGCCCTTTGCTTTATTGAAATATACATTTTCTTATGATCATAAATGATCTACAGTAATTAATACATATAAGACATCTCAAATTATATGTAACTCAAATTATCCGTCAGCATTTTTTATTTCTTTCATCATTTACATTTTTCATGATCATTTTTGATAATTTGAATGTTGATAATTGAAAGTTATTTGTGAAGGGTAGCTGTCACATGAGAATGACTAATTATTAACACTACTTTTTTGTAAGACAGAGAGTAGCTAAATTCAAAATAAGGAAGACTATATTGAAGTACTTTGCTATACCTTGTCTTTAAGACTAGCCACATCATTCAATATCTTCGAACCCAAGGGAAATCTTGAAGCCTTCTGTAGCAGAGAAGGTGCTGACTAGGCTTGAGTAGAGTGAGTTTTCTCACCTATACATTCCTTATGCAACAGGACAGATCTCTTTTGGAATACCGACACTGTTCTTGGTGAACTTCTCAAATTGAGGCATTCTCTATCCTTCCCCACCTGTAATGTTTCTAAAATAATGTGGATAATTGTTATGTCTGACTCAATGTAGCAGAACTGGTGGAAAAAAAAGGCAGTCATATCTTACTTGAATTGCTTAATTTTACGAAAGCAGATGTTAAAAACAGATTGACTTCTAACACGCTAAATAAATTGCCTAATTCAGGGCTGTGAGGTCATGTTGAATTTGAGAAAAATCAAACTTTTACTTAAGATCTCTATTGGAGGCATAGATTTTCAACATCCCTCCTCTCCAAATATGGCACTTGTGTTATTATTGCTTTATAAAATGAGCATGTTCCTTCTCTCCAGAAAGGTGAGAATTATATCATTTTTAGAAAAAAAGAAACAATTTCTAGAAGGGAGGAAAAAATATCAAATGTATTCAAGAGACAAATTTGTAAAAGCCTGTTACAATGCATAATGTCAGAGAAACCTTTAAATATTCCTAAAAATATAAATGAGGTGAGAGATGTATAGCATCCATTACATAGAAAAATGAACAAACCCATGCTATATAATTTTTGTGTGTGTTTTTCCAGGTTTTATTTAATTCCTGTTTTGATCTTTAATAGCATGAACCAAAAAAAGGGCTTTGAAGTGAGTAATAATATAAATTGGACATAGTAGGATGAAATACAAAAAAATAATATAATTGTTTGCAAAATGATCTATCACTTGCTGTTGATTGATTGCATATTTACTATGACACAAAAAGAATAGGTTTCTACTTAATGCTATTTAACCTTAATGTAATCTGCATGTGTTGAGTATCATTCCTCATTTATCATACCAACTCCAGTTTTTTTTATTCAACTTTTTTTTAATAACGTAAATTAGTAATAGATTTTTAAAAAACCTAACCAAGACTACCAAATAACACAAAATTATGAGTCAATTTACTAGCTCCAACTTTTTCCAATGAGGCTGAAAGTCTTACTGAACAAAACTTAGCATGTCTTCACCAAATATATACTGACCAATATTATTTCAAACAAAAGTTCAAAACAAGTGCTTGCTTTTGGGAAAAATAGAATTTTAGTAAACTTCATCCTGTTCAAAGAGAATGAGCCTCTCTTTAAAAGTGTAGCTAATCATTCAGTATGGCCTTTGTTTTTATGTTGTGTTTAAAATGCTAATGGGGGTAAATCTGCAATCCTTATAATTTATTTTGGAACTTTTCCCCTGCCGTGTAAGTGCCTTGTAAGAATAGTGACATATAGGCCAGTTCTCTTAAAGAACATGCATCAATTCATTTCCTTTCTGAAGCACATTGCAAATGCCCTCTAACAGGGCATAGCAACATTACATAAATCATCTTATATGAAAAATTAACATGACATCAAATATTTATAAATATTAATGCGTATGTTAATATAACCAAAGCTGTAACAAACAATCATAACCTTGCCAAGTTTCCTAGGACAGGCGCCGCTGATAATGATATCCATTATCTCTGGAGGAACGCACAATTATGAAAGTTATACACAGGATGCTATGTTCTTATCAGCTTTTAAATTCATCCATTAAACATCCATCTTATATAGAATATTAACTCCTAACCTGCACAATCCTCAGCAGCACAAAATCATCTGTGGATAGATTTTTTAAAAATTCATCATCTTTTAAAATTGTCTATGTGGACAACCCCTTGAATATAATTGATCTTGTACTCAATGGCCTCTGAGGTCCTTACAACTCTAGAGATACTGTATGATAACTATATTGTCATTAACTATTATGATTTGTAGTACTGTAGATGCATAATTTTTAAGATTGAAATCCTTAATTTATTATGTTTACATTTCATGTATATAATATAGTAATAATATGAAGATTATATATATGTGTGTATTATGTAGTCATTCTATATGGTTATAAGTATATGACAGAGTGGTGATAATTGCTACTTGTTACTGATTATGCTGTCATGAATAAAAAACCTCTTCTGAATTCATGGATTTTGATTTTTTCCATTTCTCAAAACACCTCAGGTTATGTCTTCCAACAGCAGCTCTCTTTTCCTGAGATTTTGTAGTTGAAGAACCATTTGAAAAATTGCTGGAATAAGAAGAATTGAATGGTATGTGATTGTCACACTGATTATAAGTATTCTACTTTCTGGAAGATGATACCTGGGTATATACTTGGAGGAGGCAGCAAGCACACCTGAAAGTCCCTACCTCAAAAGTATGTCTTGCATGGTGGCCATTTTCGGTCATCCTTACCTATATCTTGATGGCTCTGGAGGAGAGAGTGAGGCTAGTGACTTGGCATAGCCCTATCTCATTGAAATCAAATTCACTTGAAAGTCATGGCATCACCTTCCTGAAGTCAAAGTCCTCCTCAAGAACAAATGACAAATAGGGACAATCTCTTGCATAGTTTGCACTATGCAGAGTTCTTCTTCCTTTTTCCCCATCCAAATCATGATAAACAGACTCTAAATAAGACAATCAGGGATTGGTCTGCTTTACTAAGAAATGAGACATCATTGTAGAGGGCAAAGAGTACTGAACTTGGAGTGCTAACTTTGGCGTCACGAGACTTGAATTCGAAAAGGATCTCTACTTGATAGAATGTATATAGGGGATAAGTGTGCTTTGTGGTGGAGACATAGGTGGTCTGAGTAATTTTGGAATGGCAAAATACTTAATGCTTCAATTTATCCAATGTCTTGTATAATTAAATTTATATAGCACTGGTATTTATAGACACAATAACTTCTACTATTTTGAATACTAATGCAGATATAGGTTTTCAAAATGGCCAAATTCTATACTTGAATTCCTATCATGCATTAGAAGCCCCAGATAGAGAGGAATATGAAAAGTGAAAAGAGCTGGGTCAGTTTTAGAAAATGAGGGAAGGCAATTTTTGCTCAAGGGCAAGCTAATAGAATAAGTAGAAAGAGCTTTATATTGGAGGTCAAACCAAATAATGTTAAGAAGCATTTATTAAGAGTCTACTATGTGCCAAATACTATACTAAGTGCTAAGTAAAGAAAAGTAAGAATAGCCCTTCCCAGGTTCTCTAGCCTCAGTTCCTTCCCTTTAAAAGAATGAGTTTATTTATTACATTAGTATTTATTAAGAGCCTACTATGTGCCAGGAATGGTAGTATGTGCAAGGGGTGGGATGAGGGATGACAGTCAATGCCGTGAAAAAATTCTTGTCTTTAGTTTGCTCACTAAAGTTTAGATCTGAATTTCCCCAATCAAACCTTATCTTTCCTCTGCTGAGGCAGGAGGGGAAAGAAAAAAGAAAAGGAGAAAGCGATAGAGTAGTATATGTGTGTATGAGAGGGGTTGGGATGGAAAGGAGGGAGAATCTGACTGCTAGAAGGGATTTCAGAAGCCATCTAATCCAACCAGAATCTGAATATGGATTCTTCTCCCACCCACTCTAGCCATAGGTTCCCAAAGTGGGCAATACTGCCCCCTGGAGGAGCACTGGAATGATCCAGGAGACAGTAGTAGCCTCAGGTAAGATTGGAGGACATTGAATAAAAATAATGAGGGGTAGAAACATAAGAAAAGAGGAGAAGATATGAAATTTTGAAAAACCATTTATATGTGTTTCATCTGTTATGTAACAGAGTTAAAGTTGTACTGATTACATTATTTTCCAAGTAAACAAACAAAATGCAAGTTATACCCAATTAATGGTCAAGTATGCTGGCAGGTCTTAACAAGCAAGCGATGGCAAGCATATTGCCCATTGTCAGGAAGTCCGGAATACACCAGCAAGAATATGTTCATGTAATGACTTGTTTACAATATAATACTATACAGTTATATGCCACAATGTTGCATCACCAAAATTTCAATGCAAGAAAAAACCCACAAATTTACAATAAATTATGAAAATTAAGATTTGTCATTTTAAAAAAATATTTTTTTGAAATGATGCAACTTTCAAACCATTGAAGTGTTAAAGAAGGTAGATTTCCAGGGATTGCTGAATAATTGTTTTTAAAAAGGGGGGGCAGTAGGTCAAATAAATCTGAGAACTTTTGCCCTGTACGGTATGTTGTGTATGGTGTGTCCTTTGTTTTTGAAGAGAACCATGACATCAGAAAGATGATGCCATAATTTTCGAGTGAATTGGATTCAAGTGAAGGAGGGCTGTGCAAAGTCACTAACCTCACTGTCTCCTCTGGAGTCCTCTGACTGGAATGGCTAGATATAGATCAGGATGGCTGGAGATGGCCCAGCATACAGTGGGAGACCTTGGCCTTTTTACCTTAAGGTCTTTTTGAGATTTCACTCGGTCACAATACTATATATTGTCACACAATATATATTCAAAAGAAGTTGGTGGGGGCTATTTCCAGTTGTCTTGATCTGTATCAGGCCACTGGACTCAACTGGATCTGGTGGAGAAAGTGAGGCTGGTGACTTTGAACAACCCTCCCTCATTTAAATCCAAATCACTTGCAAGTCATAACCTCACCACCCTGACATCATGGTCCTCTTCAAGAATGAAGGACAAGCAGTCATGACATTCAAAGGTGCTTATAGAAGATCTTCCTTTGCTCCACTGCCAACCTTAGGTGACTTCATCCTAAACCTAAAAGGTAGCAGAAGAAAGGGCAAGACATGCCTGAAAAAGGTTGTCAAGAGATGTGAGGGCCTTAGAAGAAAGCAGTGCATATCTACCAGAAGATGAAAAGATTATGAGAAGTTGTAGGACCAAGTGAAGGTTGTTTGACAATAGAGAACTCCAGCAGAGACGATGGAAAGGGAAGGCAAACACTAGGACTGAGTTTCATGTTAATATGGAAGGAATAAAAGTATCTGCCTTTCACTGTGGATTTCCTTCTGATCCTATGATGATTGTGGGTAAACAGTATGGCATGGGTCCTGGTGGAATGTTGGAGGCAGTGAAGCAGGGGGAAGGGAGACCAGGAAAGGGAAACGACAATGAGAGTTTAGTGGCCAAGGGACATGGTGAGAGAGTGGCTGGTGCTCAGTGGTAGAAGTATGCCTTATCAAGATGTTAGCAACCAGGTCAAAACTCCAACTACCCCATGAAAATTCAGCTTTAGCTACAGCATGTCTTTTATCCATTGGAAGGCAACCGGCAAATCACCCTCAGTGAACTTCCATTTTCATTTCAAAATAAGGTTAAGAATGATACTGAGGCAGGTACCTAACAATTTGTTCTGGAGAACTTGTTTTATAGATTGTAAAGCCTCCATCAGTATAAACTATTACAATAGGCTATTATAATCCATAAGCATCCCTTTTTAATCAAGAGTAGTCCATGCATAGATTTGGGAAGAGATTTCACATAGAAAAAAATTATCAATGATCTGTCAAATGGTGTCCCCAGATAGCAAGACCACGCCATAATAAAGCAGTTGATTTCCCTATGGTGTCTGAGATGAATGAACTTGTAACTACATATTTTTTTGCAAGTGGTGAACAAAGGGGATGGTTTAGACTTTTATTTTATCGTTGCTGGGAATTCCCAGTGTGGAAACAACCTCTGCTAATTCAGATCAGTATCTTTTGGTCTGAGAGATTACCTGAATTCTGAGATTAAATGACTTGTCCATGGTGCCATAGTCAGTATGTGGTCAGACTCTCATCTTTGTGACACCTCTGTCTCCTATAATACTATGTTGAATCTCACAGAATAATTTAATCCTTTAAAATATTATTACAAAGTAAATATACTTTTTCCTTAATCTTCAGAAGATCCACACAAATATTTGAATGTCAGTAATACTATGCTTTTTATTTTGAAATATATAGAAGAAATGCACATAAGCTTCCATCTTTTCTAACATTGTTCAATGTTTTTCTCCAGCTCACAAGTATGTCATTCTGACTTTCAGTCTTAGATCAGGCTTCCTAGTTATTTTCTAACTAGCAATAGTATTGACATTATTTTACGAGTGTTAA
Organism: Potorous gilbertii; assembly: GCA_028658325.1. Taxonomy (NCBI): domain Eukaryota; kingdom Metazoa; phylum Chordata; class Mammalia; order Diprotodontia; family Potoroidae; genus Potorous; species Potorous gilbertii. The sequence continues at coordinate 72,832,235 of CM053774.1, read as the reverse complement.
GAGCACTTATCCAAAGAAGAATCAATATTCAGCTGAAATTCCAAGGTCTTAACAACTAATCCTAATGAACACCAGTCAAAGAAAATTCTGGGAAAACATTTAAGACAAATGCCCAAAGAAGGCATCATCTAACCAAAGAGCACTGAAAATCTTGTCCTGCATTTTGGTATTTTTTGTGTTTATGGAAATATAAGGAAAAAATAAATACAGAAATAAAAGGTATCCTTCATACGCAAAAACCACAATAAATAATGAAAAGAACTATTTTCATATGACTAAGAAAAAAATGTCACTACTTTTAACATTTGTTATCTATGAGATGTCAATAGTCATTGATCAGCTTTGTTGTGAAGATGCAATAAAATCCTGTAATCCAACTTTAACTTTGAAGTTACGTTAAGTCTGAAATATTTTTTTAAAAGTATGCTTTCAGTCTTTTCAGTGTTGCCTGACACTTTGTGACCCTATTTGGGTTTTTTTTGGCAAAGATCCTGGAGTGAATTGCCTTTTCCTCTCCAGCTCATTTTATAGATGAGGAAACTGAGGCAGAGTTAAATGACTTGCACAGCTAGTAAGTGTCTGAGGCCAGATGTGAATTATAAAGATTATTCTTTCTGACTATTAGGATAATATAATTTAGGACAAAAGGAAGCTTGGAGATCATTTAGTCCAACTCTCTCATTTTACAGTAGAAGAAATTGAGTCAGCAAACAGCTAAGTGACTTATCTAAGATCACATATATATGATATAGTAGAGTTGTGTTTGGAACCCAAGTCTTATGACTCTAAAGCCATTACTTTTTTCCACTGCACTAAGTAGGATAAAGGTTTCTTAATTCATTTTCAAAGGATACTTCTGTGCTAAAATCTATGCTACAATGCAATGAAAGGTAGGTTTTACTTGATTATACATACTGCTGAGGTAGTGGAACATGAAACACACAGGAATAAGACAAGCCAATTTTTCCTTTTTCCTCTGAGTGGGGTGAATAGGAGATAGATTTCTGCTCACTAAAATTCAAGACTTAATTTTTAAAAAAGGAACAGGATATCTCAGTCATTGAGAGGTGGGAAATTGTTTGAAGTCATATGAAGCCATGTAGAAGAAAGGATTGCCTATTACCCCAATATTTAGCAACATCCGTTTATTTGGGAATCCATATCCTTCTACACTTTACATCCAATGTTTCTGGCATTGTCAATACAATGCTTGTGCCCTATCTGGCCATCATCCTTGAGGTATTATATTTTCTATAAAGTGTTGATTTTATTTAGCCTGGTTCCCTGGAAAAAGCATCAGCTTAGGTTTTTGGGTTCTTGAACTCACTATTGGGCAAGTCCCTTCCCAAGGCCTCCATTTCTGCATGTGTAAAACAAAGGAGATAGATTAGATTAGATGATGTCTGAGATCCCTTCAAAATCTTGATCTGTGATCCTACTTATTTCCATTCCATTCAAACAGCATTTATTAAGCTGTTACTGTTTTCTAGGTACTGAAAGTGCAAAGAAACTTCTCTTGACCACATGCAATTCCAGTTTATCTCCATACCCTGCCCTTTCCATTCGTCTCCACTGTGGTTATCATCTCTACCCTTACTCTGCAGAAAACTGGAATCCATCCTTGGATATAACTCTATTCTTTGAAGGCTAGTTCTGGTTTTATATTTAGTTCTGTGCTTCCTTAGCATTTCTTGACCATCTCCATACCATGCCAAATGTGTCTATAAGTTCTTTGAGGGCAGAGAATACCTTGTTTGTCCATATTTATATAACTACCACTTAACAGAATATCTAGGAAACAATAAATGCTTTATCTCCCTCCCTCCCTACTGAGTTACTATACTACCTATTTTTTTATTTCTCTTTTTTCTATCTTCTTTTTATATTTCTATCCATCTATCTACCTATCATCTACCTAGCTACATATCACTCCATGTATCTATTTATTTATGTATCTATTTATATATCTGTCTTTATTTTAAATTCTGTTGGAGTTTCCAAACTAAGAACTAGAGTACTCCAACATACAACGTAGCTGTTGGAGTTGTATTGTGACCTTTTCCTACATGGACAGACCCTTTAAGTCTGTGAATGAAGAAACCTAAGATTTATATTCTAAACAGTTGTCATCCCTTGGAATGGCCTTCCCATACATTAAAAAAACAAAACAAACAAACAAACAAAAAAAACCAGTGAAAGCAGAAAGACAATGGACTCTTGTCAGAACATCGTAGGAGCTTGACTGAAGACCATCTCCAGAAATGACAACTTCATTTGGATTCTCCAGTAGTTTTTGAGACTATGAACTTTGTTCCTGTCCTTGTAGACAGTTTCATCTAGTGGACAGAGTCTGCCTTAAAGCCAGAGAGAGCAAGCAAATCTTATCTCTTACATATATTGTCTTTGTTAGGTCACTTAACCTCTCAATGCTCTAGTCAAGTCTTTAAGACCATAAATAGCAGAAAACATGTTAACCTGGATTGATAGAAGGAAATTTCTTATCTAGGAAGACTCTATATCATTAAAGTCACACACAGGTTCTGTCCCTATCAATATTTCCTGTAAGGGATCATATGAAAGACCTTGACTTGACTTTCTAGAATTCTACTATCCTTCAGAAAAAAAAAGGCACCAAAAAGATCTGTTATGATTTATCATTACAGTGATCCATGAATTAAAAGACCTTGATGAGTTGAGACCATTATGGTTTATTGCATCAGGGATCCATGTATTAAGGCATGTGAAAGGAGAACTTGGCATCACCAACTGTAATGTAAAAATCCCTAAATGCTGATTTACATGACAGGCTGTAATGGCTTTGAAAGAATGCAGATTTTTAAAAGTCCTGTAAATACAGTTTTGAAGTCATTAAGGTTTTTTTTCTAAGCCCCTTAACCGAAATCTACATAATTTGCATTTGAAAACATGTATAACAGTGTATCTGCTTTTATAAATGAGCACTCAAAATGATTTGTATTCCATTATTGGGTAGACTTTTTCCTTTAGTGAATTTTTAAAAAGACAAAAGAAAAAATGACAACTTTTGCAAACTTTGAAGTCTCACACACATAGACAAATCAATAATCCACTTCCTTCTCCCATTAGCTGATTTAGTGACCCCAGGAGGTATAGTTTCATAAAACCATAGGATTGAAAGAACTTTAAAATCAGGGCTTCTAGACAGATTAAAAAATCTTTGGTAGACAGAGCTATGATCATTTAAAGGTAGCTAATACTGTAGATCCGTACCCATCACTCTAAGGTAGACTACCTAAGTGTCTCACATTCTTGGATGTTTATGCAGTCCTTAGAAAGTTAAAGGAATTGAAATTCTCTTGTTTTTGTATGAAAGCGTATTCACATATCTCATCCTTCTCACAGTCAGGATTTTTCTCCTGTTAGGATTATTCTCAAAACCTTTCCATTCTCAACTGAAATGAAATTCAGTCCAACTCAAGTGGCAATGGGGACTGATGGGCAGTTCTTCTGTATGCACTTGGTACTGTATCAGAGTGATTCACAACTCCAGTTCTGTAAAGTTCTCTCAAAAGTAATTCTGCTACTGCTGCTTTTGCTACTAGCATTTACACAATATTTTCAGGCTTGCTAAGTCCTTTACAAATATTCTCATTTTTTCCTCATGACTGCCCTGGAAAGTAGATGCTTACTATTATCTCGATTTTACAGATGGAGAGAGGTAAAATGACTTGCCCAGATTCATGTAGCTCTGGTCTGGGACAGGATTTGAACTCAGGCCTTTATGATTTTAATTCCAGAAGTCTATCTACTGCTGCCATAAAATTCTCAAAATTATTTAAACAAAGTTAGATTCTTTTTTTTTAAAAAATTGAACCCATTTCAGAGCATACTTTTTTACTCCAGGAAAGGGAGATTTAAGGAGAAACAAATTCAAACAACAAAAAAATCAGATAAAAAAGGCCCCAAGTGATATGGGTCACTTTTCCAAGCTGCCCCAAGTGTCACTTTCTCCAAGTATTACAATTCTAAAACTGAATGTATTCATTCTAAATACCTATTGTATCCGTGAATATAGGAAATACAAGGAAGGGAATAAGCATCTACATAGCATCTGTTATATACTAAGAACTTTGTTAAGTGCTTTTGCAAATAGTGTTTGTGTACATATATATATACACCCCCACACAAATGTATACAAACGTATATATAATAAATATGTATATACACACATATATGTATATATACATATACACACACATACATACACACACACACATATATACACACACAAATAGCATTTGATCCCTTGAAACAACCTTCTGAGATAGGCACTATTATTATGCATTTTACGGTTGAGGAAACTAAGGCAGAGTTTAAATGACTTGCCCAAGGTCACAAAATGTATTGCCTGAGACTATTTCTGAAGTCAAGTCTTTCCAATTCCAAGCCCAGCACTCAATCCACTGGACCACCAGCTGCCTTCTGCACCCTCTTAAGCTCTGTTTGGAATCCCTTGACCTCTGTTTTCAAGGCTAAGTCATCTCCCTTCTGGTAGTTTGTCTTATTTTCCGACTTCTTCATCACTTCAAGTATAATCATTTTGTCCCTCATTTTTAACATGAATAATTATGGATTTAGTATATGTAAGAACAGGATGTGCATCTTTATGAGCTTGTGGGTAGAACTATGCCCATGAGAGCTGGGTATATGCAGATGTTGCCAGCTGTTTAATGTGTTGGCATGTCAGAGAACCTCCTGAAAATATTTTCAGATATGAACAAATGCATGCGGAATTAACGTTTTAATTTTTTTCATGAAAGAATATATTTGAAGTTCATCTAAGATTGCAATAAAGCATTATAGATACCAAAAATTTTAAGAGTTCGTAAGAGCCTTGAATGAGACTCCCCATAAAAGCAAAGCATTTTATTCTATTCCACTTAGTTGTTTAAAAATAGATTAAGTGGCAATTTAAATATTCTGACTATGAAACTGGAAATCAGTTCTTTAGTTTTATAGTAGTACTGACTGAATTGAATTTGAAGTTAAGTATCATAAGGAGAAATTTAAGTCTACTTAATGAATCAAGATACTTCCTCTCAGATTTTTTTTCAGTTCACTTAAAAAGCCTGCCACTTTCAGAAAAAAAAAGAAAACCATCAACCCACCCCTCCTCATTCCACTCTACCAAGATCATGTATCTGATAGTAGTATGAACTGTTTCATCTTTCACTGGCAAAACAAGTAAGAGAAGAAATGCTGTTATTTGTGTTTAAATAAGTAGAAACTCAGTTAAACTGATGCCAAGATGGACTATGTACCTGCTATCTAGGAACTAGGTTCAGAAACAAAAAAAGGTCTCCAGATCCTTGCTGGTAGGAGGTGAGTGTGTTGCTAAGGTAACCTATTTCACAATGGTGGTATATGTTGTTAAGGGACACATTCATCAACTCAGAACATCCCTTCTCCATGGTGTAACACCCGTAAGAAAGAAGGATTCATATTCAATAACCCTCTCCGACTCAGAAGCTCCAGTGGGATATCTTCTAAAGAAAAGGGCAAATGACAAGAAAATGAAGGTTATCTGACTACTGGTGCCTTTTTATCAAAGAAGAGAGTTTTACTTACTTTAAAATTTTTTTAATGTAAAACTTGAAATGGATCATTTGGATAGCAACTATTCTTTGCTCATCAATGTTCATATAATATTGTGATAACGATTCGATAATATATGCTAATAGTTCTATAAGATCTTTAATAGCTAGCTCTGATTTCAAGAGGTGGAGGACTTCTGAGGCTGTATGAAGGGGATTCCTTTCCTTTTTTGTTACTGACAGCAGACAGCCCCTATAGCTGTAGGCAAAATGAGCAAGTGATGGATGTGCTTGAGATTGCCAGACATTCACTTTGCATAAACAGTAAAGATGTGAGAGAGTCAAGGGTCACCCATATTCCTTTCTACTTTATTTATAATTGTAATTTAATTATTTAAAATCTGTGTTACAGAATCTTACGAACAATAGGAATTAATTGAGTTCAGAGTTAATGTTTTCAAGTAGTGGTGAAATTCTTTTTACCCACCTTTAAGAAATCTAAAGATCTCTTAAGGTTATAAAAAAGGATTGATTTTTGCTTTTATTCTTGCCAGGTTTCTGTATTTAAAACATTTATCTGGTGCCTAGGGCAATATTAAAAGTATGTCTTATTTAGGTTTACATTTTAACTTTCCAGGATGAATGCACTAGGCATAATTATATGTCCAGGGACTTTTTGGATGGTGAATCTGCTCCTGGCACACTGTATAGCTATTTATGAATAGACACTCATCATTTGTATTTTATAGCATGAGTTTATAAATATACAGTGCCCTTTTGGGCTGTGACCAGTGATGATTTACGAATTTGAGAAAATACATGTGCATACATATACATACCTATGTGTATTTAAATGAACCTATATATTTACATGTGTATTTAAATGAACTTATAGTTTTAACAGATAGCCATTCTCATAATCTATTCCCTCCCTTTCTCCCCCTTCCCTTCCCAAAATACAAAATAGGATGGACTTTTGTATAGACATAGTAAAACTGAAAAAGAAGGAGGTATACACAAAACTCTAGGACTTTATTAAATACAACTTGTTTGTCTGTTTAAGATTAACCTGTAGTAAAGTTGAAAAACTCAAGACCTCTGGTTAATGAGATGATCAACCGTGACTCTGGAAGACAAAAGATGAAGTGTGCTACCCTAATGGCCAATAAGAAAATTTGTTTGTGCTATAGAATATATGTATATATATATATATATATATATATAATATTACAAGAGTTTTCTTTTTCCTTTCAAAGGGGAAGAAAATTACTGGTTGTTAACTAAGAAAGAAAAGAAAAGAAAAGAAAAACTTAAGTCAGGAGCAGGTATCAGAATTAACATGGTGCATCAAAGTAAATTTTTATCTGAAAATAAACAGGAAAAAATTTTAGTAGCTCAGCCAGCAAAGATTTTGTATCATCTGGCATATATGTACTTCTCAATAGACAGTGATTTGAGTTTGATTCTTGCTTGTGGTATTAGACACCCAGAACAACAAGCTCAGTTCTTTGATAGTCCTAGTAATTGGTGATTGGCTATAACCAACCAATCTGTGATTACCCAGTGAGTTCTTCCAATTATATATAACAGTGTGTGAAGCCTTGCTAGAGATTTTTAAAAGTAAAGATTCATCTATTCTCAAAGGAATTATGATCTAGTTCTGAGAGGGGAATTAAGAGGATTCATATAAAAAGGTTAGAAGATGAGCCATGAGTGATATGTACAGTAAGTGTGGTAGGAGTTCATAGAATTTCAGATCATTGGATATGAGGTAATTAAGAAAGATTTCCTAGGAGAGGATTTTAGCTGGCTTAAAGGAATGGTTAGGATTTTGTTGCCTAGAAAGTAAATGGAGATTCATTGTTGGGGGAAGGAATGGCGGACAGAGTGAGAAATGGCTTTGAAGGAGAAGAAATAAAAGAATTTTTAGGAGTAGAAAAATAGACCAGTTTATTTGCAGAGAGTTGTAGTGAAAGGCTCTTGTAAGGGGAAGTAAGGATAGATGAGTAGGTTAAGATAAGATTGTGGAAAATCTTGATGCCAGATTAAGAAATTGGTATCTGAGCAAGGAAGTAACATGAAGAATGTGATGCTTTAGACTTGAAAATTTAATCTGTCAGCTTCATGTAAAAATGGATTAGAGTAGCTGGAGGCAAAGAAATCAGGAAGGAGTTTGTTGCAATAATCTAGGAAGGAGGTGATAAGTACCTAAACTATGGTGGTGATTTTGGCCAAATTTATGTGATTACAGCTTAGGTCATGATAGGAGGAAAGGGTCTAATTATAGTCCAAGGACTTCAGTTTCACTCAAGGCACCAAAAGGCAATCCCCTCTCCCCAATCAGTTTTGATTGTTTCCAGATGTTTTAACAGAAGAGCTGCAGTACCAAGGTCACCATCACCATCAACAAACATTAATTGAGTGTTTAGTTTGTGCAGGGCTTTGCCCAGCTCAAAAAAGAAAAAAAAAAAGGATCAGGGACTGGACCTGGAATGGATGCAGGGGTCTAGAATTTTCAGTTTTCCATTTAAGTCTATTAATAAATCATGTCAATAATAACAACTAATATTTCTATAGTGCTTTAAGCCTTGTAACATACTTTATACATATATTTATTTTGCTTGATCTTCATGACATCTCTGTGAGAAAACAGTATTATTTATTACCATTAGGAAAATGATGAAATGAAGACTGAGAGGTGAGTGACTTGTTCAGTCACATAACTAATAAGTGTTGAGGTGGCATTTGAACTCAGGTCTTCCTGACAAGTCCAGTGCTGTTTCCATAAACTGCCTCAGAGCAGAAATTCTAATACTAGTCATATGCTGTATTGTGAAAGTCTCAACCCTTGGCTTATTAAACTTTTTGCATCAAGCAATCCACCGAGCATCTTATCAGACAGCTTTTGTCTCTCCCTTCATGCTAACTCAAAAAAGGGCTTGGTTGTCGTTTATCCCACAGGTCATCAACACAGCTGACTTTTCTATTGTTGCTTCTCCTTTTACTAAATCAGGGTTATAATTTTTAATGACGAAGATATGCCCAGATTTGTTTCAGTCTACATTTGTGTGTTTTAAAATTTGCATATCTGATGATGAAAAGTATTATGGAAATGGAATCTATCATTGGGGTTCAGCAGTGAGTCAGAAAGGCTAGAAAACCTTTGGGGAAAGGTTAAAGAACCTGGGATTATTTAGCCTAAAAAAGAATGAAGGGATGCTTAAAACTAGGGTTATGAAGAGCTGCAGTGAAAATACTGAACAGCTGTTCTCCATCTCCACAGAGGATGGCACAAGAGGAATGAGTTTATACTTCTGAATGAGGGATCATGGTTAGATAAGGATGTATTCTTGACAGTGAAGGTTGTTAGTGAAATGGGGTACTGAGAGAGGATACTAAAATTCCTTCTCTGGAGAATTTTTTTTTAAGTCAAAATGAATCTCATCTGTCTGAAGTGTTACCCTAGTCCCACTAAAGGCAAGGGCATTGAACGGCTGACCTTTACCAAGGAGTGGTCAAGTTGGAAGTTGATTCTTTTCCAATTCAGGGATCACATCAGTTTTAATTGTAGCAGGCTTTTGTGTTCCTTATGACACGCAAATCTAGGGAGCTCTGTTGTGGCAGAGGAGGTTTTCATTGGTAAAATTAATAAATTGATAAAATTGATTTAAAAATGAATAAAAACAGAGTCACTAATTGAAAGACGGCAGGTCTGACCAAAACCAGGACCAAAAGCCCTATTTGTGGTAGCACTATTGGTTGTCTAGAAAATTATTATTTGTGTTTATATATGGCTCCAGTGATTGGGATTGTATTTTATTTAAAATTTCTTCTTGGCTACCTTTATGAAAGCTTTACCCTGATCAATAATTAGACAAAGCTGTGGTAACTTCAGCAGATTATAATGTATCAAGAATTTAAAGTTTTTAATCTTTGACCAAATCCCAAGAGTTCAAAAGCACAAGCCTGATCATCAAATGAATAATTTTTCAGATACTCAAATCTAATGGGATTGTGTTGGCCCTTAATAATGAAAAAGAATTCTTCTGGTGGTTGGTGAGGAATAAGATGGGCTCTGAGTCAATATTGCCTTTATGAATATTACAGCATATTAAAAGTACTAACTTTTAATACAAAGTAATAAACTGTGTCTTTTCCCCAATGGTACTAACAACTAATCTTATATAGTAGAGATTTACACTTGGTAGCCCTGGCTAAAAGCCCTTAATAACTAGCACAGCACTGTGTAAATAGAGCCATTCAACACAGATCCATAAAATAAAGTCTCATAAATAGAGAAAATAAAAAAAATCAATTTGAAAGATACAGTTATGTGAGGAACAAAGTTAATGCTTCATTTGGGTATGCTGGAATTAATCAAAGCCAGGACTTAAATTGGGAGGATCTTGAATGGGGAGTATAGATCTGTTCTTAAGGACAAGAGGAATATTCAGGAGTTTTTATTTTCTAACTTGCTGAAATAACTATCTCTAAATCTTCTCCGAAATTCACTGGGGAAGAGTGCCTCATATTTATATGTTCTCAAAATGGGTACCTATTGTTCAATGAGCATGTGTCTGAAAATAAAGGGAAATATTGAAGGTGGGGAGAATTTAGAAATAAGTTCATACTCTGTAGTTCAAAATCTGGTAATGTTTCAGGGAATTTTCTCCTTACAGATGTTTATTGTGTCTGTATAATATACATATATGTACATATGCATACACACATTTACATGTACATACACCCATACACACACACACTCACATACTCCATTTTGTCATGGTGGGTTGTTCCCCAATTGCATTGAAGGAACCCCTCCTCTACCCACTCACATGGAGGATCATCCAGGGAATGGTTATCACAGGTTCAAGATACACTGTGAGTATGTATACCCTAAAACCACAGCTAACAAGAACTTATTAATATGTTCATTTGTGTTAGCCAGAATACACAATTACTTCAAAGAAAAGTTGTTCATTTGTTTTCTTACTGAATTGATATAGTAAATAAAGAAGGAAGAAAATTGAAAATCTGGGGACATACACCTACAAATATATCCTGCACCACTGTGAAGAGTGAACACATGTAAAGAGTAAGGATAGAAGGATACGCAGAAGGAATACATGTCGATCGAGCATAGACATAGAGAAGTGTGTATTTGTATGAACACACATGCTTAGAATACTTGCATCGAGAGGCACCTGATGCTTCCAAAATTGTAGGTTCGTTAATGTCACTTATTTTTACCGTCATCTTGATCCCACTGGAGCTATTCCCTACTGGTCTTAAAGTCACCCCTGGGCAAAAAGGCCCTGCAGGAGGTTGCTTTGTCACATGTATAATTTTATCTGGACATGTAGTCTCCCCATGATGCTCCAAGGTCTTCAGATTCTAGCTCAAATGAAATTTTTGCGATCTCTTCTTCCAGGGATAAATTTATATCTAAGCCCCATGGTCCTTTTCTAATTTCTTTGATAAAACTCAAAACCTTTGGCTAGAATTAGAAAAAGGCTCCATTTAGGTTGTCCTGTCTTGTTCTCTTGGAGTCCTTTCTGGTTACTGAAGACTCTTATCTATCCAGCAGGAAATTCCTAGTCCTAGGTGCTAAGATCTTTAGACTAAAGAGCAGATATCTTCCAGCTAGCTAATGCTGTCAGGCTTAGATTTTTTGTTTGTTTAGACTCCTTCTGGTCTACTACTTTGGGTCTCTGTCTCAGAGACTTTACCTAATGGGTGGTAAAAATTCCATTCACCTCCCAGTTTTAATGCCTGAGGGTTAAACTCTAGACCAGGTAATATTTATCTGCATAATAACATATAACAACAATTTTGAAAGATGGAAGAGTATTCAGTGCTCATGATTGGGTCATGTCAATACAATAAAATTGACAATTCTGACAAAATTTAGACAAAATACTATACCAATCAAACTAGAAAAAGAGGTATATTTTATAAAACTAAATAAAATAAAATCTTTTGGAGGAAGAAAAGTAGAATATTAAGGGAAATAATGAAAAACTGGGAATGAAGAAGGCATAACACTTCCAGACTTCAAACTATGCTATAAGGTTACCTTTATCAATACCACTTGATAATAACTGAAAAGTAAGAATAGATCAATAGAATAAGAGGAAAATTAAAATAGTATAATAATTCAGTATTTGAGAAATTAAAAACATAAATCACTTTAAGAAAGGACTACTTGTTTAATAAGAACCTCTGGGAAAACTGGAAAACAATCTAGAAGATATCAGACTTAGACTCATATCTAATACCATGTTCCTCAATCAATTTAAAATGGATGTTCAATCTGAATATTGGAAATTATTTTACTAAAAAATGAAGGAGAAGTAGATCATATACCTTTCACAAGTAGGAAAGGTATTCTTAACCAAATTAGGGATACAGACAGTTACAAAATAGAAATAATTTTGAGTTCCTGAAACTGAAAACAATTTGCATGAAGTCAATGCATCTAGAATAAGAAAAGAAGTGATTAACTGGCAAAAAAGAAACATTGCATCCATTTTCTATAATAATGGTTTGGTACCCAACATATAGACAGGTAGGTGGCACAGTGTGTAGAGTGATGGTTCTGGATTCAGGAGGACTTGAGTGCCTCCGTTTCCTCTTGTGCAGAATGAACTGGAGATGGAAATACAAACCATTCCAGTATCTTTGGCAAGAACACCCACATGAAATTGTGGGAAACAAAGGAATTCTATTTCCACAGGATTAAAGCTCCTCTCACCTTTGAGTAATAGCAGAATGTAAATCAGAGGTGACTGGTTCTAATCAGAAAACAGAACCAGACTTATGATCAGGTAAAATGTCAGAAGCTTGTAAGCATGCTTAATAAGCTGTTTGAAGGGGAACCTATTAGGGAGAAGAACATGAAGTAGGTGGTCTGGGAGGTTGCATCTAGCCAATGGAGAGCAAGGTGGGAAATTTGGATTGGGAACAGCATAAAAAAGTGTTGCGTTTGTCTGACCAAATGAGCTCTCCATTTGGGAGGGACTCATTCACTAGGAATGTGGAATAATTGGCTAAAATAAAATGAGAACTTTCCTGGCTTCAGAAAAAGTATCGTTCTTTGTTTAGAGTGAGCACATTTCTCACAGAGTCACAACTAAAATGACTGAACAGCAGCGACAACAACAAAAAATCCAACATAACTAACAGGAATATGAAGGGTCAAAAATTATTTCCCAATAGATAAGTGGTTCTCAAAATAAAGTAATTGCAAACAATTAACAATCTTATTAAAGAGTGCTCCAAATCATAAATAATAAGGAAAATGAAGATCAAAACAATCCTGAGTTTTCACCTTTCCCATAGGAAATTTTCAAAGATGACAAAAGAAGAAAATCGTCATTGTTGAAGAGGTTACGGAAAGACAGACACACTAATGCACTGTTAATATGGACAGAGTGAATTAGTGTGACCTTTCTGGAAAGCAATTTGGAATTATGCAAATAAAATGGTTAGAATGCCCACACCATTTGACTCAGAAATTCTACTGCGAGGCATTTATCTTCAGGTCATGGACAAAAGGAAAGGTTCAATTCTCTCCAAAATATTTATAGTAGCACTTTTTGTGGTAGCAAAGACTTGGAAACAGAATAGATTTCACTGATTGGGGGAAGAGAAAAACAAAATGTAATTCATGTAGATAATTAAATATTACTCTGATGTAAGAAATGACAAAAAAAGAGGGGTACTAAGAAACAGAGGAAAACTTATATGAACTGATGCAAAATGAAGTATATAGAACAAAAATATATTTAATACCTACAATAATGTGAATGGTAAGAATAGCAACCACAAAACAACTGAAAATGACTTACAAAATGACAAAGAACAAATTTCATCTCTAAGAAGAGATATGACTCCTCTGACTCTTTTACAGCTGTAGAGGATTCACCCATGTGAAGCATTACATAAGTTGGATTTGTTTTTGATGCACTGATAAGTTTTGTTGAATTTAAAATTTTTTTCATTTCAAAAACCAAACTTTGTTATAAAGGATTAAGCGATGGCTATCTGACAGGGGGAGCCAGAAAATCAAATACGTGAATGCTGGTATTTGGGACTTCCTAGTTTTCAAATCTAAATCTCCTTCATTCTCCCATGGAGATGACTGGGTAGGGATAAGGATCAGAGAAAAAGGTAAAGGTTGGGGACAGAGTAGTCTTTTTGTCTTCTACCTATCTAACAATATCTCTGGCCTTTTCACATGAAGATACAGGCAGCTCAAGTCTCAAAGGTCTTTGAGACATAAAAGTGTCTGTTGCAAGTGAAAGACCTCTCTCTCTCTCTTTGTCTCTCTCTGCCTTCTCTTTCATCATCATCATCATCACCATCATTTATCTGGGGCAGTGTAGTACAGAGGAGAGACAGATAGCTTCAGAGAGTCACGAAGAGCTAGTTTCAAGTCCTACCTTTGCCATAATGGTAATGTCAACCTGAGGAAGACACAGCCTCTCAAAAAAATGTTACATTTTCCCCTAGTGTATTCAGATAAAAGATTTAAAGATGACTCTTCTAGAGAGTTAACAATTGAGTGACTCAAGGAATTTTGAAAAAATACATCTATCATCTTCCTATCATTTATCTATCATCTATCTTTTTATTTGGCAGCAAGGGTAGAGAACTGACTTCAGAGTCAGGGAGACTTTGGTTTCAATCCACCTCTGACATTTTATGGTTATGTGCCCCAAAGAGGTCACTTTAACCTCTTATTGCCCCAGGCAACTTTCTAACACTAAAAACATCAGAGTTGGTACAGATCTTCATTGGTAAATGCTCAAGTTCCTCACTCGGGACCTCCCTAAGTTGATGAAATCCTAGGTCTGTTCCTAGGTGCATACAGCACCTAGGGAGATAATGTTTTGACACATACTACAGAAATAAATCAATAATTTAAACTTCACTGAATAAATAGGTCAACTTCAAATATCTCCCAGCTACATATGGGTAATACATACCAAAGGTCAAACAAAACTCCCTGAATTGAGAGCTACTTTGTCCTTGTTTATTAATGTCGATCCATCTATACTAATGGATTTACTATGAAGGGAAGTGAGGATGGGGGTTGGGAAGTGAAAGTCACTAAATCTCAGTCTTCCATCCTTCATTAATATTAATATTGTCTTCAACCAGAACATATTGGCACAGCATAGCCTAAGAGCTTAAGAAAGAAAAAAATAGTCCTGATGCTTACTTATCAGACACTGTTGAGATCAAGTTCCATACCATATCATATTATATCATGGTCCTTATTTTATTTTTTTAACCAAGGAAGAAATATTTTATTTTAATAGCATAAGTCCAAGTGACTAGCTGATGTGTGCAAGAAAAAAAAGAAAGTAGATTTAGTTTATAGACAGTAATTCTAGTTTGTAAATCAGGATAAAACTTGTATTTATGAATTGGCATTTACTAGTGCTATTTAAATATTATTATTGGAGATTCTTGCTATAGCTTTTAGACACCTAAAACTTCCATAGAAGTGAAGATAAGTTGAACTGTACATGAGGGGCTATCCAACATTTGGTATCATCTTAGTTTGGAAAGAAGGAAAACCTTGCTAACATACCATATTTGCACAATACGTTAAAGAGAAAGAATCCAGAACAATTTATTTCTATTCCTTTGTGTCTACAAAATGTGTATTACTAGAATTTAAAATGCTTACTAGAAAGTTTCATCAAGATGAACCATCTTAAGGAAAGTGATTAGAAGAGGTAAAATAATTTGCTGTCAAACATGTTGCTGGCATGTCTAGGATTAGAACCTATGGCCTCTGAGTGCTTAATCTGCACTACTCTTAGTCACCTTGAATAATATCATTGTCATTTTCTGTGGTTGTTACTTAGGAAAGGACTTTCACTTTATACAAAGGCGGGGGGAGGGAGAGGGAGAAGAAAGGAGGGAGGGAAGAAGGGAGGGAGAGGGGGAGAAAGAGATAGAGAGACGAGAGAGAGAGAGAGAGAGAGAGAGAGAGAGAGAGCGAGAAAGAGAGAGAGAGAGAGAGAGAGAGAGAACTAGGCAAGCCAGAACCTAATTTTCCTGAATCTTTATCATTACCTGAATGTGCTTTTTATCAATTTTAAAATAACAGCAGAATCTCCTTATTGCAAGAAATAAAGGGAATTTAAGAGAACATGCTTAGCTAGTTTTTGGAAACCCTGAAATTAAATTTGAAAAAAATCTGAAGTATATTCATTACTTGTCTATCCACCCCCTTTGCTAACTCATAACATGCTTTCACTTTTTCTCATGCAATATTAAAGGATCTATCCTCTTGTTGATGCATACATAACTGCTATAATGCTAATGGGAGTTACATACATGTGTCAAGAAGTAGAGCCTATTTTTCTTTACTTTAAAAAAAGTACTGTGACCTTTAGTATTTATATAAATTGTCCTCATTAAGGAGGATTATCCTCTATATTTTTAAAGTGGATAGAATCTGAGATGATTTTATGGAGGGTCTGTAGCTGACTGCATATGGGATCTCTGGCTTGGCATTCTCTGGAGACTGAACCATTTTTCCTATGGCATCCCCAAGTGAGATTTGGTTTATTTAAAAAAAATTAAAAAGGAAATCATGGCACTAACTTGCACAGCTATTGAATCAAAATAAACTTCCGTCATTACCAATCTCAATGTGATTCAAACTAGTCAACCCTAGGTAGAAGGTACTGGCTATATCTTTTTTAGAAATTCCTGACCTTTGAAGTTTTTGCTTTGCAACAATATATTTTATTCTAGATATTTTCCTTCTTGGAAACCGTTACGTTTCTTTTAGCACTACATCTAAATCAAAGGAATAACAATGGTTTCCATTTTGTTGATCTTTAAAAAAAATGCCTGCATGGTCCAACTTATGCTCAATATGACACCACTGAAATAGTTGATAGAACATTTTCAGGAATATATTTATTCTTACTTTGGAGGTGGGAAGGTTGGGAGCAGGGAGGCAAAGCAAACAAATAAAAAGAGGAATGGTTTTTAATACTGCATTCCAGAATTTAATATATATGTACAAAGTAGATGCTTCATTTGAATTAGTATTTACATGTCTTGTAAGCTCAAGTAATATATGTTTTTCATTATTTTAGTAAAATTAAAGAATGGGCATTCAGCTATCTTTAAAATTTCATATTGTTCACGCTAGTTTAGGCATGCCAGATCATTTTTGGTATAATAAATTTTTTCCTTGGCATTGTAAGGCTACTAGAAGATGTTGTAATATTTTTGCTCTAAATGTGAATCTAGGAAAAAATATTAATAGGTAGTTTCATTTTTATGTAAGCCATTATAGGAATTTACTAATGAGAAATCTGACATGCTATTTCCTATTGCTTTAATATAAGTTATATATTATCAAGTATTTTTCTTCCTTCTATGTAGTAAGTGCATAACATTGAACAAATTCAGGGCAACATCTTATGAATTATGGGACAGGTGCCAGTGACTAGATTCAGGAAGACTTGGTTTTCCCCTGCAGTAGGAGAAAAAGATCAATTGGAAAAGCCGAGGAAGTTCAGTTGGAGGAGGGAAGCAAGAAGAATTTTAAAAACTCCACAACTATCCATCCTGCTGAGAGGGAGGCGTTTTTTTCCCCAGGAAGACAAATGTCTGAAGTTCTTGGTTTTACAAAAAAATTATCAAAAGTCTAATACTAACTTTTGGCCCTTCTCCCTTTGTTCTGCAGGTAACCTAAGCTATAGAAAAAGAGGCTATCTGGAATAAATGCAGCTGTGTCACACAGTCAAGCAGTATTTTTCCTCCTCTTCCTCTGGCTTTTTCTTTGGTGATGTCAAATTGTGTACAGGTGACATATTTTAGAAACTTACTATCCTATCAAATACATCCTTAGATAACTTAGCTCTCCAAAAATGGTGCCGAGAATATTCCAATGCTTTGGGTCCTATGGTTAAAATGACTGAATGGCATTCAAAAACCATCAGAGCTTACAGATGCTTTTATCTTTCTGGTAGTTTTAACTGAGGAATTCATAGAATTTTGTGACTTTTTGTGTAATTTTGATACCAATGTTTTGTGACTGAATGTGTAAATCTTTTCTCCTCTGTTTTATCAAACTAAGCTTTCACATATACTTTATTATAAGTTCCTGATAAATGAAGGTCAAGTGAAGGAATTTCCCACATACAACTTTTTCCCTTACAAATGGGAAATTAACAGAAATGCTGCAAAGTTTGAAGGATTGAGGCATTTGGTTATATTGTATGAAGACATCATATCCTTTTGATAATAACCCTAAAATTGGATCTTTCTCATAGATGGTGAAATAGTCTGATGAAATATGGTGTAGAAATTACATGCAAGTATCATTCGCATTCTCTTCAAACAAATGTCTATTTGCCAATTAGTATGTTAAAATCATCTTGGGGTATCAAGGAATGAGTGAACTCTACAGATTTTAAAATGTTTCTTCTTGACAAGTGCCACATGAATACTGTCCCCTAATATCTAATCTAAAGACAAAACAGACTTTTGTTACAGTGGTTATGAGAGAAATTGCCACCTTCTGGTGTAAAGCAATGTCAACAACGAACCATCAAGTAATGCCCTTTGCTTTAGGTACAGGCAAGCATTCAAAGGTACTGTGAAATAGGATTGGACAGGACCTTTCATTTCATATAAGAATTAATTCTCTAAATGCAGTAGAGAGGAGGCAGCTTTCCTCTTTTTTTCTTTTTTTTCTTTTTTTTTCTTTTTTCCCCTTTTGCTACCAGTCACTAGAAACAAGTCTGCAGGAGGTCATATTTTTTCCGCATCTGTGAATTGGGGTGGGGGTGGAAGAGGCACAGGGGAATAGTGGAGAAGTTCAAAGGTAAAGCGTTTGTAATACACTTTTTCAAAAATAATTTATTCCTCTAAATGAAACTTTGCATGGAATAAAACTAAGTCAGAGCCTGCCCAGGGTGTTTTGTGCATATTTTGATTACCTTTTCATACCCAGATGTTTTCCCCCCAGGGATGAATAAAAGGTCACTTCTCCACTTTCAGCACTCTCTTCCACAACACTTTGGCCTATTATAAGAAAAGGCCATGACTGGATTGTGGTGTTCACTCTGTATTTTCCTAGGAAAAAAGTATTCCGATGTAATGTTGTGGTCAGGTCTAGTATCATGTGATTCTACAGTATGAAGGCCTTTTTATCTGTTTCAACCAAGTTGGCAACTGTATGAGGGAAATGTCGCATTAATTCACTTATACAATTCCCAATATGTGCATTAGAACTAACTTGAAATTAACATTGTGAATGAACATTGGCCTCTGGTTCCAAGTATTCATGGTAAGCTTAAAATTAAGGAAAACATTTTTTAAAGAAAAGAAACCAAGTGTATTCATTATCATAATGTCACCTAAGAATTTATTTAAATGACTATCGTTGTCCTAGAAAGACCCTTTTCCAAACTGAATAAAATCCAACTCAAAGTTACAGGAGTTTTTTTAATTATTGTACAATATGTTCACAGCTTGATGATCATTTGCATATAATCTATCTATATCATAGTGACTTCACCCAATGTGTCCCCTAAACATTTTTCTCGAATGCTACATTTCCTGCCATTGCTTGAGTTTCTAAGTTTGGCACACATATAATATGTCATAAAAGGCTAGGTGATAGAAAGTTTATTCACTGGATCTCAGTTTATTCTGTCCTATAGTAAATATTTGGTTAATTTAAAAAAAACAACATTCAGAACAACAGACTTAGATCTGGAACACAGTGACCAACTAACCAGAGAAATCTATTTCTAATAATATTCTGTCTCAGCATCCGCTGTGAAGCTCCATAATGGATTAAGTCTTTCCTAGTTCTGGTTCATTAGAGTTCTCTCAATTTTACCTAATCCAAACCTATCACTTACTATATGTCTAACAGTAAAATTGCATAAATGTTCACTAGTAAAATAGAAGCTAAATGAGCATTTTCAGATAATTTAATTAAGTTGCAGGTCTTCTAATATAATTTGGTAAGTGTGTGAACTTTTAACTTATGTTAACTCAATTTCCTTATGCTTTCATTTACCATTTGTTGGGGACATTATAGTGATTAACCAATGTCCTTCCAGCTCCTAATGTTCTCAATAAATTTTGATTTAAATTGACTGTCACTTTCTTACTATAAAAAAGTAGATATTTGATGTAAAAAAAAAAAAGAGCCAATCTAGTCTATTACATCTCCAAGAAGCAAATATTTCTGTTACACAACCAATAGAAAACTCAACTTGAAAAAGCCTTGGAGGAAGATGGGTAATAGGCAGAGTGATTATCAATAGTAACTGTTGCTGTTTCCCACCTAGCTTGATGTCTTTCTTTTCCTTGACCTCATTAAAGGGGCCATGCCCTGGCTACTTCTTAAACAGGCCTATTCAATGAATGGGTGTTTCCTCACCCTAACTGAGTGCCTGCAAAGACCTTGACCTAAAGGGCCCAAGGTCTCCCAGTGCATCCTGGGTCATCTCCAGTCATCTTGATGAATATCAGGTCACTGGATTCAGATGGCTCTGGAGGAGAAGTGAGGCTGGTGACCTGCACAGCCCTCCCTCCCTCAAAACAAAGTCAAGTGCAAGTCATGTCATCATTTCTCTGATGGCACGGTTTTCTTCAACAATGAAGGACAAACACAAGGCAAAGATGTATTCCTAGGGATTTTTATACCTCTCCTTCTCCTAGGAATGAATAGTATGATCTGGGGCTTTGGTTTCAAAATTTAAATAACATTACATTCACATCTAATTGTTGTGATACTTAGTTATCGTCAGTGTCTAAACA
Source organism: Potorous gilbertii (assembly GCA_028658325.1). NCBI lineage: Eukaryota > Metazoa > Chordata > Mammalia > Diprotodontia > Potoroidae > Potorous > Potorous gilbertii. The sequence goes on along the minus strand of CM053774.1, from coordinate 72,811,842 downwards.
CCCCATGAAAACAACTTGTTCAGCTTGTCTTAGAAACCTACTCTGCTAGCATAGGAAAGTAACAGCTGTGTTATACTTCAGCTGAGTTCAAAGACAAGAGTCAGCCAAGTGGTTTGAAGGCAGTCTATCTCCCACACTTTCTCAGTTCACATAACTGTAAATGGCAAATCACATAATTGTACTCTGAAAATTCATCATGCACATATTTGTTTTCAAAAGCAACTCTAAAAATAAATGAAATGATTCCCCCCTCAGACACAGTAATGCTTTCTTCTACTTGTTTTTTTTAAATAAAACTGATTGATTAAATTAAGGTTTAATACTTATATGGCATTTTAAAACTTCAAAAGATAATTTCTCAGTAATTAGTTATTTTATTAATAAGGCCAGCATTTTAATAAAAGAGGCATGGGGCATTCTCAAATGCCAAAGACCCTCACCAGACTAGGGTTCAAGGCTTATGTGACCTTAGAAAAGTGGATGTTCCAGAGGGTGGCAATCAATCAACACTGATTGGTTAACAAGTAATGAGAGAGAATAAATATTATAATGAGGGGCTATATCTATTCTAACGAACTCTGATTATGTCATTTACTTCTAAATTATGGCCAGCCTTGGACAATCTAAATTAAAGAATGTACCCCTGCCTAAACCTTTATAGAACACAATGGAATTAAATTCCTTATAAAATTGGGTGGGGGTCTGGCCAAGATTGAGGAGAGTTAATTCAATCACATTATTCATAATGTCCTTCAAGAGAATGAACTTTGAAATGAGGACAATAGCAAAATGGAAAATTCAATCTCCTCAAATCATGGGTTATTAATAATCACATTTACACTTACAAATTTGCTTAGGCTTGAGAGCTAGAAGGTACCTTCCAAAAACATCTAGTGCAACCTTGGCATTTTCTAGAGGAGGAAACAAAAGCTCAGGAGCAGTTAAAATACAATCAAGATGACATAGCCAGTAACAGAACTTGGATTTCATCTCTCTGTCATTGAAGTTCCAAAACACAAAACAGTGTTCTTTCTACAACACCCAATGCCTCTTTGCCCAAAGCACAAAAGGAAGCCTGATCTTCATGGGTTCAAATCCCCCCTTAGACTTTGGGCAAGTCATTTAACTGTTCGCCTCAGTAAAATGAGCCAGAGAAGGAAATAGCAAACCCCTCCAATATCTTTGCCAAGAAAACGCTAAATGGGGTCATGACAAGTTGGACATGATTGAAAAATGACTCAACCAAAACAACAAAATCGTGGCTATTCATTAGTACTAACAAGAAGGACTGTAGATTGAAGATCCTTTTTTGAAATTCTGAGACTATAACAGTATCTTTTCTTGCCAAACCTACTGCATTTTTGGGATTTCTGTGCTTTCAATCAAAAGAAAATGACAGGGGTAACTGACTGGGAAACATAGACACCAGCAGAGAATTTTTTTTTTCCCAGAGTGTACTTTTCCAGAGAATCTATGCTCAGTGGCTAGGAGAGTAAAAATATTTCTTCCCTACACTAGGAATTCTGAATTTACCAATTTTGTTAATATTCAGCACAACTAGTTCACCTAAATACCATAGTGGGGAAAAAGACAAAGATGAATCTGTGAGGTTAACTGCCCTAGACTTTCAAGAGAAAAACCACGCACTTTTATTAAGCTACTTGGTATCACAAAGTGTGTTTTCAAGCAGAATATATACAAAATGAATAAAAGATCATTTGTAAGAAAGAGGGGGCATTAGCAGCTATAGTGATCAGGGAAACCTCATGTAGAAAATGAGTTTTTAAGGAAGTTGGGGGTTTTAAGCGGTGGAAGTGAAGACAAAATGCATTCTATGCAGTCAAGGAGTAAATAAACATTTATTATGTGCTTACTATGTGCCAAGTCCTGTACTAAATGATAGGGATACAATAAGAAAAAAAAAAGCATGGTGCACCTTGAAGATCTCAGCATCTGGTAACCCTGAGATGCAGGATGAAACTCTGGAAACACAGAGCACAATATTATTTACTCTTAATCAAGTACTTGGGTCACTAAAATTTCTTCCTCTTCCTCTCACTCTATAACTGTGCCTGAGGGTGAGGGGTGAAAAATATAGCTCTCCTGATATCTCACTGGTCAAACACAATCAGATTGACTGAGAGCTATCCAGCTGAGTAAACATAATTTAGCAATATTCTTCTACACAACTAACACATTGTGGCAACAGAAATCACCAATTATAAACTGCATTTTGAAGTAAAGTTGGACAAATATTCCTATATCTCATTTAAAACTGCACAGAGTTGAAGTATTTCTGAATTATGTATTAAATCAAGCTTCCCTAATATAGTCCTCTTTCTTTCCAATCTTTCAACTATGGGGTGACTGAAACACTGATGCCAAGAAATCACAACCCCTGTTTTTTCATTTGCTAGCCAAGTTGTCATTTCTCATAACTGTATTTATTCTTGACTTGAGTTCTACTATCTAACATTAAGTCTCCCTTATCAAAATTTCCTCCTCCAGTCTGCTGCCTTATTCTTTCACTTAGCTCAACAGGAACTTAGATTTCCCTCTAAGTACCTGAAGTCAGTCTGCTATTTTGATAAGAGCACAAATTGGAACTTATTGTCCATTGGGGAAAACTCAGCTCTACCAACCATTCTCTAGTATCAAAACTTCAGTTATATTCTCATTAATAGTTGCTAATGGAAACTCCAGTGCTCATTGCAATATGTCGATTCATCAAGACCAATTGTTAAAATATACCCTAGAGATTTAATTGGTACCAGGAGAAGGCTTCCGTGCCTCTCTCTCCTTATGATCTCTACCCCTCACATTGAAATTCTTTGATCCATTTTTTCACTCAGTATATGGTACCTGTGTGTAAAGTCCTACAGTAGACATTGTGAAGGATTTCAAGTAGCATAACATTATTTTTGCCCTCCAGAAGTTTACAATGTAGTTGGAATGGCAGGACTTCCTTCCTTCCTTCCTTCCTTCCTTCCTTCCTTCCTTCCTTCCTTCCCTCTCTCCCTCCCTCTCTCTCCTTCTCTCTCTCTCTCTCTCCCTCTCTCTCTCTCTCTCTCTCTCCTCTCTCTCTTTATTTTGTAGGGTATAAATTTCCTCTCAGTTACCCAGAGTTTCAGCTTCAGCATCATCTTTAGCTACTCCTTTTCATTTACCCTGAATAGTCGATCTACTGTCAAAATTCTTGTTTCTACCTTTATAACATCTCTTTTTCATATCGCCTTTTTAAATTCATATAACTACAATCCAACTTCAAGTCCTATCACCTCTCTCCCAGATGACTGTAATAATCTTCAAATGCCTTCTTGACTTAAATCTCTTCCCACACTAATATTTCTTCCACTCATCTGCCAACATACTTTTTCTAAAGCATAGTCCTGACCATGCCAAGTCCTGCTTAATGAGTTCAGGAGATCCCTATTTTCCCTTAGACATGAAGTTCTCTATTTGGTATACTCTAATCCCATCCTATTTTACAAGTATTCTTAACTCTTTTCCATGAATGCTATGATCCAGCTACTCTGTCTTATTGGTGCTTCTTGAACATTTACATTTTGTATCCCATTTCTGTGATTTTGTATTTGCTATACAGCATGTATGCAATACTCTGCCTCCTCATCTCTGTGTTTGTTTCCTGGCTTCCTTCAAGACATCTCAAGAGCCACAATTGAGAGAAGCACTTTCCTGATCCCCTTCACTCTCAGTTACTATTGCCTTCCCAGCTACTCTGAATATGTATTAAAGGGACCTAGTTGTTTTTATGCTGGATGCCCATGAGAATGTAGCTTCGTAAGTCAGGGACCATTTTGGTTTTTTGCCTTTTTTTTGTGCCCCAGAATTGCCTGCCTCCTGGTCTGCCTACCTCAGGTCTCTCTCCACTTTTACCTCCCCACTGCTGCCAAAGTAATTTTCCGTATACTCAGATCTCACCATGTGACTACCTTACTCAATTGCCTTCACTGGCTTCTTATTGTCTCTAGGGTCAAATAATGTTTGATCTGTTGAGCTTTTAGAGACTTACACACGCTTGTCCCAACCTCTTTTTATAGCCCCAGGGATCTTTTCTCTCTTCTCCTTCTACAACGTTGCCAAGACTGGACTTTTCTTTGTTCTACATCCATTTCTCATTTTCTTGCCATTGCACAGACTGTCCTACTTACCTGGTTTTCACTTCTTTACTTCCTTATCTTAGAGTCTTTTCCTTCTTTTAAGACTTAGCTCTAGCACCATCTTCTGCCCAAAGTCTGTGATTTCCACTTCCCCTAAATGTTAATGTCCTCCCCACAAACTACCTTGTATTAAACTACTCCTACCACCACCACCACCACCACCACCACTACTACTGCTACGCACATTTATTTTGTATTTAACTTTTTAGTTATGCTGAATATATTTATATATTTGTCTCCCTCACTGGAACATATGCTTGTTATAAAAAGAGATCTTTCTATTCTTTGTACTTTTGTTCTGTATTTTTAGTACCTACCACAGCAACTGGCAGCTGGTTG
>CM053774.1:72789502-72806822 GCA_028658325.1 Potorous gilbertii | reverse complement strand
CAAAGAAACTGGGAAGCCTTTTTGGGCAAAGAAACCAACCTTTATCAAGAGCAACAAAGGTGGAGGTCTATAGTCTGCCCAGAATGGTCTGAGGCCCCAAGATACAGAATTCGTGGTTATAAATAAGTCTTTTGATTCATGTATGGTGCAAGCTGATTCGTGTAAGATTGCATCTTGTAGGTCACTAGATCCCAACTTTGTGATATCCTAATGACAGGATATAGGTCCTGGAGACAACCCCCATCTGAATTCTCCTTGAACTTGCTCACATGGTCAAGTCTCTGGCATTCTCCTGAGGCATCTACTCATTCCAGTAATTCTCCCAATAGCCTTTTCAATCTCCCAATTCTCTGTTATCTCCGGATCACTCCCACCACTTCTGATCCCTGACCCTATCTAGACCTCATTATCCCCTGGCTATGTGGGTCCAGGTCCCTGGCATTCTCAGCCCTTCTGCGTTACCTCCCCATCACCCCAGACTCCTTGGCCACTCCTAGATCCTTTCCAAGGTCTTTTTGTATATAAGATCCATCTTGCCTCTATTAAGGTGCTCAGATTCCTTACGAGACTGGCCAATGCTCAGATTCCTTATGAGTTCAGCCAATCAGCTTGCATTCCTTAAGAGTCTAGCCAATATGGTGGATTTTTGGAGTCATCCCCACCCAACCCATATTCTAATAAATCTTGTCTTTTGCTGAAAGAGGCTTGGGTCAAATTCATTTGGGCGGAACCCGCATATTGCTATTTCAGAGTCACAGCACCCCTAAACCTCAACACTACATTGATACTTTCCATGATATCTCAGTTAGTCCTTTGATATCCCAATTAACTCTTTACAAGACTTTCTTAATCAATTTACTATAAAGATTAATATATAGGTATGGTCATTATGGTCACATACTTAAGATATACACTTTATAATGCTTTAGCTATATTTTTAAGATTAACTAACAGCAATTTCCCTGGGACTACATCATAGTGTGGTTATACACAGAGTGTTTGTCATTGTTGTTGTTTTTTACCCAGAACTGTGTTCTTACTATAAATCACACAGTTATTTCTTAACCTAATGATTATAGCTGGTAAAAGATTAGCAAGGCAATACAGAACAAAGAAATGAAGGAATTGAGTATTATTTATTATTGATCATTTTCCTTTTGTGCATGTGCATGTGTGTATATATGTGTGTGTATGTATATGTATATATAAACACATATATAATCTACCCCTATATACTATATATATATACACTATATATATACATATACTCACACCTTTATACACAATATATATACATATATATGTATGTATATGTATATGTGTATATCTATATCTACATCTACATATCTATGTATTTAGACAGGTATTAGCTGAGGCATATCCAAGACAGCGAAAGGGAAAATTGTGGACTCTTTCCAGTTAGGATGCTCACTAAATAATCTAGGCATTAGGTAAGAAAGGTATTAAGACAAAGTCTGCTCATTTTTGCCTCCAGTATAAAACTTGCTAATTATATTTTCTTTAAGTCTTGAGGCCTATCTTCTTTATTACTCCATGAGTAGAAAAGGAGCTGGACCCCTTCCTCCTTCCCTCCCTTCCTTCCTTCCTTCCCCTCTGTCCACATAGGCTATCACATCCTTATCCACAGGTGCTCTGCTCAAAGAAAATGTAAATATTTAATCTGTGATATCTTTTTTTCTACTTTTCTCTTAAAAACCAGCCTAAATCCTAAAACACTCTGGCTCTCATTGATTGGCCAATAATGGGTCCCAGGCCAAGTCTTATGTAGTTGGTCATTGTTTGGTCCCTGATTGGCTCAGAATGAAAGTAAATATTAATTGTTTCTGTTTTAGCCAGAAACTCTGAGGGTCTTACCTCACAGATCTATTTTTTTTAAAAGAGGCCACTCTTTGCTCCCTTTCTTACTAAGCCTTAGTCAATGAACAGGTTTTGCCTCAGTCAAACTGAGACCTGTTAAGGACCTTAGCTTGAAAGACCAAGGTTCTCCGCTGCATCCTGGGGCATCTCTAGCTGTCCTGATCTATATCTGGCCACTGGACCTAGATGAGTAAAAAAATGAGGCTGATGACTTTGCAAAGCTTTCCCTCACTTAAATCCAATCCACTTGCATATCATGGTATTAATAGCTGCAATAGCAACAACCCTTGTTAAATATTTTGACTATTTTGTTTTCTATCGCTAAGCCAAGTTAAAAAAAATAAAGTTGTGCATCTATGTGGGTGAACCCAGGATTTTATGCCCTCATTTTCTCCTAGTCATATTCCACTACCCTTTATTCATGTTTATTTATTTAATTCTCTCTGAAATTAAAATGCTTTCCTCCTAATATCACTTCTTAAGAGTAGTGCTCAATAACATGTATTCATTCCACATTGATTTTGACCACTGGTAACTCTATTTATTCCTTCTGTTTTAACATGAACAAAATTCAGAATAGTCAATTGAAGGTTACGCGCAATAATCAAACAGAAAACCAGATACAAAACGGCGACTAATCTGCTGCTGTCTCCAAGCTTGGATTCTCTCCCTTGCCTACCATTTTCAGAAAGCTCATCTTATTGCTAGTGAGTCAGGGTCTGGATGTGAGCACTCTCCATCTAGCTGGGCCTTTACTCCGGCTTCTTCTGGTGAACAAGATTAGTCTATGTGTCTCCCCATGTCTGAGAACTGTGTCAGAAATAAGCGGTAACTGAGGCAAGAAGAGCTGCCTTCTCAGTATCCTGAAAAAAGCTGCAGAAAAGTTCTACTTCCTTCTTTTGGGTGTATCATATTTTGACAACTAATTGTCTCTTGAACTTATACAAAAGGGTTAGAAGAAGTATTTTCTCTAATTCCCCTTACCACCCTCCTTCTCAGCTGTGAGTGTGAACTCATATTCCGCATGGATGCTAGGGAGAGGGAGAGGGGAGAAATCCCCCTCTAATGGTAATTCCAAGAGAGGCTGCCTGAATTCTCAAGCAACAAAGCTCTAGAGAGACACAATTTTCTGCTGCTTTAATAGTCTATTTAAGGGGCAACCCTTCCCATCTCAGTTTCTTCCCATCTCTGATATAGCCCCGGAGTCATAGGGACATATGATAGTGAGCTATTGTCAAGGATGTCCTCTAGTGAGGGGCTCACAAGTACATCTACGTGTGCTAAGGGACTAGAGCACATGTCTGGTTCCATGGAAAGTATTCAAGTCTTACCTTTACTATATCTACAATGTTTATATTTCTCTGGATAAATCTTGTTTCCAAATGGCATATCACCTTCTTTAGAAATTTTAGAAAATCTCTCCCCTCTCCCAAACCATCATACACTAATCTATGATCATACTGATGGATGTTTAAAGGAAACAACTTTCCGGGTACCATGCAATCTCTGTACCATCTACCCAAATTGTAGGCATGCTGCAAATTGCATTACAAATCCAAATTTGTAAAGACATATCAAATGTAATAACTTTTATATCTCTTCCTCCTTGCATCAGTACTAGGAACCTGAGAGTTAGTAGGAAGAGGTCCCATACTAGCAGGATGCCTGAAAAGAATACTGAGTTTAATTTGAAAGAGAAGGCTACCATCTGAGAAAGAAAGGTCAAGACCATGGAGCAAGTGAGTACAGGGAATGACCTCCTAACAATCCACAGATAATTAAAAATTGCCTTAATAATTTTTTGATGATGAACACTTCAAACAAAATACAATTTCTTTGTAAAATAATGGGGATGAACTGGATCATCTCTTTTGTCCCCTTAAGCTTTTAACATTTTATGTATTTATGATTCTTAGAAACATTTTCTTAACTTTAGTCAATCATTAGCATTTGCTTGGACTTTTAACCATTTTATCTTCAATGATGAATAGTACTAACTTGTTTAAATATCTAGATATCACATTTTTCAATAGAAAATTTACATTTTAAGGCTTTCTTCTATACAAAATTGATTATTAACAGGAAGAATGGGAAAATGGCAGTCCTGCAGAGTGACTAGAGTTCTAATCTTAAAGTTAGAAAGACTCAGATTCAAATCTTATCTCTGATGCTTTTGATTGAGAAAATTCTCTAAGACTTTTCTAAGTCATAGAAGCAGTGGTAGAGGGAATTTCCATGCTGGGAACCCCCCATGTTGACAAAACTGCAAAACATTATCATAACTTTTTTTTGGAGGGAGGTCTAGATTTGTGATTTCATTGGCATAGGGAATTTTGATAAGGAAACTCCTACTGATATGCATTAACAATTGTGTTCTTTCTAGGTCACTAAGAAGTGTTCCCACTTACAATCTCCTGGAGCATGAAGAGGTGTTCCCCAAACTACACATGCCAAGAGCTATTTATTATGAGACTTGAACTTAGGTAGTCTAAGTTTAAGGCTAGTTCTTTATGCATTTTGTCACAATTGTCTATCAAGAGAAAGTTATCAATGAAAAATAATAACAGGCATCCATTATGGAAAGCCTAAAAGATTTATTAAAATTAAATTTCTAAGCATTTATCAAACATATTAAGAAAAACACATTAAAACACAAACCTATTCTATTTAATATATACCTGTGTACTTGTCTGTCTATAAATCTATCTGCCTATTTATATGTGGAAAAATGTAAGTGGTTTTGCAGTAACATTTAAGTTCTTTTAAAGACCAAATGACTTGCTTTGACTATTGAAGCCTATCTTAGGCTTGTGAAAAAACTCTACCAAGTAGAAAAATCAAGAAAGAGTCAGTTAGGATGTCTGTAGAGCCAGGATATTTTGTGAAATGGACCCTAATGTGTAAGAGATTGGAAAGGCACAATGGAGATTTCCTAAGTGGGGGGAGGAGCCAAGATGGCGGAGTAGAAAGATTCACATATGCTAGCTCCAAACCCACAGCCCATGGATTTCCTCTAAAGAGAACTCCCAACAAATTCTGGAGCAGTAGAAGTCGCGCAGCAACAGAGTGAAGGAGAGTTCCGTTCCAGAGAGCCCCGAAAAACCGATCCCAAAGGTCCGTCGTGCACTGGACGGGAGTGGAGCCCAGCCCTTCCCTGGCCACCCAGCACCAAGAGGAGCACAACAGAACAGGCTTCAGGGATGGAATCTCCAGCAGCCCTCCACCCACAGATGCACAGGTCAGTGAGAGAGACTTCTGGGCTGGCCAAGAGGGGAGCGGGGCATCTCCATAACTCAGGCCCCCTCAGAAGGCAGCAGCAGAGGCAGCAGAAGGCCAGAAGCTCCCAGAGCAGGCAGGACCTCAGGTACATTATGGAATCATAAACCCCCTGAGGGAACTGAGCCTGGGAGGTGGCTCTGCCCCAACCTGAGCACCAGAAATTAAGCTCTCATTGAATAGCAGCCAGGTCTGCCACCAAAAGCCCTGAGGCTGGGGAGCAGCATTTGAATCTCAGACCCCAAGCACTAGCTGGGCGATTCTAGGCCAAAGGTGGAGAGGACTCTCAGAAGTCAAGTAACTGGCTGGGAAAATGCCCAGAAAGGGGAAAAAAAAATAGGACCATAGAAGTTTACTTTCTTGGTGAACAGATGTTTCCCCCCTTCCTTTCTGATGAGGAAGAACAATGCTTACCATCAGGGAAAGACAAAGGAGTCGAGATTTCCTAAGAGGAATAACGCAGTCAGAGTGATGGCTCAGAAGGATACATTTTTCACAGTTTCACCAGAAATGGAGGGGTCAATTGAGACTATTAGGGAGTCCACAAATGAATTTCTTATATTAGGACATGAAAAGTAGGACCATACCCAGATAAAGGGGACCAGGGAGATGGGGCATAGGAAAAGGAGAAGATGGGAGGGAAGAAGGAAAAAAACCCAAGGACAGCATGGAAGCTAAATGTACATAGGCAATTATGTTTCATCCACAATGCCCTAGGTAATCAAAACCTGGTGAAGGTGAGCTTTAATCACCATATCTTCTTTTGATTCCTTTTCTAAATTTATTTTCTATGAAGTTATAAATTCAGAAATCATTTTAATCTTCAATATTTACAAGATTATATTTCTCAACAGAAAATTTCAAGATGGTCTAGTCTAGCATTATTACCAAAGAACCAAAAGATCCAAACTCTCATTCAAATACAACCACTGACAAGGTGTATAAACTTAGTCAAGTTAATAAATCTTAGCCTCTTTTCCTGCATTTCTTCCATTTCTAAAATGGGGAGTATAAGACTTTAATGCCTGTCCCATCACACAGAATTTTCATAAATATAAAAGAAGAGACTATAAAATCACTGTGTTAATACAGCATCTTGGTGTATTAAAAAAAGCATTAATTTTATCTTTGCTGAAGTTTTTTTAATGTTTTCTTCTTGAATTTCTATTATCTTAAAACTATTAAAATTCAGAGCTTGAATATGAATGACTTGTCTTTGAAAATAAGTTTAATTCAACTAAAGTCAATCAAGCAATTGTTAAATAACAATTTGATACTAGTTTTTCTTAATTAAACTTGCAGACTTTTCTTCCATTTCTGAATTCCAGTTTAACTTGTAAAACTCCTCTCCTAACTCCTCATTCCTCAAGGTCACATATTTTAATCTTCTCCTCACCCTGATTTGATCTAATTTTTCTTCCATTTCTCCTGGAAAGGCAGCATGCACAAAATATAGGGCACTGGCCATGAATCAGGAAGACCTGAATTCAAATTCTCCCTCAGATTAAGTGTAACCCTCACCAAGTCACTTAGTCCCTAGGTATCAGTTTCCTCAGCTATAAAATGAAGTAAGTAAGCTTGACAACTGGTGAGGTGACTTCTGACTCTAAATCTTCAAACCCTGGCTGTCTCCTACCTTTTCATCCTTTTTATACCCTACTCTCTGCCATGTCCTCTGTTATCCACTCCTTAGAGCTCCTCCCAAACAATATTCCATTTCCTAACTTCCAGCATTTTCACTGGCTGTCCCCCATGCCAGCAGCTCATATCTCCTCTCATTTTTTCTCCTGGTCTTCCTTTGTGTCTCAGATAAAATCCTACCAAAGGGCAGCTAGGTGGTGCAGTGGACAGAGCACCAGTGCAGGAATCAGGAGGACCCGAGTTAAAATCTCACCTCAGACACATGACACTCACTAGCTGTGTGACCTTGGGAAAGTCATTTAACCCCAACTGCCTCATCCTGGGTCATCTCCAGTCATCCTGATGAATATCTGGTCACTGGATTCAGATGGCTCTGGAGGAGAAGTGAGGCTGGTGACCTGCACAGCCCTCCCTCACTCAAAACAAAGTCAAGTGCAAGTCATGCCATTATTTCTCTGATGGTATGGTCTTCTTCTGCAATGAAGGCCAAACACACAAAATCCTACCTTCTGCAAGAAGCCTTTTCTGATCCCCATTAATGACTTCCCTCTGTTGATTCTCTCCAATTTATCCTCTGTCTATACCTTGTTTGTATACAATTTATTTACATGTTGCTTTCCCTATTAGATTGTGAGTTCCTTGAGAACTTTTGTTTAATTCCCAGTTTTTAGGACAGTGTCCTGGTACAAAGAAGGTAATAAATGTTGACTTGATTTAAGCCTTGATAGTGAGGATTGTTTTAAGTAAGGGTACTCTAAGTTCCTCCCGCTCATCTTGGATGTTCTCAGCTGCCTTGTGACAAACAGAGTGAGCAGAAAGTTAGAGGAACCTCTCTTCAAATACAGGATTCTTGGTCATGTCTGGGAGCCAGTGTCAGGGAAAAAAATTACTGGCAGTTTACCTTCCAGTCTTCTCCCCCCTCCCTCCAGTTCTATCCCAATTGGAGCAAAAACTGTAAGTTAGGATAAGAAAAGAGGACTTGTAAGCCAATAGAATGAATGTTCTTTAAGGTTTAAGGTTAAGCAGTTTCACATGTCGTCAAAATCTCATTGAGTTCCAATGACTTGAATCAGAAATTGAGTCTGAGTATCCAATACTTTTTAAAACAAATCCTTTTTTTGTTGCTTCATTTTTCTCTCCTTTTCTTCTAAGTTCCCTCTTTATAAATTCTTTGAATCCAGTTTTTACTTTATTATTTTGTACTATTACTTGAAATTCTGGATATTTTTTTCACCCCTTTCTTCTTTCAAGAAGCTCTGAACCTTTTTGCCTTTGTCACTGAATTCCAATTAGGAAAGTTTTATTATTTCTTTACTTTGTCTCATTTTCTATTCTATCATTTTCTTCCTAATAGTTAGCCATTCTTCACTGGAAGAGTGTTATAAAGCTTAACATATGCTGAATATGTCTATTTACATAATTCATAATTGTTATACAATGCAAGAATATTTGTTTTATATATTTATACTTATAGATATGCATATAATAAAGTTTTCAAATAAATTATTCCTGATTATATTAATCTTTCATTCTTTGTTAAGTTTCCAGATGTTTATAGTGTGCCACTGTTTATGCCCATATGATTAATTAAAAAGTATAGTCAGAAATGTTTATGCTTATCGCTTCCAATAAAGTCCTGCCGTATAGTTCCATCATACTGTGGAAATAGGCCTCTTGTATTCTTGATGGTTATCACAGTGGAATTACTTTCTGTCAGGTGCCATCAAGTTGGGAAGTCTTGAGTATAGACCTGGAAATGGAGGACTGTATCTGCTGTCTAAAGAACTGCCTATTTAGATTTTGAGAGCTTCAACATTGAAGTGAATTACTTTGGTTATAAAGACAATTAGCTAAGGTCGAAAGGATTGTGCTCTGAAGTGAAGTGACTCAATTGATAAAACACTGGACCTGGAGTCAAGAAGACTTGAGTTCAAATCTAGCCTTACATATTTAACTCTATAAACCTATGAAGTGACCTCTGTCACCTTATGTTTTAAAAGGGGATAAATAGCACTTACCTCTCTAGGTTGTTTTGAACATAAAATGAGATGATATTTGCAAAGTGCCTTGAAAATCTTAAAGTGTTATATAAATGCTAGTTCTTTTTGTTATTATACCAGTAGATGTATCTTCACTAATTTAATCACAAATATTTTGAAGCATTCATTAGCTTCCATGGATTCATAGAGCTATAGATCTATGTATCTAACCCTGATTTTTAGTACCATATTACCAACTGACTACTGGATGTTTTCACCTAATACCTCAAGTTCAACGTGTCCAACACACAACTCATTAGTGTTTCTCTCAAACCCATGTCTCTTTCTAAATTCCCTATGTCTTTTGTCCATATTTTAAGATATCCAAGTTTGCAATCTCAACGTCATTCTTCTGTCTTCCCTTTTTCTTACCAACTTCAAATCACTTTAAGATTTGCTGGTTTTACCTTTGCTACATCTCTTAAGCCTTTCCTCTTCTCTCTATGCATGGAGTTATCACTGTAATTCAAAGCCCTTACTATCTCCTGCTTCAGCTATTGGGCTGAAGTTCTACATGAACTGCTTGCTGTAGGTTTTGCATCTCCAATTTGTTCTCTATGCAGCTGCCAAATGATATTCTGAAAGCACAGATCTGATCATGCTACTTGTGTTAAAAAAAACAAAACAAAACAAAATGCTCCAGCAGGTCTCTCTCACTTCTAGAATAAAATACAAATTCTTGGCATTTAGAGTCTTTAACAATATGGCTCAAGGTTACCTTTTCAGGCTCCCTGCTCACTACATTATCAACACACTTTGTGATTTAGTCTTTCTTGTTGCTTTTTGGCAAACATTTCATCTAGTTCTGTGCCTTTAAATAGATTGACTCTTCCATTCCCAGAATGTGCTATTTCCTTGTCTCTAATATATTTCAGAGCACAGTTCAGATTCTACCTCCTATAAAAGACTAGCACTCATATGTACACACACATATGTGAGTATGTGTGTGTGTATGTACACACACAGGAACACATACTTATATTTACTTATGTGTGTACATGTTATTTGATCCAGTGGAATGTGAGATCCTTGAGGGCAATGACTGTTTTCTTCTTGTCTGTATCCATAGCAAATCATTAATACATGATTGATAAATGAATCAATTTTAATATAAAATCACATTGGGGTGTTGATGTGTAATGTAGCATATGAGCAGAGACTCTCAGGTATACCTGGGAACAATGATGCCAAACTTTATGGCTCTGTGCTATTGGCTCTTTATTAATTCTGTTGCCTGTTTCAAGGGTAGTTTGTTGGGTAATCTATGCAATATTATGAGAAATTATGAAATTGGATAAACTCTCTAAATCAGCTTGGCTTCACCTTAGAATATACTGGGGAAATCTGTTTTCCCATGGGCTACCTTTTCTTCTCATCATTTCAAACCAACAACTTATAAGTTAAAAAAAAAATCAAACAAACTCAGCATTAATAGTCATGCAGTTTATTAGTAGTATCAAATAACAAAGACCAGCCATTTAAACCAGGCATTGAAGGTATGATAGGACAAGTGGCCAGAGTCAATGTCCCCTGACATCCTCTTCCTGAATAGTCTGAGTGAGTGTTGCAGAAGAAAAGGACTGAGATTTAAACAATGGGTGGAAATTTTCACAATGGTACGCTCTGGGAAAATTGGAAAGAAAAGAACTATTGACTAGAGTTTACTCTCATGAACTGCAATAACCTGATAGTTCAGCCTAGTGTCAGGCCTAGGTCTTTATTCTGCCCATATTCCTGTCTTCACTCTTTTCCAACTCTGGCCTATTCACTTGCAACCTTTCTTCTCATCCTTGCCACATAGTTCCCCCAGACTTGGACAAAGATCCATCCTTAAGCATGCTGAAACTCCCAGAGCTCTCTGAATTCCTATGAATAGCATAGTCCAAGAATTCTCTATCATCCTGGGAATGTCATCTAAAGTCTTTATGTTCCTATAGAGTTCATCCAAACTACTCTGATTCCAGGGAAACTTTCCTGAACCTTCCTGTGTCTCAAAAAACCCTGAGCTACATACATGATTAAATGGAATATCCAAGACCACTATTTCTATTTACGGCTCTTACTTTAAACAACCCTCTAGGCTAGCAATTGGAAGCATCTTTATGCCCATTTTATAGACAAGGAAACTGAAGCTCTGAGAAATTAAGGCAGATTTTAAGCACTGGTTCTGTCACTCTGAGAATTCTACTCCATTATATTACATAGCCGCTCCAATCTTCAGCATCTCTATAGGACCTTCAGGATAAAATGCTAACTCCAGCATGGAATTTGTGACCCTCTGTTATCCGCTTCCAAACAAATTTCCAGACTGATTCCATATTACTCTCATTCTTACATGCTTCTTCCTAGTCACACTGGACTCTTGGCTATATGCCTTCTTCTAGGCTATCCTTGTTCTCATCTCAGCCTATTCAATTCCTTATTTTCATTCAATGCTATGCTTGACAGCTCTCCTGATGAATATCTGGCCACTGGACCCACATGGCTCAGGAGAAGTAAATGAGGCTGATGGCCTTGCACAGCCTTCCCTCACCCAAATCCAAATCAACTGCAAGTCATGTCATCAACTTGATGTCATGGTCCTCTTTGAGAAAAGGACAAACACAAAAACACAAAAAGTAACTGACTACAGGAAGCCTCTTGGATTTGCCCTCTGTGTTAGTGTTACTGTCTTATTCAGATTCCTTTCTGGATTGTAGATATGTAATATTCCCCAGGACAGGACAGTAATCTCAGCAACTAATACAGTGCTTTTTTCATTGTAGGCACTTACTATATGTCTGTTAAACTAAAGGTAGTCTAACTCCCTCCCTTGATAGATGAAGACACAGGGGATATAGACAGTATCAGTTAGCAGTAGTACATGTTTTATGTCATTCAAAACTTTAAAATTAAATAACATACATGTATATGTCACAAATTATCTTTTTATGCAGTAATTCCTTACTGTGCCTCTCATAACTCTGACTTGGGAAAGTCTACTATCCAGCTCTAAGCCCTGGAAATAGAGCCTTAGAGATACCACAGAACTCCCCAACAAAACAGGATCTCTCAGTAATTGATAAAATGCTTCCAAAGTCTATCACAGCATGTCCATTTTGGGGAGGCAGAAAGCAAACTGCCCCAAATGATTACAACTCTGGGCCCTCTATTTTGGCGTTTGAACATAACCCCTACAGCTCTTCCATACTAATGTGTGAGACAGGGAGAGGAATCTCCTAAATTCATGTGTGGGACTTCATCAATACATCTATTATCTCATTTGCAAAGGAATAAATTTCAACTTGCTCACGTGTTTTTTTATTCTGGGCAATTCTTGTCTACCACCAATAAGTCTTCTATAGGGGAATCATCCAACAGAGGGGTGCCTTCCATTGTATCTTTTGTAATTTTTGGAATGGAACACATAAGTGACATATCTATTCATATCTTTTCATTTTGCTATAACATCAGTCCATTCTCAGTCTGGTCAAAAGCATCCCTGATGAATTCTTGTGTGCCCTTTCTGCACAATTCTTAGAGAATGCATTGCACTCTATTGGCATGATATACCTCCATTGTCCTGTCTTTAGAAATGGTGGCATTTCATAAATTGTAAACAATCATTAACACTAGTTGATGTCCCCCAAACTTTTAATGAATCTCAAGATTCATCTTTTAAACATCAGAATCACAGAAAGATGATTCATTGGCAAACTATTCTCTGATTTTGATTTTAAAGACTGACTTCTGATATAGGGAGAAGGTTGGGGCTATTTAATAGTACTGTGTAACTTCTCACATGCACTTCAAATCCTCTATTACATTCTGGATCTAGTTTATTGTCTGTCTGCAATCTCTAAGATAAACATACCAATGTCTCAGGCCGTTGTCTACCAGTAGCATATCACCAGCTGGACAACAGGTATACTTTATCTACTTTGTTATGAGAACCAAAGGACGTATTTGTAAAGCGCTTGGCACATAGCAGGACCCCAATAAATGTTTGTTTCTTTTCCATTTAGGATGTTTTTGCAGTGTTCTAAGACATGAGGTAATTTGCTCAATGCTGTCCATGAACAGGATCTTCTGACGGACTTGAATATATGTAAAGAATGCTACTTTGTTATGGTCTCTGTGTTATTCATTTTCCACAACAGAAACAAAAACCTTTGGTGAGCATGTTTTCATATTTGATGACTGTATCCCTCAACTCATTTAATACCTGCTGAAGTGAAATGAAATTGTTTCTTGATATTCATACTCAGAAAATCATCCAAATTGTCTTTGATGTTCTATTTTGTGAAAGAAGCTTTATTTATATATATACAAATATATAATAATATATAAATAATTATATAAATATAAATACATAAATAAATATATATAATTATATAAATATATATATATATATATATATATATATATATATATAGATATAGATATAGATATATATCTATATATATATATATCAGAAAAACTATCCTGGAGAAAAGCCTTAAAGTTGGCATTTTGCTCTATGAAATGAAACGCCTTTTTTAATGATCAGTCAACAATAAACACAACTGAATCTTGTATTCTACCTACCTTTCAGGCAATAACATGCATGTAAAAATATAGCCTACTAAAGAATATATCATTTGGGAGTATATGTCAAAAGATTAACATATGTAATGGCCATAATAATTTAGCTCAGTGAAAAGAAGTAACAAAATTGGGGAAATGATTTTACCTCCCTCAAGTTAATAGAAAGAAATGTAACTGTTTTGTGAGTGAATTTTTCTTTTTGTGCCCAAAGAGAACATATCAAGATAAAAGTGTTTCAGAAAGGAAGCTGGTTTATTACTCTATCATATCTTCAATTAATAGATTATATATGTTTATTACAGGTGTAATAATATATGCTTCATATAATCATGGAGATTATTCTCATAAATATTCCGTAGAGACGGGAAAATCAGTTTGTTTAGTATGATAATTTTACTTGTCTCTTTTGAGGTATTAAGAATCTCTATGATTTGTTAAAAGCCTCTGTTATCCTCCAGCCTACAGATATCTTGAGAATCTATTCCTTCATTCCCTCAAATTATACTTCTTCCAATAAGACTCTTCACTGTTTACATTTGTTTTAGCACAGCTGCTCTCCCAATTTTGATTTTTCTTCTTTCGTGTTACTTCTGTTTCCTCAGATAGTATGTCCAGGTCTTTAATGTTAGAGGCCAACTGTGATGGCATTACTGTCCTTAGTTGAGAAGAATGTTTGCTGCAGAAATCTTCTCAGATTTCTCCCCATTTTTTTCTGCTCACCAGTTTCATCCAAAATATTCTTAGTTTGAGCTAGTTTAATTGAGTCTTTCTCCAAGCATTGCACAAAATTGCTTTTCCTTTCCAAGACTTCTTGATATTTTATGAGGCAATATTCCTCATAATCATCTACTATCCTCTTCTGTAACATTTTGTAACAGATTTCTATTCTAAACTTATATTACCGTTGGCCTACCCTATCTCTTTACTTGCCAAAGAGATCAAACATTTACTGATAAAAGTGGTTTCTAAGTTCCTTTGTGGCAACTGTTTAAATCTCTTAAATTTTCTTAGAAAATTATGACTATAGTAAAAATAATAGTAACTTACTATGTGTCAGGTACTGCGCTAAGTGCTTTATAATTACTATCTCATTCATTCCTTACAACAGTCCTGAAGGCTGTTATGATTCTCATTAAAACGGTGGCAAAGAGCGTTTAAGTGACTTAACCAGGGTCACATGGCTAGTAAGTGTCCAAGTATGGTCAAATTTGAACTGAAGGCCTCTTTACTCTAGGCCTGCTGCTATCTCTGCTACATTACCCAGCTATCCCATAAAAATTATCTGTACTGATGTCTATTCATTTATCCATTTCCTGATTTTTAAAAATATCATCAGGGTATGTCAATAAATGAGGACAGAATTGCCTTCGTTGCATGCCGTATCTTTTCCCCATATTAATTCTTTCCTCTAATTTGATACTGATTTTTGATCAAGGTGAACAAAGATGGTTGATTCAAAAATAGCCTCATGTCTGTAATCCTTCCAAAAATAATCTATTTCATGTGGTGTTATTTATTGTTTATCATGTCCAGTGCTTCCCTGATCTCTTCCTGAACAAAAGATTCATTATATATGGGCTTAATGCTTCTATAAATTATTCAAGTCTTTGACCCAACTTTTTTCTTACCCTGGGGATATGCTATCCAATATGCCCTTTTTTGCTTTCCTCCTATGGTAAGAAGAGGTATTGTATACTGAATTCATGGAGTATCAAATCATGTTGAATTTACTTGAAGGGTCTTACTATATTCTTAGTAGGTTTTCTTAGGTCTTTGTAGAAATTTTCTATTTTACTCTTTTCAATAGAAGTTGGTACATAAATTGCAATGATATTTATGGTGGTCTTTGGCAAATATCTTTCATGAGCATCACAATCTATGATGATTAACTGTTCAATGAAGTTATATTTCTTGTTAGATAAAACCATCTTCATTTGTCATTTCAAGAAGACCCTTCAAATGATCTTTTAATTTAGGTTGAATTGTATTTTGACTCAGTTTCATTTAAAAAGAAGCTACCTAATTTTGAATATCACAAGTATATCTCAAGAAATATGGTCACTCATTGGTCAGTGGACAAGACTCTCACATTTAAAGCATGAATAGCTAAGTAAGATATATAGAAAGTCTAAAAACCATGATTTCTTAGCATTTTGTCCCTTTTTCCATTTCTTTGTCATTGTCTCCAGGAGGGGAAGGGAATCACAGCAGACTGAAGGGCATTTTAAATTTTTCTTTGTTTCATGGGTTGTCAAAATGCAACAATTTGACTCTATGTTGGAACCTTACTGGTGATAAACCTCTCTGTACTTAACTTGGCTGGTTCATGGATAATATGCTTCATCAATTTCTGGGACAATACTCATTGGCAGAGAGTATAAAGAAATCCTTGGGAGGTTTATGATGGTGATGCCATAGTGGCCAAATCTTTTGGTTTTAACTCCACTTTAAATTCATGCAACATCTCAATTAGCATTCTTCATGGCACTTAAAACTGTGAGTGTAAAAAAAATGAAGCAATTATTGTCATTGATATATAAATGATGCTTGATGCAATCCACACATATCAAGGTCTTATTTAATGAACTCTAAATTCATTTTAGATTTGGACCTGCCATAGATGTCATATCCAGCATCCAGAATAGTTTCTTCAACAGTTCCGGGAGCCAAATGCCAAGATAATATTACCAACAACAAATTCCTGGAGTAGAGCCAGTATATCATCATTTAAGCCAAGCTCATTCTATTCAGCTCTGCTGGGCTACAGATGTGATACGGATGGATGACAGTAGAATGATATAACTCACATTTATATGGCACTTTGGGGTTACAAATTGTTTTCCTCACAACAACCCTGTGAGGTAGCTATTGCAAGCAATACTATTACCATTTTACAGATGGGGACTCTGAAGTGCCAAGAAATTAAGGAACTTTGCCCACAGTTACACAGCTAATAAAAACAGTAGCCAGAATACAAAGCCCTCTCTCCTAACCTTGTCCGACTCATTAGGTAGCAGTTCATATGTATGTAACCCTGGGTAAGTAACCTGGTTTCTCTGAATCCGTTTTCTCATCTATAAGATAAGGACAACACTTTG
Source organism: Potorous gilbertii (assembly GCA_028658325.1). Classification (NCBI taxonomy): domain Eukaryota; kingdom Metazoa; phylum Chordata; class Mammalia; order Diprotodontia; family Potoroidae; genus Potorous; species Potorous gilbertii. The sequence goes on along the minus strand of CM053774.1, from coordinate 72,790,324 downwards.
TAATGCTACTTGAAAATATTAACCTTTCACACTAGGTGGTACCGTGGAAAAAGTGATATCTGGAGTCAGGAATTCCTGAACTGAAATCTGACCTCAGATACTTATAAACTGTATGACCTTGGGCAAGTCACTTAACCTTGATTTTCTCAATTATAAAATGGGTATCACAAAAGCACACCTACCGCCCAGGGTTGTTTTGAGGACCAAATGACATAATATTTATAAAGTGCTTAGTAGAGCGCCTGACATATAGGTGCTTATTCCCTTGTCATTCCCCAGGTTGTTTTGATGAAAGCCCTCTTTAAATTTTAAAGCACTTTAAAATGAATTACTGTCATTATGAAAAGTACTATACTACACAACACTATAGAGACATACCTTACCCTATGATAACCAATTTCACAAGAACATAAAGTGAGGTAAAAAATATTACAGGGGCCAGCTAGGGATACTATTACAAATGGACAAAATGAATGATGTTACAGTGGGACTTACTTATGCACTTTATTAGGGATGTTACTGTGGAATGACATTATTCAGGGAGACATTATGCAAGATACACGTTTGCTGTTCTCCTGGCATAAAGCAGCCAGACACAGGAAGACTTCCTGAGCAAATTCATCACGTGGCTTGTTTTGTCTGACAAAGAGGCCAAGTCTCAGTTGGTGAATATTGATGTCTTAGATTCAATTCAATTGTATCTTGTAGTGTGATAGAATACATATTTCAGGAAAGAGAGACAGAGACTAAGAGAGAAAGAGAGAAAGAGAGAGAGAGAGAGAGAGAGAGAGAGAGAGACAGAGAGGGATGTGTATATATATA
>CM053774.1:72707655-72789002 GCA_028658325.1 Potorous gilbertii | reverse complement strand
GATAAGAGGCAAGCAAAGGGTGGAAAAAATTAGAGAGGGTTAAATCCTAAGCTTTATGCAAGAATTTTGTCCCAAACCAACTCAGAAATATCTAAGTATTGAAATATTTGTGTGACTAAAATTATATAGGGAAGAACGACTTCTAGCTTAATACTCAGATACACTTAACCAATTAATACCAGTAACTAGTATTTTATATAGTACATTAGTGTTTGCAAATCACTTTACCTATGTTAACTCATTTCATCCTATTTCATCATCTATTTTATAGATGAGGAAACCTAGGGCACAGGGAGGTTAATTGACTTGCCCAGGTTCACATGTTTAGGAAGGGGATAAGGTTAAAATGTCAGGTCTTCAAGACACTATGCTCAACTACTATCTTTCTATCTAGCCTAATCCAATCCAATTCAATCCAATCTATTTCCATTCAACTTCACAAACATTTACGTATTTGCGGGCAGATAAGAAAGAAAGAATAGTAGAATGGATGGATGGGCTGACCTGGGTTTAACTTTCTTGTGTGAAATGCACACACTTGGGTAAGTAAGAGACAATTTCCCAATGCCTCAGGTCGTCTTCTGCTATTATAAACTGAAGAATAGTTGCTCATTTCCATAAGTGAAGGAAGTTTTCCTTACCTGCAGTTCAGTCACACTAATGTCACAGGTCTAGACCCAAAACAAAAACAAACTGAAGCCTAAAATATTTTTAAGCATCTAGGGCTGTGCTAATATACAAAATCAAACAGTCCTTACCTACAGATTCTACATTCCACTAGGGAGATACAATGAGGGTTCAAAGAATGAATTAATCATTAAGTATTAGGCAAGTTGCTAAATTCTAAAGACAAAAAAAAAAGGTAAACAACATGCCCTCAAAGAACTTATACCCCAATGGAAGAGATGACAAATATATAAATATGCACATAACAGATACTTAAAAAGGAGATAAATTAGGTGGAAGATAACAACTACAAGTTAATTTAAGGAAAATATTAATCCCTGGAAGAATGAAGAATATATTTTCTAGGATGGTTATGCCAGGCCTGGAGTCAGGAAGACTCATCTTCCGGAGGCTAAATCTAGTCTCAGACACTTACTAGCTATGTGACCCTGAGCAGGTCACTTAACCTTATTGGCCTCAGCTTCCTTATCAGTGAAAATATTTGGAGAAGGAAATGGCACACCACTCCAGTGTTTTTATTAAGAAAACCCCAAATGGGTTCACTAAGTCAGATCTGACATCAATGACAAAAGTGGAAAGAGATAAGAATGCTTATGTTGAGATTCAGGGTGCTAGGGATCCCAAAATACCAACATCCCAGGTCCTGCTCGAAAGAGTTCAACCCAAGTCTTCTTTCAGACAAAGTAAAACAAAGTTTAAGATTCACCATAGTTGGGTTGACTCTTAAGGAGACTAAGCATTTGTAACATTTGTATTAACAAGCGGGCCAGATAGAATCTCAGCTGGACAGAGTTTGGATTGAATCTAGCACCTTCAAGGGGATGAGATGAAAGTTAAATTCAGAAAAGACTTTGGGAAGAATCCAAGTGTCTGGGGCTCCAGGGATAGTCTTGATAGCGGAGATCAGCCTGGAATGTAGATCAAATCTAGGGAGGATCTTGATGGGAGTGGCCAGTGGCTAGAGAATAGGATTTTGATATGATCAAGGATGGGGAGATACGGACCTTAAGAGATTGTTGGATCAAATAAGAGGAATTCAAGGAGCCCTCAAGGTGAGGTTTTCTGGGGCCCTTCAGACAAATGGAACCAAAACTTCCCTAAGCCAAGGGACTAAGTTCTCAGCTTGGGCTCAAACCCTGTGTCACTTACAGGTAGAGTTTTGGAGGCAGTACATTTCAGGAACCTAAATCTCCCTACTAATTTTTTTAAAAGCTGATAATTAATTTTGATAATCAACTTTTAAGACTACAATAAATAAAAAATTTTGAATACTTTCCTTCCATCTAAATTAAGGAATGACTGTGGCACCCTTGACTAGAGTTAACAGGGTAATAGACAGATATTTTATTCTACCTTGTTCCCCTCTAGAGGATCCTTTATGGTTTGTCTTCTCAGTGATAAGAAGTAACCCCGCTTGCCTACCTGCTGAGGGCAAATGATTGTTGGTATATGCATCTAGGACCAATCAAACTATGTATACAGGAGGTACCGTTTATAGTAGAAGGAATCTTCTCAGACAGTGGTTCTTAATCTTTGTGTGTGTGTGTCTGTTTGTGTGGGTGTGTTTGTGTTTGTAGGTGTGTGTGTGTTTGTATGGGTGTGTTTGTTTGTGTGTGTGTGTGTTTGTGTGTTTTGGAGCCCTTAGTAATTGTTGTTTGTCTTCCCTTCCCGAAGAAGAAAATAGGAAGTGATGTTATGTTATAAAAGTGAATTGGATTGAAGTGAAGGAGGGCTGTGCAAAGTCACCAGACTCACTTTCACCTCTGCAGCCATCTGGGCCCAGTGGCAAGATACTGATAGGTGAACTGGAGATGACCCTGAATGAAGTAGGAGACCTTGGCCTTTTTAAGATAAGGTCTTTAACAGGTCTCAGTTTGACAGAGGCAATGCCCATTTGGTGATTAAGGCTAAGCAGTAAGGCAATGGCCTCAGCCAAAAAGTGTCGATGTGGGAGGGGAAGACCCTCAGGGTTTCAGGAGGGCCCAAACAATGACCACGTGGGGATAGGTCTGGGACCAATTGTTGACCAATCAACGAGAGCCAGAGTGAATTGGGTTTAAACTGTAAGGTGTGGGCCTGAAGAAAAAAAAGTTTTCTGCAATCAAAATTTACATTCCTTTGGGCAGAGAACTTGCAGGTAAGGTATGTGGACCGAGGCAGGGAAAGGCAGGAAGGCAGGAAGGCAGGAAGGAAGGAAGGAAAGAAGGGAGGGAGAGAGGGAGGGAGGAGAGAAAGGAATTGCTGTGTTGCCCAACTGGCCAGTTCCATTCACTTGCATGTCATGGTCTCATCTCCCTGAAGTCATGGTCCTCTTGGAGAATGAAGGACAAACTACAAACAGTGAATAAAAATAGGTGACACCCCTGGGTAACCGGTCTGGTGAAAGCAAGGAACCCTTTTCAGAATAATGTTTTTAAAGAAATAAAATAAAATTCACAGGATTCCAAAGGATATCAATTACATTTTGAAATGAATGATCAAAATATTAAAACAAATGCACAAACATGCAAGTTCACAGACCCCAGGCTAAGAGTCCTTGGCCAGGAAATCAAGAAAAGTGATTTCTAGTTCCAACTTTATCTAGCTAGTTCGGAAGCTGCAAATAATGTGTTTCACTTCTCCAGGGCTTTCAAATTTCTTCAAGTTCTAAAATTCTCAAGGTATTGGTAGGTTTCTTTCCCTGTGTTTATGATAATAGTAACTTATTTAAAAATATTGTAGGGTTAGAAAGCACTTTCTTCACAAAAATCCGGTGAGAAAAGTAGTGTAAATCTTTACATCCCCATTGTAAAGGTGACAAGCTGGAGGCCAGAGAGGTTAAGAAACTTGCCCAAGGTCACACAGCTTAATAAATAGTGGAGTCAGGAGCGGAGTCAGGGTCCTATTGATAGCAAATTCAATGCCTTTTTCACTAGGGCCTTCTTTTCTCTTTTTTTTTTTTAAAGAAGAAAGCCAGACCAAAGGCAAAAATGCTCATTGTGCACCATTCCAAAACCAACTATGAAAGGGGTAGCAGAAGATGCAAATATAAAGTGACAGGCACTTGTGATAAGCATCCTTTACAAAACAATTAAACCCCTTAAGAGGTGCTTGTGAAACATTCAGGCGGACATTTGGGCTTTGATGAATCTGAAAGCCGTGGAAAGATAGCTGAATGAGTTGCTATTGTTAATCTGGGCTAACTGAAATCCTGGTCAACAATCTGAGTTGGAATCAGCCTAAAAGAAGTTTGTTTTTGGTAATCCCCTGACTAACACTGGTCCTTCCAATCTGCATAGGAAGCCTTCATCTGGCTACCAACTATCAGGTACCGTGCTGGGCTACAAAGACTGAAAGGAGAAATGGTGTCTGCCTTCTAAAGGGCCATGTGAATTAAGTGTGAGATGTTGGACAAATCACTTAACCAATCTCTGACTCAGTTTACTCATCTGAAAAATGAGACTATTGGATGGCCTCTAATTTCTTTTCAGCTCTGAATCCATGATTTGTACTCATTCTCTTGAGTGGAATCAACATGTATATAGGTAAATTAATACAAAAAATATACAAGCGAGTTATGAATAGGGGAAGGACTCTTAAGAAGGGGCCCAACAGATAAAGGCTTGATATAGGAATGGGTTTATTAGATATTCCAGGTTTATCTCCTGAATGTGTGGAACTAAATTCTAATGACTTTAAATGTTTGTATTTTATATTAAAGTCTAACGGGTGAACAGCGGAGTGACATGCTTTAAGATATGAGCAGAATTGAACTTTAAGGAAAATATTTTTGAGGGTTGTGTGAAGGATGAATTAAAGAGGGAAGCATCTAGGAAGCTAAGGCAATAATCCAGGCAAAAAAAAAAGTAACAAAGAAGTGATTGTGTTGTAGAGGTGGAATGGGCAAAGCATAGTGACTATCTGGATATGAAGTATGTGAGAGACTGTAGAGTAGAAGGTAAACCTGGATGACTAAAAGGATAGAAATGCCCTCAATAAAAATACATAATTTAGGAGAAGGTATGTGTGTGTGTGGGGTGGGGGGAGGGGGGAGGGGGGAGAAGGTAGGGAAAGATAATTAGTTCTTTATTGGAAGTAAGCCTGTGTATATATAGTTAGATAGTTACATATAGTTATATAGTTATAGTTACACAGGGCTGGAATTTGTCCAGACATGAGAAGTGATAACACAAGAACATAATGGATTTGAGAGGAAAGAAGAGTATATAGTTGGACTGGTTAATATTTAGTCAAGCTTAAAAAAAAGTGCATGAACCCCAAGGATGAGTAATGGGCTGTGAGAGCCCTGAGCTTCTGGACTAGCACTCATGATGGATGAATTTTGGATAAGTAAGACATAGAGATGGAATGATAGGAGGATATGGTCAGAAAGATGAATATCAAAAATCTAGATCATGGAAGTAGAACCTTTACAGAGAATGTTGAAATCCCTCTTTTCACCGAAGCCTACGGCCTTAAGGAGCTTTAGGACTTCTAATTTTGATGTCCTGAAGAGGTCTGTTCAGCCTAAGTGGAATTTAGTGTTGTAGAAATACAATGCTTTTATAAACAGAAGTTCTGCAATCTATGTAACTAGCCAAGTCAATTAACCTCTTTAGACCTCAATACCCTTATATGTAAAATTAAGATATTATTTTGGATACTTTCTGAGATCTCTTCTATCTTCTGTTTCTATGACACCATGGTCCAAATATTTCTTGTCACTTTTAAAAAAATGTATCTATATCTCAAACCTAGGTTTTAGGCTCTATTCCCTAAGGTGAAAACTAACTGACTAAATCACCAATTAAAGGAAACTATGGCAGGTAAGCCAAAAATGTCAGGGACATTGATTTGTCAGCATTTGGTCCAAAGCAACACGGTGGAGTACATGGAGTTTGTCATGAATGTCTTTATCTCCTCTTTTAGCATCACTTTCCTCATTTCTTACACTTCCTAGCTCTCAGGTATACCTTCACCCTTTAGGCAACTATCCCATTTGTCAATTCTTACTCTCAATTAACTGTAAACTAATTCTTACCACAGTGTTAATTTATAATTAGTGTTAGCTGATAATTAAGGTGTTAGCTGATAAAGGTTTTAGATCTATCTTTTGCAGAAAGATTTGTTGTTTAAAAGAGGACTTTTGAGAAAGAAAAAAGTTGGAAGACTCAAAGGAATAATCCAATAATCATGGAATACCAGGTGTTGAAATTACTGTCTTGTACGGAGGGAATAAGACAGTGGAATTCAGGGAAGTGACTCTGCTGACTTATAAGGCTTTTTGGGCACTGTAACCCAGAGTTCTTATAGGTAACTGAACTAAGGGAAAACTCTGTTCTTCCAGACTTTATTGTCTTATTGTTCCTGACTAATGACTTTTATAAGTAGCCTAAGGCTTGGAAGAGTGTATCCCCAGGGTGTCTTACACCTCTGCTGGTAGACTCAGCAGGTCCTTGGTGCTGGGTCTGGGGTTTACAATATCTTGCATTGCAAATGGCAGAAATATATCTCCTTTCCACTGAGTTACTTATTCTGGCAAACTTTTGAGGGGACAGGCAAATAGAAACTTGGCTTCCTGGTATAGTGAAAGTGGGGTGGCTAGATGAGAATGTAGGACAATTTAAATTTCTCTTGGTTTCAGTATCATAATCTATCCAATAACTGTACTTTTCAACACAGAATTGTGGTAAACATCAAACGAGAAAACATGTAAAGCACTAGCACTAGGCAGTGCCAAGATGGTAGAGAAGAAGTAGGGACCTGCTAGATCTCTACCCCTAAACCCCTCAAGAAACCTGTAAAAAATGACATAAGCCACAAAATGACAGACTGAAGCAAATCTCCAGAACAAGACAATCAAAGGTTTGTCTGGGAGCAGATCACTGTTTGGCTTGGGTCATACCAGTGTGGACAGAGCTGGAGCAGGCCTTAGGGGCCTGAATCACTGGTAGCTATTGTGGTTTTCAGACTTGTCAACTTACAAATGCTAAAAACAGCTTTGAAGGTCAATGGGAAGGGTCTTTAGCTTGGCTTAGAGGGTAGCTGTGGTATAACTCCAGTCCCAGCCCCAGTTCTAGTCCCAGGGTGGCGGCAGTCACTGCTGAAGCAGAGGCTGCTTCTGGAGCCCTCCACATAACAAAGAGCTCAAAAGTCAAGTAAATGGCTGTGAAAATGAGCAAATGGAGGAAAAGAAACAGACTATAGATTCTTACTTTGTCAATGAAGAGGTATTTTCTTATGTCACTGATGACAAGGAAGATCAAAATATACAACCAGAAGAAGACAACAAAGCCAAAACTCCTGCATCCAAAGCCTCCAAGAAAAATATGAATTGGTCTCAGGTCATAGAAGAGCTCAAAAAGGATTTTGAAAATCAAGTAAGAGATGTAGAGGAAAAAATGAGAAGAGAAATGAGTGATTCAAGAAAATGATGAAAAATAAGTCAACAGCTTGCTAAAAGAAATCCAAAAAATACTGAAGAAAATAAGATCTTTAAAATTAGACCAACACAAATGACAAAGGAGGTCCAAAAAGCCAATGATAAAAGAATATCTTATAAAGCAAGATGGGCCAAATGGAAAAAGAGGTCCAAAAGCTTGCTGACAAAAACAATTGGAAGGGATTTTAGAATTAAATGTGGTCCAATATCCCCATTTTATAGATGAAGTTACTGAGACTCAGTTAAATAAATTGTTGAAAATGACAGGGATTGTAGTCAGAAGAATCAGAATTCAAATCCAGGTCCTATGATTCCCAATTCATGCTCTTTTATTACACCACAATATCTTTGGCTAATAAATACATGAAGTTCTAGTTGAACCCAGGTCTTCTGATTTAAAGTTGAGTGCTCATTTTAATTCTATATATTGCTTTCACATTAATTTCTCAGTCAAAAACCTTTAACAATATTTCATTACATAAAGGATAAAGTAGAAATTCTTTTGTTTGCCATTGATAGCCCTTTATAATCTGACCTTCCTTTTTGAGGAACTGAGTTACATTTCTTGGTTTTGTTTCCTTATATCTTAAATTAGAAGATTAGATGATTGTATATTCCAATATTAGTAGAACTGTAAGGAATTTTACCACTCTGCTATTCTAGCTATATTTACCATTGCTTCAAATTGGCCTTCTCAAGGTTCTTCAGTCATAGTTAGATTTTGCATTTCCATGCCTTCATTCATGCCTTCGATTTTTTGGTATTCTTTCCTTATTATTAGTCTCTTTTCTTAGAAACTACTCTTTTTTTCCTCCATCAGTTAAAATTTTACCCTCCCTCAAGATCCAGCTTATGTGTCATTTTCTTTGTGAAAACGCCAGCTATAAGTGATTTCTAGATTACCTCTTAAAACCTATGTTGTATATATCTCTTATTTACCATTCATCCTTTGCTTTCTGGTTTAATTTAATTATCTTTTCCTAGTTTATCTTCCCAGCTAGATTATAAATTGCTTGAGGGCAGGGACTGTACATTAAATATTTTTGTATTCTTCTAGGAGCCTAGCATAGTGTAATAGTCAAAATATATTCTCAACAAATATTAGTTGTTATTACAGACTATCTGTTCTGCAAATAATTTTATCAGGTAGAACCTCATATGCTAATAGTACCTGTTATAATTAGATTTAACTTAACCCAAATTACCTTTATGAAATCACATTTTAACACAATGTGAAGTTCAAAAAAAAAGTATTGATAGTATATCAATGGTATAAGAAATGCTTTGATTTAAAAAAAATTAGTATAAAATCAGATTAATTCGTGAATGAAATTGGATAATATGAATTGACAATAGGCAAGCTATGAAATCCAAAATCCTAAAAGTAAGAAAGGAAAGAAAAGCCTTTCAAATAATTGTCTTCCCAAATCCTTTTTCATAAAATTCTTTGCTCTCATCAGTTTTATGATGGGTTCATATAGAGAAATTAATTTGCAAAAGGAGTTAGCAAAATGCTGAAAAAATGAAAGCATAAACTACCATGCACTTTCCCCCTCTTTTTTGACTTCTGAATTTCAATATTTCATTAATCACCTTCATGCTGTTTAAATTCACCAGCTGTAGGAACACCTATCAGATTATAGTAGAGTACTAAAAATAAGCTGGTGTTATTGAGAGTAAATGAATCAGCACATTTTTAGTTGAAATGCTTCCCCATGTGGCTCATACTACTTAACTTTTTTCCTCTGATTGTTCATTTATCATATCAAAAGTTTCCTTGGACATATGCTTCTTTAGATGAAAAATCTTTCAGGCTTATTGGAAATATTCAATAGTACGGAAAGGAGAGATGTCTTTGGATCTTGATATATAAAAGATAAGAAAGAGAAAGTATTTGCTACCAGGATTTTAAATAGAGATCTCTTTTCATCACTGAGAGAAAAGCATCAGCCATATAATTTTCATTTTCAGTGAAGCTCATTTGCCAATAACATTTCATTGCTACATTAATGTAGCAAATGATGCCAAACTTCCAAAGCATTTCTGTTGAGTTTAGACAAGAGTATAGTCTTGATAGAGCTCATCTCCAAATCATTTGGAGTCCACAATGTCTATGCAAAACCATCAGTCTCAGAATGTGTCTAAACACTATCCTGGAGACAGGCTGCAATTTGCTGTTCTCTGTGACAGAAAAATGGCTGGTAGAGCTCTGTCATTTAACCCCTGTGCATTCTTTGGTTGTCATAGAAAGAAAGGTTGCTGTTGTTTTTTTCTCCCCATACTGCCCTGTCATAAAAGGACTACAAAATCTGTCAACACTGTATAACTTTACATACAAAAGTAATGCCTTGCATAGATATTTCAGTCATCATGTGAAGAATCAATTAGACATTGTTTTAGATCAGTGGCATTGCTGAAGACTAGACAGAGGAGATGTATAGATTGTCTTTGTGGTTAAAAGGGAAAATATAAGAAGGTAGTATTGCACATATGCCTGTTTGATTTAAAAGACATTGGCCTAAACCTGTACTGTTGCTTCATTCTTCACACTATTTAATAAGTTGTACTTGAGGGTACTTTGGAAAGCATAGTCAAGTTGTGGATTATTTGGTCATGTCAATAACCTTTAGACACAAATGCTTACCAGATTCTAAAGTGGTTAGGTTTGCGAGGAATTGGTTTATACTTAGTTTAGTGTAGAGATACACTGATGTTAGATTGCATTTTAAGTGCTTATATATATAACGTGTGCTTGACAAAATGCAAGTTAGGCTGAAAGTCTGGCACATATTAAAATCTGCAATCAAATACATGCTGAATACTCACACTGAGTAGGATTGCAGAGGCAGCCCTTCAAATGTGCACCTAGGGATCTATACAGTGTTCCGTTTGAGTTTTTCTTTCAAGTACCTCCTACAATGCAAATATTTTTATTTGTAATTTTTATTTTAAAATTATATACAAATACAGGTAATAGGCAGGGTAGAACTTGCTGATTTCACATATGACTATGACAATCAATGCCCTCATTAAATACATACAAAATAGCAATGCCTTGGGGACCATTTCATAAAGTATTCTGAGCAGTGTGTAACCTCATTAGGTTCTCATCATGTATTATTCTATATACCCATTTGTGCAATATTGAAAGTAATCAAAATTGATGCATGAAATTTACATAAGGATATATACCACTGGAAGTCTAAAGTGGCAAGACAGAAGGGGAAGCACTCAAAAGTCTTTGCTGTGATTGTTTTTTAAAGGTGAAAGGCAGCACATTAAAGATGAAATGTGAACTGCTAAAGGGTATTGTGCCAACTGACAAAAGATTCCAAGTGTGTCAACCTGCTCCTTGCATACTTGTGTAAAGAGCCTCACTCCTTCCTTAGGATTATGGAATTTTTCATCAAGAGCCAGCCCTGCTATGAGGAGCAATTACAACTGTGAGTGTAGGGGACACAGACTATGGCTGAAGGAACACAAGTCACAAGGAAAAAACCTATTCAAGATAGGATTTGTTACTCTTTCTTATCTCCAATGGAATCTAGTAAAAGGCTCCTAGCTTCCCAGATTTATGAATATTTGCCATATACAGTGGTTATTTGTTTTATTTTTATGGTGATCTAGTTAATTTTGTCTGGTCAATAATATTTGACCAGTGACATCTTCTGAGAGCAGGAGAAATACTGAAATGTATTACAATTTGCTTTCTGCCCTTCCCCATAGCATGTTCACTTAAACACTATAAAATGGAATATTTTACTATTTGAAAATATTTATCTTTGTTTCTCTATTGTCTGGCACAATGTCAATAGATGTAATTAATAAATGCTTGTTATTTTACTGAATGACTAAAAATGTAGGGAAACTAAAGTAAAGAAGTTAACAAAGCCATCTGAATGTAACTTTCTTAAATTACAGGGCTTGTCCTGCTTTCCCATTTGTATCTCCAGCTCCAGGAACACAGCTTATCACTGAAAAGGTACTTAATAATGCTTATTGATTGACTGCTCAAATGATTTTCCAGGCAATGGCTACTTACAAATGTCTATAAGAGAATCTTCTTCAATGAGTCATTCTCTTTATTAAAATGATTTCCAGATATGTATTTTTATATTTGCCTCCATATAAGCATCTATGTTTATATGTGTATATATATATATATATATATATATATAATATACACATACACACATTTATATATGTGTCCATGTGTAGTTACATAAATATAGAAAGCCATAATTTCTCTACATAGATGTACAAATACCACACATACACATCAACATAAAGATCATTTAAGTTCTATATATCTTCATATATCTGTAACTATATAACTCTATATTTACTTATAGACATATCTATCTATAGCTGTGAAGGGTAGTTAGATGGTGCAGTGGATAGAGTGCTCACCCTGGAGTCAGGAAGACTAACATTTGTGAGTTAAATCTAGGATGGAATGTGAATGAGGATCCTGCAAAGGAGACTTAGGAGAAAGGATGAAGAACAAGAAAGATCAATTTCAGAAAAAACCAGGGAAGACGGAGAACTTAGGAGGAGGAGCTATAAAAATGTTAAGAAAAATGAGAAGCGAAAGCAAAAATATAGAAGTCATTGGCAACCTGAAGGAAGACATATTATGTTTAGTGGTAGAGTTAGAATACAGGATATAATGAGCTAAGGTATGATTAAAGGAGAGAAAATAGAATGTAGAGTATTTTTTCTAGGAGTTTGTCTAGGAAAGAAAATAGAAAGCTTGAATAGCTTGAATAGATAGCTTGGTCAAGTAAAGCTTATTTTTTTTCTCATAGTGTAGTTATGGGCAATATTTATAGGCACCAGGGAAGGAGTTGATAAATAAGGACTGACAGGGTTAGAAAATAGAATGAAAAGGTAAGCTGATGGAGAAAAGAGAATGGGTTGGGATCACAGGCACAAATGAAGGATTTGGCCTCAGTGGAAAAGAGGAAAAGAGCCATCTCTTTATCAGAGACTGGAGCAAAGGAGGAAAGAATGAAGAATGATGGTGAAGTTTTTGTGATAGATCTCATGATGCCCATATTCCCTTAAATGTTAAGACTGTAACCACTTTATCCCTTCCTATCCTGTGCTAATCTTGTCCATGATATCCTATAAATTTGTGCAGAACATACACAAGCACATGTGTGTTTACAGACACAAGTGCATATAAATATACATGTGAATGTGTATGTGAATGTATGCAGCATAAATAAATATATGTAGAGGAAAGGTAATATAAAGGTTGTCATAGAAACAACATATGATCAAAAAAAGAGATGCTTTGATCATATGACAAAAGCTAGGAATAACTGAAGGGTAACAGTGTCTACTCCACTGATATCCTTGAGATGTAAGAAAACTTGGGGAAAGTCCTCAGCACAGCAGAAAGAATCTCTGCATCAAACATCTCTAACTTGCTTCTGTTGTTTTCTACCTCTGTAACTTTGGACAAGTTGCTTAATCTTCTAAGGACCTCAGTTTCTTCATGGGTAAAATGGCTTTTGAAATACTAACCCTATGTTTGCATTCTCATGACTATCCTCTGTCTATGAAAGATCTGTCTTCTGTCTATCCAACTAAATGTCTGGACAATAGTTGTTCTTCATACATTTGGGTTTTCTAATGTTGATAGTCCAAAGTCTTTTGAAAAATTATTTGGATCTTATCAAGGGGGTTCTGTAGTATTTTCAAGCTTGATATAATTAGTACAACATCATTTGCCAACAGGAGTATGTGGAACATCCATTAATAAGAATATTTACAGAAAATGTCCTGTCAACTTGTATTCTGGGCTAGTTCTCCTTTAAGACAGTGGTACAAAATTTTGATGAGCATCTATTGCCTTATTTTATGCCTTGTTTTATATTAATGATCAAAGAGATCATTGAACAAGGTTCCTTTGTTGTTAGATATGTCAAGGAATCTTTTTCAATTTTGACATAGAAATTGAAGAAACCTGTGGAAGGGGAGCTTTTAAGACAACATTTTATTCTTATCAAATCAAGTATTAAAAAAATTCAACAAAAAGCATTAGTTATTGCATCCTTGACATCTTTTAGTCAACTATGTGATGGCAAAGATTGTTTTTTTGGAGGATTGAAATACTACTTGTGAAAGTCTGCCATTTCCTATTTAATACCTGCATCAAAGACACTTTCAAGACATGTATATATTATACTCACAGACATAATATGTGAATGAGAAAGTAGGCATATGTTAGTAGTTATTGATGCTCTCAGTTACTTTTTTTCACTGCCTTTGGGATCTTCTCTTTCAAATACCTTTAGAATCAAACCCTCAACAACCCTCAAAATTATACTGCCTCCATCACACATCTTTTTCTACAGTCTATAGCCCTAAAGGCAAGGTCTCCAGTTGCATCTGGGGCCATCTCCAGTCTTTCTGAACTATATCTTGCCACTGGACCCAGATGACTCCAGAGGAGAGAATGAGGCTGGTGACTCTGCACAGCCCTCCCTCACTTCAATCCAATTCACTTGCAAGTCACAGCATCACCTTCCTCATGTCATGGTCCTTTTTGAGAATGAAGGACAAAGAAAATGAAAAAAAAGAAGCTCTATTGTTTTCCCAACTTTTTTATTCCAATGTCTTTTCCATTCTGTTTATAAGTACATCTGTTATTTTCATATTGAGTCAAAATGTGAAGACTCAACTGTCTTTGATGATAAAAATGATTAGTTGTAAAAATCATTGCAGATTTTCCCCCCATCTTCTTGTTATTGTATTTAAATTTTCATCCTTTTAATTTAAAAATATTTTATTTTCCCCCAATTACATGTAAAAACAATTTTTAACAATCACTTTTAAAACTCTGAGTTCCAAATTCTCTCTCTTCCTCCTTCCCCCATTGAGAAGTCAAGCAAGTCAACATAGATTATACAAGTTGACCATGCAAAATATTCCCACAATAGTCATTTTGTGAAAGAAAACATAGACAAAAAAACCTCAAGAAAAATAAGGAAAAATTTTTTTAAAAAGTATGCTTCGACCTGTATTCAGACATCATCAGTTCTTTGTCTGGGATGGATAGCATTTTTCATCACAAGTCCTTCAGAATTGTCTTGGATCATTGTATTCCTGAGAATAGCTGTTATTCACAGCTGATCATCTTACAATATTGTTGTTACTTTGTACATAGAACATTTCATTTTGCATCTGCTCATAAAAGTCTTCCCAGGTTTTTTTGAGAGCATCCTGTTTATCACTTCTCATTGTATAATAGTATTCCATCATACTCACATACCACAACTTGTTCAGCCATTCCCCTATTGGCATCCCTTCAATTTCTAATTCTTAGACTCCAGAAATTAGCTTGCTATAAATACTTTTGTACATTTTCCTTTTTGTTTTTTGGTTTTGTCTCTTTTGGGATAGAGATCTAGTGGTTTTATTGTTAGGTTAAAAGGTATGCATGGTTTTACAGCCCTTTGTGCCTAGTTCCAAATTGCTTTACTGAATGATTGAATCAGTTCACAACTCCACCAACAGTGCTTTAATGCCTTATTTTTCTCACATCCCCTCCGATATTTGTCATTAAACTTTGCTTTCCTGTTTGTCAATCTAATAGGTATGAGATAGTACTTTAGAATTGTTTTAATTTGCATTTCTGCAATGAATAGTGAGCATATTTGTTTATATGACTATGGATAGCTTTACTTCATCTGAAAACTGATCTTATCTTTTAATTGTTTTTCAATTGGGGAATTTGGCTCAGTTCTCTATAGGTTTGAAAAATGAGACCTTTATGAGTGAAATTTGCTTCAAAAATTTTTTTCACAGTTATTATTGCTAACTATATTTCCCTCCATCCTATTCCTTCCATTTATTCTGTTCTCATGCTCCTTTCACCCTGTTCTTCCTCAAAAGTACTTTGCTTCTATCCCCTCCCCCAATCTGTCCTTCCATTTATCATCCCTTATCCGTTTCTTTATCCCTTCCCCTCTTACTTTCCTGTAGGGTGAGATATACCTAATTGAGTGTGTATGTTATTCCCTCTTGGAGCCAATTCTGATAAGAGTAAGGTTTACTCACTCCCCCTACCTCTTCCCTCTTTCTCTCCACTATAAAGCTTTTTTCTTAACTCCTTTATGTGAGATAATTTACCCCTTTCTATCTCTCCCTTTTTCTTTCTCCCAGTACATTCCTCTCTCATTCCTTAATTTTATTTTTCATCCCTTCATCCCTTCATATTAAAATCACACCTTCTAGTATCATCCTTAAATTCTTCTGGGATTACTTTGATTAAATGGGTCCCTTTGAAAATTTCTTTAAATTTTCTCCTCCATGGCTTTTTGCTGTTTTATGATGTGATACTGCTTATAATCTTCCTCCATCCTTCTATGCAAGATTTTATAAATTAGTTTATAGCCCAATAATCACTACCTTTTGCTTCCATAGCTTTCTACTTGGCAAGAAACTCCGCTGCTTCTTGAGAAAAGCACTTTTTAGGTTCTTTTGTTTTCCTTATTCTGACTTGTGATTTGAATCATTTGAACTTCAATGTGAAATGTTCATATTAAGTACAAATGTCTTTTCCTCCCATTAATTGCCTATTTGTTGCCATCAATAACTGAATTAATGAAATCAGGAAAGTTGGAGTTACTTGTACTCCATATGTTTTTCTCACATTCTTTCTTCTAACCTTTTATTTATTTATTTAAAATTTATTTTAAAAATATCCATTTATTTAATTAAATACTTCATTTATTTAATTTTGTTTTGGTCCTTGATCTAAAAAGCTGGTGGCCTCATTCTAAATAGATAATCAACTCACAAATGATTCCCACATTGACAACAATTCCTGTTCTTTCTGCTAAAATATATTTAATAGTAATAATTACTCACAATTAAATAGTACTTTATGGTCTGTAAAAAATGTTTTGTCTGTATAAATTAATTTGATTCTCACAGAAAACCTGAGAAATTGATACATCTATTATCCTTATTTTACAGATGAGGAAAATGAGATACAGAAAGGTTAAGCTAGTCTCATTTTTTGATGATGTTTTCCAGTACATGTCATGTCTATTTGGCCCTTGATGAAAGAATTAGGATGTGTGTGAGGCTTTAGTGCCATCTATAAGTCTCTCATTCCTTATTCTTCAAACATACTATCCAATATATTTTTCATTGTCCTCACCTATCTTTGCATTGAAGTCAATAGATTTTAAAGTAAATGTTGATTGGGAAGGTCTTAGAGAGTCTGTAGACTTTTTCTACTTTTTAATTTTCTGCAATGGATATTGACGCAGAAGCTACAATTATTTTGATAATTTTTTTGGTGGGGGAAGGTTGAGGAGATTCTTTATAAAGATATAGCCTTTAAGGCTATATCTATATAAAGATGATAAAGCCTTTATAAAGGCTTATCATGAGCACTAAAATAGGAGGTGATCAAATGTTCCATAAAATGCTTTTTCTTGTTGTTTTTGGATCCATGATGACTCCAACCTTTACTCTTCATTTATTGGCTTCTCTAGCAGGACCTGTGAACCACCTTCCCTTTTAGCTGAAATTTTCTTTTGTTTGTAGCATGAATGTTATGATTGATATAAGACAACACTTCTATTAGGATTTATACTATTGATCATTGGACTAGGATGTTACATTTTAATAAGCTAATGTTTACAGATTTCCTGAAAACAATATGATTCTTTGCATTTCTGCCCCATTTCCTACTTTTCTTCCATCATCACTTAGGAAGTTGAAAGTGCCACACAGAATTTTGAGGGCCATTTTGTAATAGAATTTTTAAAAAAATTAAAAATTAAAAAAACAGCATTTTATAAATACTATTGTATTTCTTCCTCCCTTCCCTTTTTCAAATCAAGCTGGATAAACTAATGGAAATTTTATCTGTGTCAAGGGGATTATAATAACTCACAAAATGGAGAACATTTTGGATCCTAAGTTACAATATACAAACTAGATATCTTCTGTGTAGAATCGCACACCTTTCTTTGGGTATTAACAATAATTTCGTCAACTTTTTTTCTTGATTTTAAAAATATTCATCTTATAGTGTTGCTAAAATGACCAATAGAAGTTTTGGAAGGGCATCACTATTCGAAGTAATCATGTCTCTCCCTGCTCCAATTTTCTCTGAATTCAGTATTCGTGGATTCCAGTACTCAGCTGTTAGGGCTCTTACAAATGTATAACCCATTCAGTCTTACATATCTTTAGGAACTATAAGAGACTTAAACAGACAGACAGACACACACACACACACATACACACACACACACACACACACACACACACACACACACACACAAAATAACCAACTCTACATTTTCAGATGAGAGGCTTGAACCTTAAACACTTAGGAGAGGTCTGGAATTCTCTGATATTTAGGAGGTGTTTTCTAGGCTAATCTTAACTTTTCTCTGATCACAACCTGTCAGTTGAATGCCTTTACAAGTTCTCCCCCATGCCTAGGACACATTCCCTTCTCAGTTCCATTTTAAACAATCTCTACTTTTTTTTTTAAGGGTCAGCTCACCTCCATGCCACCTACATCTACATGAGTCCCTGCCAATACCCTGCCCCACCAAAAAAAAGCTCTACTAACTTGTATTTGCTTTGGATATATTCAATATGTACTCGTACATTTATATGCATTCTCCCTCAATAGTATAAGCTTCTGGAAGGTAAAGACTTTTAAAATTGTCAACAAGTATTTATTAAGAACCTACTATGTGTCAGGCACTATGCTAATCACTGTAAGCAAATAGATAAAGAACAGCTTAGCATAGTGCCTGGCACATAATAGGTACTTAATAAATGTTGATTGATTGGAGTTACCTGAACAGTCTTCCTGATTTAATTTGAAAGCCACTATCCAGGTAGGAAAGGGGATAGAACACATCTCTACCCAATTAAAGAGTTTTCAGGATACATAAATCAAACCTGTTCAGGCCTTCCAGTCAAACTCCTTGATTATCTTATCACTTCATACTTCTCGATGTATTTATTGTGCTTCATTTTGTATTATAGCTTATTTATTTTTGTGTTACATCCTTCTACCAGAATGTGAGCTCCCAACAGAGGGCAGAGATTGTGTCTCATCCCCCAATGCCTAGTAGAGAAGTAGATTTCTAATAAAGGTTTATTAAATTGAATTATTTATTCTTTTAATGCCCAAAGATTATAATGTGTGTGTGTGTGTGTGTGTGTGTGTGTGTGTGAGAGAGAGAGAGAGAGAGAGAGAGAGAGAGAGAGAGAGAGAGAGGAAGAGGGAGAGAGAGACAGAGAGAGAGAGAGAGAGAGGGAGGGGGGAGAGAGAGAGGGAGGGAGAGAAAGAAAGAGAGAGAGAAAGAGGGATAGGGAGAGAGAGGGAGAGGGAGAGGGAGAGGGAGAGGGAGAGGGAGAGAGAGAGAGAGAGAGAGAGAGAGAGAGAGAGAGAGAGAGAGAGAGAGAAAGGGAGGAGGGGGAGAGAGAGAGAGAGGGAGAGATTTTTTCCCACTTAACCTTAAATTATTCGATTCCTCTGGTGTTCATTCACTGTTTCTTAGTCTCCTAATATTTTTCCCCCTTCAGGATCCATTCTTGCTCTAAATACTCATCATCCAATGCATTGTATAAAGAGAATTCCCAGCATGAGATTTTAAAATAAAAGATAAAGTGTTCAGCATCTGAACATTTTCAAGCTCTGGTGTCAGTCCCTGAAATGCCTCCTGTTGACAATGATGGTTATCACTGGGGGCAACTGAAATCTGTTCATTCTGAACTGTCTTCAGAAATCAGCCCTATCTGATTGTTCTTTCAGATCAAAAGGACGAAGAAGACAAAGTAAGCTGAGAATATTCTTTCACTCTGTACTTTGTTGTTAAAAGGGGGAGGAATCCCACTAGGACCCCTAAACCAGTTTTAGGTATTACTAATCTTTTGTAAGGATTTCTACTCTCCTCCCCACTCCCTCCCCACCTCATTACTGCCAGTTGACTGATTGGACCGAATAGTCAAATCAATGTTCCCTTGCATAGCTGGGGCTTGTTCTGTACTGTTATAAATTAACCAGGGATAACACCAAGTATCTATTCTTCTAAGAAATCTGGCATGAACTTCCTGGTGCAAGTAGACAGTTTTCTTTATTTAATATGAAAATGCTTGCCGACTTCCTAAAATCATCGCTCGTGTGCCTGGATTTAGAGACCCTATATTTCGGATATTCCTGAAACATATGTTTATGCTATAGCTAACACTGTGCGTAGTTTCAACCACAAAATGCACAGCAAACTCTGTTTACCATGTGGTGGGCAGATGAGAAGGAGGCCTGTCTTATTTTACCAGCAGAGCTAACCCTGTTGCTGACAAATCATCTTCTGAAGACTGAAGATGTAGCAAAGTGCCTGCCATTGAAAACAGCAAGGAAAATAACAGTGTAGTTGGTGAACCTCTTAAAATGCCATTTCTTGTTGGACACAGGAAGTCACTTTACATCAAATTGGGATGTGACATAACATAACGTGTCAAAGACATTGTTAAAAAACAAATAAGTTGGAACCAAACTGCATCCTGTACATCTTAGATCTCTCAGGCAGTTTCACACATTAAGATAGTAGAGCATGCAGAGCTCATAAATTCTCTTGCGGCTGAGGTTTTTGGAAATTTTGACAAAACTCAGTGGGATCTTGGTGGGGAAACCAACATTTACCACTGAGTTCTTTAACGATGGTTGAACAAGTAGACTTCAATCCTGATTTACTCAAGTAGAATTCAATATCATAACAAGGCAATTGGGCATCCACACATACTTTCAGGAAACCTATTTTCATTCTATGATCTTTAACTCTTTCATTTATCAGGGTATTGGACTTGAAACTCAGTTTGCATTCAAGCACTCTCTTTTTTGGGTGTGACGGGATTCTTTTCCTTCCCATTTTTCCAACTTAGGTTGTTGACAAGTCGTGTCCAACTCTTTGTGACCCCATTTTGGGGTTTTCTTGACAAAGATACTGGAGTTGTTTGCCATTTCCTTCTCTAGTTGATTTTATAGATGAGGAAACTGAGGCAAATAGGGTAAAGTGACTTGCCCAGCATCACACAGCTGGTGTTTCCAAGTTATACTTTCATGTAATTAATAGGTTTATTTAGTTATTCGAGTCATAAGACTAAGGCATCAGCTTTGTCTCCTCTTAGCTGGACTATTATAAAAAATTTCTCAGTGGGCTTCCTGCTTCCAGTATTTCCTCTCTTCAATCTTTAGGATCCCAGATTTAGAGCTAGAGATGTTTCCAACACCCTCATTTTGGGGTGGGTGGAGGGAGAAGACCTGAGTCTTCATTGCTGTGGGAAATTCCCACAAAGCACTGAGAAGGTAGGTGATTTGCTCAGTGTGATACAGAAAGTTTGTACCAGATGTTACTTGAAGCCTTCCTGACTCTCTGCATTATCTCATGTAGCTTCCCACCTTCACTAGCTTTCTCCGAGTTTCCCTGACATATTACAGAAGCATTTAGAGTTAGAAGGGACTTTGGTAACTACCTAGTCCAAAGAAAAGTATCCCCATCACCACATATTTGATCACTGGTCATCTAAACTGTTCTTGATAATCTCCAAGGATAGGAAATCCACCAATTCTCAATGTAATCAATTCCACTTTTCAACCACTGTAGTGGGTGAGGAGTTTTTTCTTAGCATCAACCCTAATTTTTTTCTTTTTTGCAATCACCTCCCACCCTGCAATTGTTCTTATTGCCATCCTCTGGATCCAAATACAACAATCTTATCCTTCCTCCTCAAGACAACCCTTCACATACTTGAAAAAAAGCAATCATTGGTCACCTCAGTTTTCTCTTTTCCAGTTTTAACATCCCCAGTTCTTTAAACTGATCTTCATATAACATGAATTCCAGGCCTTTCCTCATCCTGGTTGGCATTTTCTAGGTGACTCTCCAGGTCATCATCATCCCTTCTTACATCAGAGTCCACAGGATTGAGCACAATGTTTTGAATGACATCCAAATCCTGGCAGCTATGCCTTTATTTACGTAGCCCAAGACTGCACTAGATTTTTAGGCTGCACAGGCAGATAGATGACTCAGTGAATAGTGTGCTGGACCTGAAGTCAGGAAGTCCTAAGGTCAAATCTGGTCCCTGACACTCACTAGCGGTGTGACCCGGGGCAAGTCACTTAACCTCTGTTTGCTTAATCCACTGGAGAAGGAAATGACAAACTACTACAGTAGCTTTGCTAAGAAAATCCCATACAGGGTCCTGAAGAATTGGACATGATTAAACACCATTTCATGATGCTGACTCAACAATTCACAGAAACCCTCAATTTTTTTTTTCTGACCAGCTATGCTATCTAACCATATTTTCTTCATTATTATTTGGATACCTACTTGTTAGTTTTCACAATTATCTCTATCAACTTTCATCTTATTTGACTTAGTCTTTTAAAGAGGGTCTAATGTCAGGAACACATTTTTTCCTCACTGAAGTCTTGGAAGTGGAAGTGATAACTCTCCCTCATGGCCTTAGCTTCAAGAACTATAAATGCTAAGAGTTGGAGGGTGTATGTGTGGGTATATGTAGTATGAGTGTTCATGTGAATGGATGTGTGTGTGTGTGTGTGTGTGTGTGTGTGTGTGTGCAACAGTGTAGACAGATTAAATGTCTTGTCAAATGTCTTTACCCTGGTAAATGGAAGAACTATGATCCCAAGTCAGATCCTCTGACTATAGTCAGCTCCTTCCACTCTACCATACTCCCTCATCCTGTCAATAGTATATAATCCCTGTGAAGGCAAGAACTCTTCAACTTTTTTTTTTGGTCTTTGGTGCACATTGTCTTACTTACAATAAATAATAAAGCTATATTTGTTGGATTAAATTGGTCTTTTTTTTAACTTGGGCACTAAAGCTCTGGTATAATTACCTGCTTCCATTTGTACTGACTGGCATATTAAGAGTATGAAACACTAAAAGGTAAGTAATTTGCTTCTTTCGGACAAGCAGGATCAGGCTTATTCTATTTTTCTTCTACCACCAACGCTACCATTTCCCATTCTCATCCTGTCCAGGTGGCACTTGAATAATTCTGTGACAAATGAAATCAAAAGGAGTACTTTGTGCCATGATTGTCTGTGAGATCATTTTCAAGGAATGACTTTGAGTTTTTCTTTGGGATTACGTCTCCTGGTTTTACGTAACAAAACTTATTTGAGTTTTAGCTCTTTTAATTCAACATTTTTTCAAATACATGTGGTAGGGGGTATTGAATTCCTCTCTGATTTATAATCTAATTTGCATTTTCACTCAGACTCTTATAGTATTTTTTAAAAGTATTTTTATGGTTCATACTGCTATAGCTTCTTAGTTCCATCTAAGTGTTTCTTGGATTTCTTCTTGTTAAAAACAACGACGATAACAGCTCACTGCATTGGGGAAATATTATTCAGGTTTCTTCCTTGAGAGTTCTCAAGTCTTTTCACATTTTCAAGTACTTTCACATTTAATATTTTCCATAGCCATATTGAGATTTAATATGCTTGGAGTTAAAAAAAAAGTCTACTTAGGATAGTAAAATGTTTCTTGTAAGCTAGAAAGGGTCTTTATGTACTGGCCTTTATATGCTGAACTTTTGCACTGGCTTTAATGGGTAGATGTTTGAAATGAGACTAGAGGACAGAGATGATAATTCTAAGTGGCACCAGGTTGCTGTCCACTATGAAGTAGAGAATGGTTGGAAGTAGCCCCCTGCTGTCCCTTTCCACTAGAGAGGAAAGGGACTCTTCAAACTGGCTCCAAACTACACTAAGGTAGGTCTTAAGGTCAAAGTCTGATATAGAAGGGGAAGTGCCGATTCAGTCTTTACTTTGCACACATCACGCATTCCTGTAAAAGGCTGGTGCACTTTGTGTAAATCTGCCCCAAGTTCATGTTGAAAACCAAAGTGCTTTTATCGTGAAGTGTACAGATATTAAGCAAGTGAATAGGAAGACTCCTCCCCCTCCATTCACATATACACAAACGGACTGAAATTCACACATAGACACCCAGGCAAGGACACGCAATTCCCTCTTGCTAAAGCAGAAAGTCCCCTTGAGTAGCAACAAGAGGTCTGGGCTGTCTTGATTTCTATGATGACTGACTTATCTCCCCCAGGCTATGTAGGTCAGAAGAATACAGGAACACAAATATAAAATCACAACAGAATGTATCATAAATTGGTCCTAAGGAGCAGGACAAAGATTCCCTAATTGACCACATGAGAGTAGGATTTTAACCTCTTGCATGAAAAATAACACACTCTTCTTGGTGTTAACAGCATTTATAATAAGGCTTTAATTTTAACTGTTCCAGGATAATTGAAACAGTCTCTCTAAATGAATGTGCTGCAACATTCGGGCAGCAGCATTTTCAAAAGCACCAGTCGGTCCACTTTTAGAAAGGTAGGTTGCTGCTCTGTTGGAAAAGTGAGATTGGCTTTTATGATTTTTTTTTTAACAAACAGTGTTTGAAAGCTTTTTTTGGCACTCGAATGATCTGTGTGGAAAAAGGAAAAGTTTCCCTTTATAGAGGACAAAAAAAATATCTTTTACCCTCAACATGTCACTCATCTGAAGATGCCTTTGTTAATTTCCACTAAGGTTGTATCATCTCACAAATAATATTTTTTTGAAAGCAGTTCATTCCCAAACTCATGGCACTCTCCTTTTTTCATCGAAATTTTACAAATCAATAGGGAGTGCTATTATCGATAGATACTCATGTATCTGAATAAAGCTAATATGACAAAAATCTGATGAGTCCAAGTAAATACCTTTCTCAGGAGAGTGTTTATTGCTGCTGAGAGTTTATTCCTGGTTATTTTGTAATGTATAGGCACATAAAGAAATCACCTGCTAGCCACATGGATATCAAGAGAATAAAAGGAAGATAATTTCAGGTTTATTTTTTAAGGGAAAAAAAAGTTAGATTATGAGAAATACATTTCAACATTTATGTAACATTTTAGTAAGCTCCATATCCTTCTTTATGGCTAAAAATTAGCCATTTGGAAATACTTTGAATTGCCTTTAAAATGCCAGTAGAAAGAGATAGAATACCTTCCTTAGAAATCATTCATGACCCATCAGGCTTTGACTATATGTTGTTGTACTATTTGACCTATGGCATAGCCTTATCTGTATAAAAGTGAACCATATCAAATTAGTGGTGGTGGTTGGGTTTACTGTTATTTTAACCTCTAAAATAGAAAACATCATAAATTATTTAGATAAATTCATAACAGCTTATTCTGGAAAGTTTGGATATCAAGAGGTTCACTTTTTAGGGGACTGTGGATTTGCATTCAAGGACCATTTTAACTGTCTTCAGAGGCTCATCATCATATTGGCTTCAGGGTGATAAATTTTTCAGCCATAATATAGTCTCTAAGACCATTGACCAAGTGATAGTGGATGGATTTTGATCTCATCACATCAAAGGAATTCAAAGGAATATCCACAATGATGAAGTCAAAGATGCCTGAAGTATTGGGGAAGGTAATGTGAATGCAAAGCTGAAATCTACTGACATTCAATTGCAAATGCTCATCTACTGAAAGCAGAAAGCATCACTCTTGGGGATGGAGAGCTCCCTTTAAGTCCTGAGTAATGAGTTTTCAGATATTCCATACTTGGTAGAAGGCTATCTAGACACAGGGAGGATTTCCTGGTCAAAAACTCAGTTCTCATTACAAATGCTAACCTTGCCATAGATTGACTTTATTTGCCTCTGTGAGTTTCTGATGATACTCTGCTGTATGATCTAAGGTTTAAGAAGAAGGCCTTCTTACTGATTGAGTCCACTGAAAAATAGCTATGTTGCCTATCAATCAGTACATACATTCAATAATCAAATCATATGCCATTGAATTCTCTGGGTGATTAGAGAGTTAGTATTTGGAATAAGGAAATGGTAACATTTCTACTCAGACTTAAAAAAGTACACAGTACCATCTACTTGAATTTCTTTCAATAAAGTTCAATCTAAACATTGTCCCTATACCAAAGACTAAAATATTAATCTTTTTCAGGGAGCTGGTATGAGGAAAGCATTTTATAAATCTTAAACTATGTTGATGTGAGCTAGTATTATCTATCCATGTTTGGATATCTCATTTTGTTATATAAAAATGTCAATAATATCTTTTGCATTACTAAGTACCAAATGGAAGGGTCCTGGAAAAAACCCCATTATTAGAAGTCTGTGGGAAGCTCATAGTGGGTATAAATAAGCTCCAGCTACCACCAGTCTTGTTATCATCAAAACCTGGAAGAGATGATAGCTGGCTGCATAAGATGCATGAAGAATTGGCAGATGGATATTTGTGTACTACTCCCATAACACCAAAAGAATCAAAAGGAAGACTTTTTGCACTTGGGTAAGCCTTTCATGGAAGACACAGAAGCAAAATTCAGGTTGTCCCAAAAGTTTTAGAGTAGTTCTAATCTCTAATAGCTTAAATCTTCACTAAGACTTTTGGGACAGGGAGCACATACAGCACAGCCCAGGAAGTGTGGAGCATAGGCCTACGTGGCAGGGACAGGACCCTGAACAGACTTCAGGGAGCCACTGACAACACTAGTTCCTAGATTGCTGAACCCACAAATAGCTTTAAAGGTCAGTGGGAGGGCTCCTTCACCTAGCAGAGGGGAGCATAGTCTGGAATGGCAGCCCTGGGAGACCTTTACCTAAAGCCCCTAGGGGAATTGAGCAGCTGATCAGAATCTCAGCCCTGACATATAGAGGTCTTTCAAATATTCTTGATGAAAAGACCAGACCTGAAAAGAAAATTTGACTTTCAAACACAAGAATTAAGAGAAGCATGAATAAGTAAACAGGAAAGAGAAATCATAAAGGACTTTCTAAAATTGAACTATTTACATTCCCACATGGAAAGACAATATTTGTAACTCTTGAGACTTTTCTCCATATTTGGGTAGTTGGAGGGATTACACACACACACACATACACACACACACACACACACACAGAGCACAGGGTGAGTTGATAAGGGATGATATCTAAAAAAATAAAAATTAAGGGGTGAGAGGAGAATATATTGGGAGGAAAAATGGAATGGGGTAAATTTTCTCTCATAAAAGAGGCAAGAAGAAGCTTTTTCAATGGAGCAGAAAAGGGAGGAAGTGAAGCTTAGTCTTCACATTTGACTTAAGGAGGGAATAACATCATCACTCAATTTGGCATGAAAATCTATCTTATACTACAGAAAGTAGAGGAGAAGGGGACAAGTAGGATGGGGGGGGATGATAGAAGTGAGGGCAAATGAGAGGGGGGAATAATTAGAAGTAAACACTTTTGGGAAGGGACAATGTCAAATGAGAGAATAGAAAAGAAAGGGGAGACAGGGTAGGATGGAGGGCAATATAGCTAGTCTTACACAACATGAATATTGCGGAAGTCTTTTTCAAAATTATACATATATAGCCTGTATTGAATTATTTGCCTTCTCAGTGGGGATGGGTGGGGAAGGAGGAAGGGAGAGAAGTTCAAAGTATTAGGAATGAATGTTGAGAGATGTTTTTGCCATATAACTGAGAAATAAGAAATACAGGTAATGGGATATAGAAATCTATCTTGCCCTGCAAGTAAAGACAGAAGATGGGGATAAAGGAAGGGAGGGGTGTGATAGAAGGGAGGGAAGATTGGGGGAAGGGGTAATCAGAATACAAGACGTTATAGGGAAGGGGGAGGGGAGAGATGGGGAGAAAATTTGAAACTCAAAGTTTTGTTGTAATGTGTCAAAAACTAAAAATTAATAAATAAATATTTAAAATTAAAAAAAAAAGAAATATTGAAGGAATTATATGAAACAATGAAAAGTAAAGAAGAATGTATGGCATTGACTATAGCTTTGGAGTTATAGACAACAAAAATTATAAATTCATGTTATATCCTTGCCAAAAGCTGAAATGATCATGGTATCTTAAATGAAGGGCATACTAATACATTAAAGGAAATATATACATCTTTTGGGGGAGCTCAGACTAATGATGCATTAATATTGGAAATTACAGATATGATGACAATTATACAATCTCTTATTTTGCTTTTTGTTGCAGTTGGTAGGCTTTAGCTTATATCCTTATTTTTTTCTAATTTTATTTTCTCATTCTCTTTTTGTTATATTTGAAAAATTTTACTTGTTAATTTGAATCAAAATAAAATACATATTTTATAAATGCCAAAAAAAAAGACTTTTGGGACACCCTGTGTAGACCTGAATTGCATATTTTAAGGTTGTGATCCACCCTATTGATACAGTGCCCACATTAAAATTGCAGAGCTATTGAAGTCCACTGGAGATAGTGCCCAAGGTGATAATTAGGCTTCATTGAAGTATTGCAATATTAATTAAGGAAACAAATTAGTAAAAACAATACAAGAATTTTGAGTTTTGCTTAGGTAAATGCTACCAGTATACTTATTATTCTGTTATCCGATGGTTTTCTTAAAGCAAGGTACAGAAAGGACACAAAGTCCCAGAAATAAACACATAGACTAGGACAATGCTTATAAGAAAACCTAATAACTATTTCTGTGCTGTTAAGAGAATTCCACCTTTCCTTGCCTTCCCTTGCCTTCTTTTTCTCAGAATCTCTGAGGTAAAAGAGTTATTTATAGGATTCAATCTAAGACTTGAATGAGAATTTTCCACTTAACATTTCTGCTAAGAAATAACCTAGCTTTTGTTTCAATACTTTGAGTAAGGGGGGGGGGCCCTCAATGTATTCCAAGGCATCCCATTCCACAATTGTACAGCTATAATTTCTATCTAGCTTTTCCTTATTTCGAGTCTCTTGGCATTTTTCACCCACTGTCCTTAGTTCTATCTGCTGAGGTAGAGTTAAACTAGTCTTTTTCTTTTTCTAGGTGATAGCTATTCAAATAATAAATGGCAATAATTTTCACTGTCTTGTTTTCTACTGTCGATTGTTATCAGAAATAACATTTTTTTTTAAATTTCTGAAGGGGGTTAATGGTCACACCTCTTGAGTTCAGTTTCAGATGTGTTGGATTGTGAAATCATCATTTGGAGACCTTTGCAATTCAAGACAGTGATATTACCACTTCCCTTATAATCCTCTGTGGTATATCTGGTACAGTAATTGGGGAAGAGGACACACTCAGTGCTTCCATAGCAATACAATGGCTTATAGAATCATATACTTTTATTTGGAAGGGAGCTCATGTGCTATCTAGTCCCCCATTTTATATTTTGAGAAACTAAAGTCCATGGAGGTTAAAGGATTTGCCAAAAAAAGTGACAATCTGTACAATGAGAATAAGGATTTGAACCCAGGCCCTCAGACTCCAGCCCCCGCGCCCTTTCACTGTCCCTCTAGATTTTTTTTTCTGAGATCTGGGGGAACATTAAAAAGTAATCAGCCACACACTCATGAAGAACTCTATTTTTTTCCACATCATTTTACAGTAATGTTCCTGTCTGAATCCAAGAATAATTACGTTGTTTCAAGAGCCCTGAAATCTCTGGGGCTCTTGCCTATCTGGGCAGTCTGAAGCACAGATTAAACCGAAATAAAGGAAGTATGACTTTTGAAATGCTTTTTCAAATATATGTATATTTTCAACAGTCATTTTCTTCTCTTGTTTGCTACATTTAGTTTGTTCACATCAGAATAAATGTATGCTAAGTTAATATTAGGTCTTTATAGGACAATTAAAAAACGACGTCGTTGGGAAAGTTGTTTTTTTTTTATCCTATCCATAACAAACAGTAAAAGAAAAATCTTTGAATTCCACTTCTTTCTAGGGGGAAAACATTTTAAGGAAGAAAATTTATTCTGTCCCTTAGCTTTCTTTTTCTTTAATTGAGAGAAGAGCCACCTCAGATATAGAGTGTAGGCAGACATGGATATTCACACTCTGAGATTCTCTCGTGTAGAGTCAGAATGCAAACATTAGCAATCCAGAACATCCACTCTGCCTGAACACTCCCTTGGGGACTTGCTTTCCAAGTCTCTATAAAATCAGATTGGCAGCTCACACATGCCTCATGCCAAGCTTCAAGAGATGGTGCCTCTACTCCTCATGCCAGTGCTCAAAAATAGCTTCACTCATCCAGGGGTAAGAAACTCAAGGACACAGTTAATCATTTCTTGAATCTCTCCCCAAAGTGCAACAATCACCCAACTGAATCCTGAAGTGTTTTTGTCCGCAAAGTGTGGAAAATTGAATCTTTTGCCTCCCCTTGTTGCCGCCCTCCCCCAATATGTGGCATCAAGCTTTGTGCTGTATGAAGATAGCAGCTGGGTGGTGCAATGTGAAGACCTGCAGATCTGGAGACAGGAAGACCTGAGTTCAAATGTGGATTTAGACATGTGCTAACTGTATGACCCTAGGCAAGTCACTTAACCTCTGTTTGCCTCAGTTTCCTCATCTCTAAAATGGGGATATATCAAATATAATAATATATGTGTGTATGTATAAGCCTACATGTATATGTGTGTCTATACATACAGACATGCCCCTATACATGGGTGTCTATACATACAGACATGCCCCTATATATGGGTGTCTATACATACAGACATGCCCCTATACATGGGTGTCTATACATACAGACATGCCCCTATATATGGGTGTCTATACACACATATGTAATAGTCATAGCACCTCCCTCCCAGGATTGTTGTGAGGTTCATATGAGATAACTGTAAAGTGTAATAGAGTAGGCTCTACGTAAATATTGGCTGTGATGATGTTGACAGTGTCAGGACAGATGACTTCGCTTTTTCCTTCTGTTTCATTCATAGGGTCAGAACTTTAAGAGGCAGCTAAGTGGACTTGGAGTCAGTAAGACCTGGGTTCCACTGCTGCCTTTGACTGCTACTGTATGTGTGACCTTGAGCACATCATTTAACCACTCTCAGCATCAGTTTCCTAACCTGTAAAATGGTCATACTAATAGTACTTCCATCACTGACTTGTGATGGATGTGACAACATAAGTAAGGTACTTTGTAAACCTTAAAGGTCTCTGTAAATGCTATCATTGTTACTGCTGCAGTTGCTAATATAAAGAACACTGGATGTCATCTAATTCAGTCTCTTTATTTTATGAATGACCAAACTGCTGCTGAGAGCTGGTGACTTGTCCAGGTTTCCCAAGATCATAATAGTCTGAGGCAGCATCTACTAAACCATCCTGTCTGTCACCCATGGGATCTTGTTCTTTCAGCTGTTACAAAGTTTGAGCTATAGCCCTACACAAGCTAATGAAAAAATCTTTTGATGATGTAGGGGAGAACTAGCCTTTTGGACAACTTTCTGCACCTTGGCTTTTCCCTCATTCCTTGGTGTTTCCTTTTTGTCTATTTCAGATCTACTAAATTCTTCTAGCTGAGTAGGGACAGGAAAAGAAGAGATTTTCATTTTAGCTATTTTTCATTTCTAATAAGAAGTCTGGTAAAGGAAAGTCATTGTTGGTGGGAATGACATTCCTGGATGATCTTAAGGATTATAATTATTCTTTTCCCTACCACTGAATTGGATACTTCAAATTTGAAATATGTTGTTTTTTTTTACTTCATTGCAGACCTCTTATAAGCAGCATACACTTATACATTTTGTCAGGATCCTCTCTATTGAAAGTTACTGATATTTAGGTTCTAGTCCTACTGAAAGATTGATATTTAGGTTCTAGAAATCCCATTTTCATTTTGTGGTCCCTACTTTTTATCTCATGAAACAGAGGGAACTCATGAT
Source organism: Potorous gilbertii (assembly GCA_028658325.1). Classification (NCBI taxonomy): domain Eukaryota; kingdom Metazoa; phylum Chordata; class Mammalia; order Diprotodontia; family Potoroidae; genus Potorous; species Potorous gilbertii. The sequence goes on along the minus strand of CM053774.1, from coordinate 72,758,109 downwards.
GACAAAGCTTCCTTTATTAATGTTGATTGCTGCCTGGTCTCTAACTTCAAGCTCTACCCTTGCCTCTGACTCATACATCCCTATGGGATGTTGGAGAAAGTCATGTCATCTCCCTTTGTCTCCTAGGAAATTCTCCAAGACTTTAAATTGTAGAGCAGTTACACATCTGTCTTGGTAAAGGGAGTCTTCTTGTTGGGAGTTTGGACTGAGACATTTATTCAGGATTATTCAATGAATGTCTGAGGGACTTGAATCGAGGTCCACTCTTGAAGCCACTATAATACAGCCATCATTCTGCCATCATTGTTGTTGCTCAGTTGTGTCTGCCTTTGGGGCTTCTTTGGCAAAGATACTGGAGTGGTTTGCCATGACCTTCTCCAATTCATTCTACAGATGAAGAAACTGAGGCAAAGAGTGATTTGCCCTGCTAGTAAGTATCTGAGGTCACATTTGAACTCAGGTCCTCTCGATTCCAGAGCTAGTGCTCCATCTACTGTGCCACCTAGCTGCCCCAACTCCATCATACCATCTCATATTTTTTTTATTATCTTTTAAAATGTTTATTTAAAGGCAGTGCAGGATAATAGAGAAAGCATTGACTTGGAGTTTAATGAAATGGGTTCTAGTACTGCTCCCGACATTTCTTAACCACTACGTGACTCCACGTTATGGTGAGCACAGCACTTAAACTTTTAGTCCTTTAGTTATTTCAGCCACAAAATAAGGAAAATAATGCTTTCTCTACCAACCTAGCAGGACTGCTATGAGGAAAACTCAGAAACCTTAAATTATTATGTGAATCAGTTATTAGTATTAAATATGTATTTGTGGTAATAACTTATGATTTTATCAATATAGGGAACTCCCAGCAAGAAAACTCCCTTTACCAAGACAGATTAACTGCTCTACAATTTAAAGTCTTGGAGAATTTCCTGGGAGACAAAGGGAGATGACATGACTTTCTCCAGCATCCCATAGGGATGTATGAGTCAGAGGCAAGGGTAGAGCTTGAACCTGTGTTCTTAGCTCCAGTGATAATTTTCTCTTCATCTCATCACACTCTCTCACTATCTTACAAAAGGAGATATTTCCTTTGGGTTACATTTCAATGTCGGAATACCCTTTAAACCACAATGAATAAAGATAACTGCAACTAAGAATATCTTTGATCTAAGTAGTAAAAAAAAAAATAAGCATTCATTTTGATAATCATTTTGGGAGCTGTTCTTCTAGAAAATTTCATCAAAAATGCACATCTGTAAGTCTTCTTAAAATTACTGTTCACTCCTCAAAGAACAGAAGATAAGATGGGTACCCAGAATTGCTGAATTCTGGGTAGGTGCAAGGGAAGTGATAACTTTATTTTCCTCATCAAGAGAAATGCTAATATATGTTGTGTTAGGCAATGACCTACTCAAGCAACGGCAATCTCTCCTATGAGGAAATGTTAGTCAATGCTTCTCTCAGAGGAGCACTAAAACATTCAGGTTTATATATTAGCTATTAAAGCCTAAATGCTCATCTTAGAAAACCTCCCTCTAAAAGAAGAGTGCTTTCCATGTAATTGACAAGAGAAGGGTTTGAAGAGAAGGTACTTAAAAGACAAGGGGAGGTTGACATGCTTTATTAGAGTGGTATTCATAGAAAGTGGGTTTTTTTTTTTTCCTAAGATGAAGAATACAGATACTAGAACAAATTCTAGAGAACTGAAGGAATCTCATCAACAGTGTACTTCAGGGAGCCAAGGATTACTTTTGCAATGTCTACTGGATTATATTTTTTATAGCAGAGAGCTCATGAGTGATGGCATTTCTGTATAAAGGATTTTGGAATTAGGTGTACACCTCCCATTAGTAATGAACACTTGTGTCTCCAGTTCCCTGTATACTATAGTGATAAACTCTACACATTTTAAACTATATAGATTAACCTTTTGTGATAATAAGCTCTTTTTCAAATTTGAAATACATGGAGGTACACAGAGCACAGTACCCTGAAAAGGCAAGTAAAGCATTTTAGTTGAACAGCTCCTTGACTGTCCAACTTTAAATACATTTCTGGGCTCTTTCTTTTCATATTCCTTGTACAAAACATAATGTTGAAATTCATGCTGAGAACTAAAAAACAACAACTCCTAATGAGCTAAACAACTGTACTACATCAACAATCTGTTATTTTCAATACTTTTAGAAAAATATAACCATTTTCTGACTGCAAAGGAAGGAAACAGAGGGTACCCTGTATGAAATATTTGTATGAGTTGTGTATCAAGTCCTTCATGTAAAGCTTTAGCTTGGCATTGATTAATTGCTCACAGGGAATATTGTATGACTTTACATGTGTTTATTAAAGACCTCTCATCACTTTTCTTTGTAGTTGCTTTGGGGAAAATGCTCAGTGTCTGGAAGGGACATTAAAGAAAATTATAGAGAGATACCATGGAATATAACATTTAGACCATCATTTCCCCCTCTTGTTTTCTCCCTCCCTCCCTCCTTACTTCCTTTCCTTTCCTTTCCCTGCTCTCTCTCTTCCTTTTTTATGGAGGGCCAAGGCAAGGCAATTAGGGTTAAGTGACTTGCCCAGGGTCACGCAGCTAGTAAGTGTTAATAAGTTTGTCAAGTTTCTGAGGTCAAATTGGAACTCAGATCCATCCTTCTGACTCCAGGGCTGGTGCTCTATTCATTACACCTCCTAGCTGGTCCATTCCCTTCCTCTCTTACTCCCTTCTCTTTCCCTTCCCTTCCCTTCCCTGCCTACTTCCCTTTCCTCCCTTCCCCCCTTTTTCTTTCTTTCATTCTTTTTCCTCTTTTCCGTCCCATTTCCCTTCTCCTTCTCTTCCTCCCTTGCACATTCTTTCCTTTCCTTCCTCCTTTTCATCCTTCCTCCCTCCTTCTCCACTTTCCTTTTATCTCCACATGTACAAATGTGTCTTTCTGCTTTTTATAATATGTAGTTGATCTGTATCAATTTCAGAGGAATCTGTTGTCCTGAACTCATTTTATACATTTAATTCAAATCTAATGAAATGAATCATCACAAAAGAACAAAATGTCGATTACATTTAAAGTACAGTAATAAGATACCTTTTAAAAAATTGTTTGAATGATCAACACCAAAAGGAATTATGATCAAGTAACGGCGCAGTTCTGATGTGTAGAGGGTATCATTCCCACATGCTGGTGTTTCATAATTAAAGGTCTTTTTCTCCATGGGAAATTTTACTGAATTTTGCATTAAAAAAAGAAACAAACCATCAGTCAGGAGGTTGGAAAACTTAAACAGCTCGACCCATTAAACCCTCAAAGTACAGGCAAATGCTGAACACGGAGAAACTAGTGATTTTTTAAGGCACGCTACCGTACAAACATTAATGAGCAAAATGCTTATCAGATAGCATATCCTGAATTCTTTTGTAGATTTCTAGTAGAATATACTTTCCATTTGGTGGAAAGCCCTCAGACTATGGCTTTAAATGAATCTTTTTGCAAGGTTCACAAGCTTTAAATTACTAGACCATGGTTGCCATTGAGAAAAATCACTGAGCTATAGCGAGAGGAGGAAAAAAAATAACCAGGTACAAGTTTAATTCTCTAAGGTTGCCATGTAAGTGCTTCTCAAAAAGGATTAAGATTTGTGGGAAATGAGAACTCCCAAACAAACCATCTTAGAAAGAGGTGAAATGCATAGTATAGCCACCACAACTTTTTTCTTTCTTTTTTTCTTGTTAAAGTTTGGCATAATTTTTACAATTGTAGAAAATTCCCCTTATTCAAAAGATCAGACCGAAAGCTTCTGTCTTCTTCCTTTTGTCCAGATAGGTGTTGGAGAGAAACCATAGCTTTTATTGTATCATAAATAACTCTGGACATAGAAACTGCAGTAACAACCCACAGTCAAGTGCAGTGTGCACTTTAGGACTTGTTTACTATTCAGCTAATGAGTGGAAGTTAATAGTACTACGTACCAAACCACCAATAGACTCAGGGCAGATTGGTTTATTTTACTGTTGCAAACAAATCGTATTCTCAATAGAAGCCCTTTTATTAAAATCTGTAAACCTCTCAGACATTTCTAACTGTAAGACATATAACTTACCTGCCCTTCTTTTAAGAATTCTTTTAATTTTCTGTTGCTTTACAGAGTTTGTTTTCCTTGGTTTCTGAAGATCTAGAATGAAAAAAGATGAAACATCTGTACAGAAGGGATATTTAAAAGGAAAAAAAAGTATTCACCAAAATATAGACTGTTCCTGTTGATTCTCAAACCACTTTATAAGTAAAGAGAATTATTCAAACATCATTTTAAAAAATCTAAGGGAGCTAAATGGGCAAGGAAGTGAGCTATACTTTATTGAGAGGCAGTGTAACAGTGTATATAGTGCTAGGTTGGAAGACAAAATTCAGAGATTAAAAGGGACTTTAAAGGCTACAGAATCCGACATCCACCTTTTACTGATGAGGAAACTGAGGCTCAGAGAGGTTAAGTGACTTGTTCAGTGTCACATAGATGGTTGAATTTCAGAGATGAGATAGAAATCTATAACTTCAGGCACCAAATTCCATGTTCTTTCTATGACTCGATGAGTCAGTTGGACCATTTTCCATTCCTATGGCTAACATTTACATGCTGTGTGAGAACAAGAAATTACTTAACCTTTCTTGAATCTAAGCTTTTTTTTTTAATCTGAAAAATGGGCATGGATTCTTGTGAGGCTCAAACATGACAAATATATGAAGTATCATTCATACTGACACACATACAAATATATACATAAAATACACACACATATATCTATTTTTATCACTGCTTCTGTAGTGCTTGTATAACTTGAGTTATAAAATACAGAAGTTTCATGACTTTCTATGGTGGATCAGTCAGTCAGTTAGTATGTCAATAAACAGATTTTAAACTCCAACCAGGTTTTAGGCACTGTGCTAAGCGCTGGGGATATTGGAAAAAGGCAAAAGACAATTCCTATCATGGAAGATTACAATTAAATGTTAATATATAAGGTCATAGTCTAGCAGAGAACATACAAACAACTATGTACAAATAAACTAAATACAAGGCAAATTGTAAATAATCAATAGAAGGAAGGCACTAGAATTAAGGGGGATTGGGAAAGTTTCTCTGTAGAAAGTGAATTTTAAGTGGGACTTAAAGGAAACCAGGGAAACCAGAAGGCAGAGATGAAGAGGGTAGACATTCCAGGAATGGAGGAGAACCAGTGAAAATTCCCAGAACTGGGAGTCTTCCATATCTTCAGGAAAAAGTGAGTTGATCGTGGATGGAACTAAGACATAGGGCATCTAAACCTTACTTGGATGCTAAGCTGACAGTCTCTTTATTCTAGCTACTCTTGATGAATTATACTCAAGGATGCCTAAGGGCACAAAACATGATGAATTCCCTTGTAGCCCAAATATCTAGTACAAGGGAGCTAACACAGAGGAGGCCCTCAAGCAGCGCCTGTAGGTGATGATAGTAAAAAAAAGAATTCCATGTTTCTGCATTCTAATTGCACATATCAGGACTATCATGATATCAGAATCCTAGAAATAACAAGAGATTTAGGGCATCATTTTGTTCAGCTTCTACCGGAATTATGAAACACCTTTACCAGGTCCTAATCAAAGATCTGCCTTGACGGCTACAAGATCTCCATTGATGGGGGCTACACCATGTCTTGAGGAAGCCCATTTCATTTGGGACATCTCTAAACAGTAGGAAGTGGCTTTATAAGCTGAGCCAAAGTTTGTTTTCCTGTACCAAGTGTAAACTATGGCTTTTCATCTTTAACGTTGCAACAGCTTGAAATGATTTTGAATGACAAACAAATGGTAATAGCTAAAATTTAAATAGTGCTTAAAATTTGCAAAGCACTTTACACATATGAAGAGCCCATGAGGCACTTACTATTGTTATCCACATTTTGCAGATGAGGAAACTGAGGTAGATCGGTTAACGACTTGCCCAGAGTCACACAACTGGTTGATAAGTGGATGTGAGTTATTTCAAATTCAATGCAGTAACCCAGTTCCTCCTGGTTTCATCTCTTCACCCTCAATACACACATAAAAGTCCAAATTTAGAGGACAATAAAATTTCATAAGTATAGAGAATGGTTTCCAAAATGAATCCATTTATATGCAGGGAACATGAGAAGGCATGGAGGGCATGGCTCTGAACATAGTCACAGAATTCATTCTCATTCCTGGAAACGGACACTAACGAAGGACTGTAAAAGGACATCAGATGCTAAGAATTATCTGAGTTGTGCTCTGGGGTTTGACTACTTTCTGGTAGATTGGGAGAGGGATGTGTGTGCGTGTGTGTGTGTGTGTGTGTGTGTGTGTGTGTGTGTGTGTACATGTGTATGTGTGTGCATATGTGCATGCTTAAGTACAAACACATATTCAGATAATTTTTCCATTTGACATGAAACCCTCAGAACATGAAAATAAAATTTATTCTAGCCATTGTATGATTTATTCTCTTCCTTTCCAGGTTCTAAATGTCCCTAACAGGCAGTCAGTCACCAAGCATTTATTAAGACAATGAAGTAAGACTGGATAATTGTTTCAGTCTTTGTAAATGTTGTGCCTTCTGAAATTTCCATCTGTAATAACTATCATCCATTCATATAGACTAAAGGGCAGTTGAAGTCATTTAAGAAAGATGTTTGAAACTTATACACAAAACATTACACTAAATTATGTGTGATATAAAAATTTGTGCAAAACAGGATTCTTGCCTTTATGGTGCATACGATTCAGACTATATAAAAATGTATTTTTATTCATTTGACAACTTTTCATTAATTATCTGTTATGTACTAGGCCTAGTATAAGATTTAAGAATAAATATTATATGATATTTTCCTTTAATGGTATTTTAATGAGATGAAGAAGATATGAATGCATATAATATAAATTAAAATATAGATGCATAAGAGGAGTAAAAAGTTTTATAGACTCAGTTAAAGGAGAGAGTGATTTTCCACTAGGAAAATTTCAGGACCTATCTTGGAGGAAGTAACATTAGAGCTGGACTTCAAGGGAATGTTGGAATTAGATCAGAAAATAATGTGGAGGTGGTGCGTTTGCAGTTGGAGAGGAGATTACAGAATGAAGCTCATGCTATCCCATGACTGAAGTTACAAAGGTATAAAAGTGCAATGTGAGCAACTAGGTGGAACAGTAGATGTAGTACCAGGCCTGGAGATGGGAAGCCCTGAGTTCAAATCTGGCCTCAGACACTTACTAGATGTGTGACCCCGGTCAAGTCACTTAACCCTCTTTGCCTCAGTCTCCTCATCTGTAAAATGGGCTAGTGAAGGAAATGGCAAACCACTCAAGAGTCTTTGCTAAGAAAACTCTACACGGGGTCACAAAGAGTTGTATATGACTGACAAGACTGAGCAATAACAAAGCATACAAAGCATGTTTGGGGAATAAGTAGCCACAACTGTCTGAAGTGGTGTTTATATTGGGTAGTACTTGGAAAGACAGGGTGGGCAAGACTGTGGATAGACTTCAATATACAGTTAACAGGTATGGACTTTATTAGGGAGGCAAAGGAGATGTTCATGAGTTGAGGGATGAAACAATTAAATGTTTTCTTTCTCTAATTTTCAGGCTTAACTGGCTTCTTCTGATGCCTAAAAGCACCCAAGATTCCTCCAAATTAAAAGCCAAAAAATGCGATAAAACTCTTTTCCTTTGGCCTGACAGTCATTAAAATTATCAGTCTAGATTTCTCATTCATTTACAGTCAAAATCCTAGAAAAAAGTTACCTGCATTAGTTGCCTTTGTTACTCACTTCTCAATCTAATATAATCCAGATTTCTGCTTCGCCACACCATTGAAACAGCTCTCTCCAAGGTTCTCATTAGTACCTTAATTGTCAACTATAAAACAGCCTTTCTTTAGTCCTCGTTCATTTTGATCATTTGATAATGATGGTGATCCCCTCCTCCTGAATAATTTATTTTCCTTGTGTTTTCATTGCATTATTCTCTCATCTATGTTTTCTTTCCTAAACTTGTCTCCTGAAACTCAGTCCTAAGAGCCTCTTTTATTTCCATATCATCTCTTCTTATGGTCTCATTAGCTCTTATGGGTTTAATTATTAACCCTTTTTAGATAACTCCCAGATGTTTGCTTGTATCTAGGCTTAGCCTATCTGCCCCATCAACTGTGTTAGATAGATTATCTTCCCTCCTAGTCAGGAAAACACCTCCATTCAATATGTCCAAAACAGAGCTTGTTATCTTCAGTCTCTACATTTACCTTTCTTCTGCTCAGTTTCTGTTGGGCACATCACCATCCTTTCACTCATCTTTATAACCCCAGCAACAACCATGTCTTATATGTTATAGGCATGTATTAAAATCTTGTTGGATTGTATTAAATAGTATTTGAGATATAATCTGGAGGTTTTATACAAAGTGGATTGGCGGGATGAGAGTTGGAAGAAAGGGAAACTAGTTAGGTGACTTTTATTTTATTTGTTACAATCTTATCAAAATATATCAGAATCAAAACCAGACAGTAGGAATAGAAAGGGAGGTAGATGTGATCATTACCATAAGGAAAATATCAGTGGAACTTGGTGGCTGCCTGAATGCATCGATGTGGAGGAAAGGAAAGGAAAAAGTCAAAGATTCCCGAGGTATCATGGTTGTAAAGAATGGTAGTGACGCTAGTTGGTAACAATGATTTGAGGTGTTGTTGGAAGACTCAGATAAGGCTAATAGGCAGCTGATAATTCTAGCTAAAGCCTGAGGGGGGTTGGGGCTAAAAATGAAGCCATCAGATTGGATGAGGTCACTTAGATTGAGAGTAGAGAGGAACAAGGACAGATCTTTGAGAAAAACTCATGAGTATGAGAAGTATCAGAGGAGCCATCTGAGAGGTAGGAGGAGAGCAAAGGAGAATTCCGTGTCATAGAAGTCGAAGAAATTATGGAAGGGATAGTCAACCATGTGAGATTAATTTTAAATTTAATTTAATTTTCAGCTCCCTCCCTCTTTTTTTCTCCCTCCATGGAGAGAGTAAGAAAAACGAAATCTGTTGAAACACAGAGAGTCAAGCAAAACAGATTCCTACATTAACCATGTCAAAAAAACAAACAAACTTCAATCTGTATTCTAGGCTCTTTACTTCTTCATCAGGAAGAGGGATAGTATATTTCATCATAAACTCTCTGGAACTATGGTTGGTCATGTCGTTGGGGAGCAAGGAAAATGAGACTTAACAAATACCCTTTGGATATGATGATTCAGAAGACACCACTAGCCCATGAGCCAACAATGGAGTGGAGTGGGAGGGATTGAAGCCAGATTGAAAAGGTTTGAGAAGTGGGTGGTAAAGAAGGAGGCAGTGAGGGTAGGTTTTTGTCCTTTGCGATCCATTAGAATGGAGTAAAGATCCTTCTTATAAGAAAAGGTGAAAAGAATGAGTGAATCTGTAGAAAAATTTGAGAAAAGGCACAGAAATAATTTGCCCTATTTGTCATTGATATCAAGTAGTAGAGAAAGAATTTGACCCCAGGTCTTCTGATGCCAAAGTTAGTTCTCTATCCATTGCATCAAGGCAGGATTATGATCTGCATTTAACCATCCATTAATTTTTTTTGTTAATTAGCATTTATTACATGTCTACTATGCGCCAGGCACTAGGGTACACATTGGGGATACAAAGGCAAAAAATTCAAAACAAATGAAAACAATAACCAGTCTCTCCTCTCAATGAGTTCACCCTTAATAGGGTAAGACAACATGCAAAAAAAATGTGCAAACAAGATATGTACAGGGTAAATTGGGGACAGGTTCAGAGGGAAAGCATCAGCATGGAGGAAGACTGGGAAAGGCTTCTTGCAGAAAGTGGAATTTGAGATGAGCCTTTAAGGAAGTTGCAGAAGTAGAGATAAAAAAGGGAGAGTTTCAGGTATGGGGAACAGCTGGAGAAAATGTTCTCTCAGGAGATGGACTCCTGTGTGAGTACAGTAGGAAGACGTGTCAATTCTCTTTATTCATTGATCTAACAAGTATTTATTAAACTTTTTCTATAAGTTTATAAAAAGAAAACCTTAAACATCTCTTCCTTCAAGAGAGCTTTTCTTCTACTGGGGGAAAATAATTTGTACAGAAAAATACATTTGAAATGGATTAAATAGTCATTTCTTTGGGAGGAGTACAAGTAAATAGAGGGAGTCAGGATAGACTTACTGTAAGAGGTGGCACTCATCTTAAGCCTTGAAGAAACCAATGATTCCATCAGCTAGAGGTGAGGAGAGAGAGCCTTGAAGGTGTATAACTGAATTTGAATTAGAATTCCACATAGGAGTACAGCAAGTAGACCAGTTTGTCATTAGATGATAAACTCCCTCAGGTCTAGGGATTATCTTTTGCCTTTTTCTCTCCCCAGTGTTTAGCACCATGTCCAGCACATAGTAGGTGCTTAAACAATGTCTATTGATTGATAGGAATATAAAGTATGTCCTTGATAACAATAACACGCCTGAAAAATGTAGGCTAGATCTAAATACTGAAGAGCCCAGAAAATTTGCAGGGGTGAAGACAATACCTATATCAATGAAATAATAGATTTCTGAAGTAATGAATATGATATCAAATATTAGAAAACTTACGCACCAAAAAGAAGGCACGTTTATGACAATCCAACTAGAAAGATCGCTGATGGCATTCCTAGTACCAGAGGTATTTTGCTGCTTATAATTTTGCTTTTTTTACAAAGATGTTGATGACATAAACAAGTATTTTCTTAACTCAATAGTATTTATTCTGCTTTTCTTTCCATTTCCCAGTTTCCACTTTTTTTTTTTACTAATGAACTCATTCTTTATTTTACACAATTGTTGCTCATATCAAGATGCATTTTCTTTGAACAAATTAGGAAAATTCTCAATGCTTGATGGTGTTATAGCTACAGTGACCCTTACATTAAAGTCTTGCATGCTGTGGGTTTCAGTGTGTTGTTCTGAACATGGATTTATACATCCCTTAACCCCAAGCAAAACTAAATTTTAAAATGAGCCCTTATTATAGCAATGTATGGCTTTTCTTTTGAGGAATATTGCAACTTCTCTGGCAAAATGTATCTATCAAGAACTCCTGAATCTGCACTTTCTCTCAGACCAATACTAAATCTTTTGAATTTCATCTCTTTCCTCCAATCCACAAGAACAGGCATTTATTTCTATTTTTTTCTTCAAGGTCCAAAAACATTAAAAAAATGAAATTAGTTATCAAACTTCACAAATGCATCATTTTAAATGAAATCATTTGACAGGACAATGGTCAAATCAACAATTTTCTCCCTTTCCCCCTCCCCACCAAAAGCCTCATCTGAGACAAATGCCTGCATTCTTTAGTCAGACAATCTCCATGGACTCTGGCATGCTGATAATTTACTTTGTTATTAACAACAGGGCATGGTCACATGAGCAGAGATAGCAGGTACACTTCAATAATAACAGTTTCATAAAGACAATGCAGTTTAGTAATGAAGATATCATTAATGAGAAAAACCTACTCTTAGATCTTTAATGAGTGAAAATTCTTTTGTGGCAGGCTGCCCATGAAACTCTCCCTGGATGCAAAAAAAAAAATTGTTTAAAAAACAAACAAACACAAACCTTTCACCAGATTAAAGGTAAAACCTGCTGAGATGTAATTTTCCATTTACAGGGTGCCAATGATCTGTCACACACACTTAAACTAGCTGGTGTCATAAGAGAAGGAATCGTTAAGAAATGTCCTCCCTGGGATATAATCTATGGTCAAAATGCGTATGGTAATCAGAGCCCTACATCTTTCCTGACTAAAACTAAAAGCTGACTTGGTTTAGAGGTAGAAAGGAAAGTGTAATATCATTCAAGAGAAGCCAGACCTAGAGCAAATGTTTTCAATTAGATATTCACCTCTCCTGAGCAAATTTTCAAATTCAACAGTGCTTTCATGTCAATTAACACACACACACACAGAGTCACACAGATACATGAGCACATGTGAGTATTTGTGCATGCACGCATGCACACACACACACACACACACACACACACACACACACACACACACACCCCAGAAGCTGTAACAACAGCAAGAGCTATAGCTAATTTTTTTCCCCCTTAAACATTTTTACACTTGTTCTGGCATGTAAGGCCAAACATTTTTAACTTTGAACAAGGCAGAAAAAGAGTGTTTAAGTCTGGAACATTTTATTACCTAAATTAATGGCAGCCAAGAAGATCTTTTCTCCTATACATTTGACGGCATTTCAAAACTCCAAATAAGCTAAAACAAATAAACTACCTCATCTTTTTGACCTAGATTACTGCTTAAACAAAGGTACATTTTCTTCATTTACCTGAAAAGCAATTAGGTCCGCTGGTGACAGGCCTGTGAAAAATGTAGCTGCACAACGGAAGCTTTTATATTTGGAGAAAAAAAATTAAAGCTGAAAGGTTTGCGTTTTTTTCTTTTTTTTTTTTCAGACAATGTTCACTTTGGGACTATAAATGCAATTCCAAAATTTAAATTGCTTTGGGATTAGGATTATCGCTATTGTTAAATATGATTGAAAATATTTTAAAAATATATTTTTTTCATTTACCCTCTAGATTTCAAATTTAGAGACCAGACATCCATGTATTATATACAAGAGACTTTTGTAATTAAAAAAAAATTAATCAGGGATTATTTTAGAATATTTAGTAAACTAGTTTTCCACTTTAAAGAGGGAAAAAAGAAATATTCAAAAACTGAATGCTGACATACTCATATTTGCAAATCGCTCAACTATTCCCAGCTCTCTGAAGGGCATTTGCTTTTTTCCAGCTGTAGGTCTTCAGTAAAATAATAAAAGCTTCCTTTAAAAAATTGGTCCTTTCATTAGGGATCAGGCAAAGACATTTACAAAGTGTCATCAAACCTAAGGTTCTTGAAAAAGCATCCTGATGGAACATTGACCTGAGCAAATAAAGGATAGACATTTTAAAAGCAACTTTTATAATGAAGGGAGTGGCTGCTGACTGCTGGGAGCTATGATTCTGAGCCAGGACGATTGCCTCCCTCCTGTTAGATGCTTTGCATGGACACATATCTCTGTGTATCAATTGCAAACTGTCCAAGCAGATCTGAGAAATGTATTTCTACGCTGGTTCTACTAATAAAACATGTCTACGGGGCAATTTGGTTTGAGGGTTTAAGGAATGGCTAATTTATCTAGTTGGGAGCCATTATTTTTAAACATCAGAACTGACCTATGGCAGCAAGAGATTTCAGCGAAATACACTGTGGGAACCAGCCTGTTTAGCTGAATTGAGGGGAGTTTTCCGCCTGATTTGTTTTATTACTGTGTTACAGACAATGTGAACACAGTCAGGGGGGTGAGCTGCTCCAACTTTTCCCTCATCACCAAAGCCTGCCTGTTACTCGTGTACAATGTCAGATCTGACTCCTGCTTTTAGGGACTGAGGAATTTGTAGAGAAATAATAAGGTGAGGGCGGTTGCTAACAGAGATTGAATCGAAAGAGAGGAGACAGCGAGAGCAAAGATATGAGAGACAGGGGGACGATGTCACCAACATGGATCAGACCTGACCTGCTTTTTTTTCAGGTTCAATGACTATGCTACATTACTGGCTTTTTCCATCTCTGTATTTTCGTCTCCTTCCTGGTGCTCACCTGGAAAAGCTTTTCTATTTATTTATAATCCCGAGGTTTTAAGGCCGTTGGCCTCAAGCACCATCGGCAGCTGAGAAGTTTGTCACTGCCTCCCAGGGAGTCCTCTTTCAACCAACCATTGAATTCACCGAACATTTATTAATCACCTACTGTGTGTCTCTCTCAACCTTTTGCTTCCCTCTGTGGTTCCTCTTACCTTTTCCCCTTTTTATTTAAAACTTGCCCTCAGGAAAGGAACTGATACATTATTTTAAATTTGTGTCACCGTGGCATGTCCCAAAGTAACCTTTATTTCAAGTCTAATTTCTAATTGTGGGAGGAAAGGCTTTGTCACTGAAGTATTGAATTTCAGAATTGTAACCAAACAGGCAATTCCAGCTCATTACTAGGAAGGAGTCCCTGAGCAATACACATAACAAAGCATCATTCAGCCTTTGTCCTGCAGTGAGAAGGAAACCTCTTCTGGAGGCTGGCCTGTTCTACTTAGGGCTCACTGGATGCTAAATCTGTGTGTCTGTCCCTTCCCTCTACTGCTCCTAGTCCTGATTTCTGGGATCAAGGAGAACAAAACTAGAACTCACTCTTCTACAAGAAAGACCTTGACAGGTATCATGTCTTCCTTGGATCTGTCTTCTTCAGGTTAAGAACGTTCAATTCCTTCACCTGATCCTTGTATGGAAGGATCTTGAGAATGGACAAACCTGCTCATTCTCCTCTGGTAGCTGTTCAGCATATCTGGTACCCTACCTAAGAACTAGAGCCTAGTTCTTCAAGGATAGTCTGACAAGTACAGGATACAGTGAATTTATTGCCTCCCCAATCCTGGATGATATTCTTCTCTTAATGTATCTTCAGGTGGCAAGGGCATTCTTGACTGCCACATCAGATCATTGATTTATATGAGATTTGTAGTTTGCTATAATTCTTATCTTGCCATGCTTCTTTCATATTGCACTGGTGAAATTGAGTGTTACAACCCAGGCATACACCTTATCTTACTTCTACTAAATTTAATCTAAAAAGATTCAAGATGGTAGTCCATTCCAAGCATCAGTAGACTTTAACCTGCTAGCCTCCTTTCTAATTTTGTGTGGTCAGCAAATTAAATCATTCTTAGCTTGCTGGTCATACAAAAAAAAAAAAAGAAACCAGGTGGTAGAATGGATTTGACTACCTGGTCATAGTTATCTGACCCTTGGTCTATTTATTGAAATCTTTTTGGTTTCTTAGCTATCTCTTCTTAGCTTCTGTCCATCTGCAAATATGTTAAATATATCAGTCATGATAAATGTCTATTGATTGAGATGTTATAGAACTAGAAAAGGTAAAATGTCCCAATTTTTTCTAAAAGGAGAGGGAATCAAATCTAAAAAAATGTACAGCAATGATTTTGACTTTGAAAGCTAGCAAAGCTGCTACATATTATTAAAGAGATGGTTAATGGATTTCTGGATTGCTAACTATTGATTTTCAACTATGCAGTAGGATTTCATAAGTGCTAGACCCTCATTTTCTTTTGCTAAGAAGTAAACAAGACTTAAATTATGGAAATGGAGTAGCTATAAACTGTCTAGATTTTAGTAAAGTATTTGATAAAGCTTCCCATGTTATTCTTGTGGACACAATGGAAAAATAAAGCCTAGGCAACAGTTCAGCTAGGTCCACTCAGAACTGCTTAAATGACTGCCATGAGTAGTCACATGTGGTCTTGAGACTGCAGATTCCCCACTCCTGGACTAGACCATTCATGGTTCTATGTTAACTTGAAAGGAGCTCCCTAGTAGAGTCTCAAGGATCTGTCCTTCTTGCACTGTTTGTCAAAACTGAATAATAGCTCCATTATTTATCAGTGCTGTAGCCTGGGAAAAAACCATTTAATCCTCAGCACCTCAGTTTCCCTATTAGTAAAGTAAGGACAATTTTGAGCTGTATCTACTTTACAGGATTTCAATAGGAAATCCACTAAAATGAGAGATAACTAGTAGTAAAAACGGAAAACCTTAGGACATTAGAAGAGGAATAACTAATCTGTATCAATAAACAAAATTTGAGCTCTATTATGTACAAGTATTTCCTTTATTTGAAATATTCAACATCTTTTTTCCACCAGGGAATGTTACAGTGTATTTCCCTTCTTTTCTATAAATTTCTTCTCATTTGCATTATCATTTGATATAACAGCACAAACTATTTACCCTTTGCAATAGGCTAATGATCTTTCCTAAGTTTTACCCCACTTCAAAAAAGCATTATAAAGTCATCACAAAGAATGACTTTTCTTTTAAAAATATCAAGGCGATTGTCTTAGCCTGTCCAAAAATGTTCATGACCTTCTAAAAAAAAACTGTTTTAAGAGCTGATTTAATTTTATGTCCCCTGAATCTATAGTACGCCAATTGATATGTCATCAGTGCTATTAATATGGTCTCCTACATTGGAGCAGTGTAGACTAATTAGAGAAAGAAATCCCTACATTTTTATAGCACACCATTGGGACTGCATTTTATTTAGGAGTTATACTGTTATCTAAACCACATGCAAAAAAAAAAGGAGAGAGAAAGAAACCACTGTACATTATTGGTGCAATTAAAAATACTTGAGCAAAGTGGGATTGTAAGGAAATTATTCTTGCAAATCATATTCATTCCTTCTCCAATTGAACAGGCCAAATGGTGCTCACAAGTACAATTCAGTGCTACCTATTTAATAGAGTGCTAATCACAATCTGACTTTTGATGATTCAGGGGAACAAAGACACTTTATATATACCCCAGTGACCTAATTTTCTCTGAGCACCCTAGAAGATAAAAGATTCACAGTTTCTAACACACATGACACCCTGCATTTTGACAGCTGAAGATCCAAAGTGCCATGCAACAGGGAAGGCCAGGGGATGAGGGTAGTTGTAGAGATGTCTGACGATGGAGCGAGTATGGAGTGCAGAGCTCTGAAAGCAGGGTGAGTATGGAGGGAAAGGCAAAAAGCTAGAGACTGGACCTGGCATTTCATCAGTGTAGGGAACTCCTGGGTAAGGAAAATGTCCGGTCTTATCTTCTCTGACACTTGTCACTTGGAAAGCTTCCTACATCACAGAAAGGTCTTAAAGCTGGCTAGTGCCTGGGCCACAAAGTCAGTATGTACCAGAGCCTGGCTTGAACTGGCAGGCCAGCCCTCCAACCAAATCTATAGTGCCAGCCACTCATGGAGAAGCAAGAACTGCAAAAACTAGTGATTTTAAGCATATGATCAATGCTTCCTATATAAATATCCATAGCCCTGAGAAGTACAAATTCTTAACTCTCTTACCCATGTGTATGATTTCAAGTATATATTTATATGCCTTTGTCTCCCTATGTATTCATATCTGTATCTACACCTGTACCTATATATGTGTTTTCAGACTTGTCATTTCCTCAACGTAGGGAGCTCTATGAGGAAAATTCCTCTACCAAGGTAACTATTGTGTAATTTTATAGTCCAAGAGAAGTGCTTAAAGCCACTGGGAGGTTAAATGATTTGCCCAGATTCATGGGACCAGTATTTATTAGAGTCAGGAGGAGGTCATCCTAGGTATTCATCCCAATTCTGGTTCTCTAACATACATAGAATATTTAACTTCAGAAAAAAAGAGAATCCAATAATATTTAGTGAAGGAGTAATGTACTCATCAGGGACAAAGTGGATAGAGGGCCAGGCATGGAATCAGGAAGATCTGAGTTCAAATGTGACCTCTGACATTTATTAGCTATGTGACCATGGACAAATCATTTAACCTTGTTTACCTCAGCTTCCCCATCTGTAAAATGAGTTGGAGAAGGAAATGGCAAACCACTCCAGTATCTTTGCCAAGAAAACTCCAAAGGAGGTCACAAAGAGGCTGTTGAACAATGACATACTCATCACCCTGCTAATATGGAAGTGCCAGCTGTAGAACAGTTTTTTGTAAAAAAGGATAATCTCTAGAATTTAAAAAAATGACAAAAATGCCTATAAGGAACTTTAAAATATGGTTTCCTCAATTTTCACACAAAATGTATCCTAGTCAAAACACAGAGATGCAGAGTGAAAACAACCCCAAACTGAAGTTCATTAGCATATGAGAATACAAAACAACCATGGATTCCTTTCCAACATTCCTATGCAAAGAAATTATTAAAGGTTTATGGTTTTATTGTTTCAAGACAGTTTGGGGAGTCTTTGGGAGTGACGGGAGATCTTAAATGCTCTGTTAGAGATGCAAGCTCTGTCCATAGTTCTTATAACACTCACTAATTACAGTCCCATTCTGCAGTGATATGCACTCTAAATATCCTCTGAGGCTAAGTCCAGAATTATCTGCCTAAGAAAGAAATTTCAAATGCAAAGCAACTGCATTATAGGCACCTAACAATAATGGGGCAGCTAGGTGGCGCCATGTCGCACAGAGAACCTGCCTTGGAGGCAGGAAGACATCTCCCTGAGTTCAAAAGTGGCCTCAGACACTTACTAGCTGTGTGACCCTAGGCAAGTCACTTAACTCTGTTTGCCTCAGTTTCTTCATCTGTAAAATGATCTAGGAAAGGAAATGACAAACCACTCCAGTATCTTTGCCAAGAAAACCCCAAATGAGGTCACAGAAAGTTGGACATAGCTGATATCACTGAGCAACAAAAAATAGGTTTTTTTTATTAGTCAATTTATATTTTTTTAGTTTTCAACATTCACTTCCATAAGTTTTAAATTTTCTCCCCCTTCCTCCCCGCTTGCTCCCCAAGATGACTTGCAATCCAATCCTCTATATATACAAAGAATAATAGTTTTTAATCAGTTAAAAACAAACAAGCAAACATGAGTGGTAGTCAGGAAGACCTACATTCAAGTGCTGTCTCTGACACATACTGGCTGTGTGATCTCTGTTCCGTGCCCAAGACACTGATAATAATGAAATAATATTTGCTAAGTACATAGTCCCTCGTGGATAGTAGGCATTTATTTAATAAATGTTTATTTCCTTCTCCTGCCCCTTCTCAGCATTTAAAAAAAATTAATGTAAGTTTTTTTCAATGAACGAAAATCAATTTTAATTCCTTTCCACTCCTTCTGACTGGGGGGTGGGAAAGAACAAGCCCAGATCCTTGTAATATGTAATCATAATCAAGGAAAAGAAAACAAAACAATTCAGGTATAGGTTAAGTTCAAAAAGTATATGTCTCAGGGTACACTTTGAGTCTATCATCCCTCTGTTAAGAGGTAAAAAAGACTTTAAAGTTACTTACTACTAAGAATTACTTTGCATAGGAATGTTGGAAAAGAATACATGGTTTGATCCCATGGTAATAGAAAAATGGGGGTCTACATGAGTAGAAGTTCCTCACTAGGAACTCCCTAGGATGAAATCATGAAATTAAAGATCCAGTAAAAAAAAAATGACACAATACAATACTGAATACTGAATTGCATTATGAGCAGAAAGTCTAGTATTAAAGGTGTTTGGTTTTTGTTGTTGTACAGTCTTGTTCAACTCTTTATGACTCTATTTGGGGCTTTCTTGACAAAGACACTGGAATGGTTTGCCATTTGTTTCTGCAACTCACTTTACAGATCAGGAAATGGAGGCAAACAGGATTAAGTGACATGCCTAGGGTCACACAGCTAGCAAGTATCAGAGGTCACATTTGAACTCAGGTCTTCCTGAGTCCAGGCCTGGCCCTCCATTCACTATGCCACTATCTATAAGCATTATAATTCAGTTCTACTTATGTTTGACTCAAGAATGGGACACATCAGAGCACACTGAAGAGGCAATGGATTTGGAGACAAAGGTTACTGTTCAGTCATTCGGCCATGTCCAAATATGATCCTGTGGACCATACAACATCAATACTTTCCATGGGGTTTTCTTGGCAAAGATACAGGAGTGGTTTGCCATTTCTTACCTCAGTGGATTAAGACAAAGAAACATTAAATAATTTGCCCAGGGTCATGCAGTTTGTAAGTGTCTGAAGCCAGATTTGAACTCAGGTCTTTTGGATTCCCAGTACTCTATGCATTGAGCCATCTAGCTGTCTCCTATACCTGTAGATATTAAATAGTCAAAGATAAAAGTGTTAGCCTGTTACTGTAAGAGCTTTTGTATTAAACTTGCTCAAGAGCCCAGAGCACCAAATCTTTGAAGAATTGTAAAGTCATGTAGTAAACATAGATACACATCGACACACTCATATATTCACACACACAAACACAAAAACAGGAAATGAACCTAGTAACAGAAAACCAACAATAGTTGGGTTCATGTAGTTTATTTCTTCATCATACTTAATAATTACCTGTGTGAGTTACCTACACCTCAATTCACAACATCCATGGAACTGTGAGAAGCATTCTACTTCCTACCTCACTCCCATTAAGAACTAGGTGATTCTTTAACCACTCATGGAGATTAGGGTAAAGATAAAATTGTGTTCCCAGGACCCAGATAATCAATAAAAACAAAATTGATTTATGAAATTGCTCATTCATACAAGCATAAGACAACTGAGAATCACACACAGTTTTGTAGAAAAATGCCTGTTTTAGGGAAACCAACTGATATACTACAGCTGTGACTAAAGTAAAGTTAACTGCATTTTTCAGGAACACAATTTTCCAAGTACTTGGCATGAGCTTGCTTAATATAATGAATCAAGGGTGGGAAGGGACTTGGGAATCCGTGGAATCCACACACTCCTCACTAGGATGTTCCTGTGCAAAACAGCTGAGGGCCTCAAATTGGAGGGTCCTTCTCACACCCTGAATCCTTCCTTTTGGTGAGGTACTAGACTTACTTGAGTGCTGTGCTCTGTGACAGGCAATGCCCGTGCTGATGAGAATGTACTCCTTGAGGGCAGGCACTGTTAGAACTTTATCCCTAGCATGGAGCAGGATTGTAGGGATATAACAGGTTACAAGTTCTTTCCATTAGAGTTATTAAAGAACTCAATGGTCGTTGAGTTCAATACCCTAATTTTATTGGATAGGAAACTATGGTTGAATGAGATTAAATGCCTTGAGATCATTGCTTAATAAATACTTGTTAACTAATTGACTGATTTACTGAAACGTAACCATCCAGATTCCTCATCAAGAATTAGGGCTTCTCCTCTTTTTGTGGTGTCCAAGAACTGGAAATTGAGGGGATGCCTATCAACTGGGAAATAGCTGAATAACTTGTGGTATATGAATGTAATGGAATACTATTGTGCTATAAGAAATGATGAGCAGGCAGATTTCAGAAAAACCTGGAAAGACTTACATGAACTGATGCTTAGTGAAGTGAACAGAGCCAGGAGAACATTGTACACAGTAACAGTAACATGGTTCCGTGATCAACTTTCGTAGACTTAACTCTTCTCAGCAATACAATGATCCAAGACAGTTCCAAAAGACTCATGATGGAAAACGCTTTCCATATCCAGAGTAAGAACTATGGAGTCTGAATACAGATCTAAGCATACTATTTTCTCTCTCTCTTTTTTCTTTCTCATGGTTTTCTCCTTTTGTCTGATTCTTCTTTCACAACATGACTAATGTGGAAATGTTTTTTTTTAAAAGAATGCAGGGCTTATCTAAACCTTCATTTATGTACTTGCTCCTTCCAAGGTGATAAAATTATCTAAATCAAATATAATTCACTTACCATAATGTGCTAATGAGAGAAAACAGTGTAAAAGAACATCAGAGAGGGAGTTAGGAGACCTGGATTCTAGTTCTATCGTTAACCAGTGCAAGGATATCAGATGGGTCAATTAAATTCTCCAAATGTGTTTCTTTAGTAAATGTGGAGGTGAGGTAAGAGGATCTGCAAAGTTCCATTCACACTTAAATTCACTGATTTTATGACGAGAAAAAAAGGCTGTCCTTTTCACCAAGCAGACAGAACAGACAGTCTAGAATCTTTCCCAGAGTCTAATTTTCTCCTGGGTAATATGCATTGCAATAGGCTCCTAGAGATAGTGTCACTGTTTTTAATGTGAAGGAGTCATTAAGTGAGAATTTCAGACAGTTCTGTGCTCCTAAGGGAGAATACTTTGGGCATGCTGAGTTCCTCAGATTATACAATATGGAGTAGTTGTCTATTCTGTCCTGCAGTAAGAGAACTGATACTGGCTATAAGTTATTTAGATTTTAGAGAAATTACTTATGTCTATATATTATACATAGGAATGCACTCTCATACACAAAATATATGTTATATTTACTCATGTTTTTATATATTATTTCCCAACCAGCAGGATGTAATATTTTTGAGGTAAGGGACCATTTCATTTTTGTTTTGTTTTGTATTTCTAGGGTATGTTAGAGTCCCTAGAATGAAGTAGAAGCTTAGTAAATGCCCAGTAAATGAGTTATTCAACAGCTTGAAGTATTTTGGAATATTTCTTTTTAAAACCAATTTCAGGGTTCCAACAGTTTCCAGTTTACATCTAGGGAATATTTTAATTCCTCAGTAGGTTTGGCTATTCACCAAAGCATGTTTGGTTCTTTACCTAGCAGCATGCCTGGCATAGGATAAGCACTTAATTACTATTTCTTGAATGGAATTGAATTGAATATTCAACAGCTTGAAGTATTCTGGAATATTTAAATCCCCTTTTCTTCAAAAAAACTTAATGTTAGGCTTTCAAAAGTTTCCAATTTACATCTACAGAATATTTTACCTTCCCCGGTAGATTCTGACCATTGCCAAAGTGCATTTATTTGGTTCTCTATCCAGCACAATCATTGGCACATGGTAGGCCTCTAATTAATACTTGTTGAATGGAATTGAATTTAAAAAAGAAATACAATTTCAAGCATTTTTCTACTTGTCATAATTTGACTTTTAGTAAGCTGCATTTATGGCATTCAGTCAATTACATTCATGTTATCTGCTTATGACCCTTTCACAAGAGGTGAAATACATATAAAATCCTATCAGTCCTTCTTCTTTTGAAGTGTTGATGTTAAATCTCCCCTTGCTTCTAATCTCAGTCTTATACGATAGCTTCCCACTCCCCTCCCCAGGGAGGATGCTCTTTAAGTTTCTGGACAGATCTTCTTTGAAAGTTGTTTGATTCAAGATAGTTAGATCAACATGGATCCTCTAGCAACCATGGGTGGGGAACCTGCAGCCTGGAAGCCTCATGTGGTCTCTACATCCTCAAATATGACCCTTTGACCGAATCCAACTTCCCTGCTAGCCTTTGGTCTGTTAATGAGTGTCATCGGATAGAAGAGAAGTGATGTCAGAGAAAGTGAACCAGGAGGAACTCTGAATTGAGCAAGGCAGAAAGAGGAGAGGATATAGGACCAAAGGAAAGTGTCTTATGACTATAGATTAATCAATTGAGAAAATATAGATGATACCTTTCGTATACCCTAAAGTGCTATATAAATATTAAGAATGGTGATGTTAAGAAGGATGATCCTCTATATGGATTACAAATTGGATCTAAAGAAAGTTCAAAAAGAAGATTCCTACAAATACTTTGGCCAGTAGCAGATTTATTCAAATATGTAGTCCCTCAGTGATACTTTACGAGACTACTCATTTGGATATGTAAGTACAAGGACATTTGTTAAATAGTTACATTCATTGCATCCTAATCATAAATTGCAGATAATCTTTAAGAACCCCTAAAACAGGCATCCAAAAGAAGTAGTGCCTGGCTGATGGTTGCAATCCAGTTTTATAAAGCAAAATGCTGATCTTCAAGCTGGTATGAAAAGACTTGATTTTGTGGATTTATGATCAACTTCTCTTTGATTTGGTCACTATTCAAGATGAAGCTGTGAGGCTTTTTTGGCACTGGCAACTCGCAATGTGGCAACAGATTAAAAATATGAAAAAATGACCAAAAAGGTTGGTTCATGAATTTTAAAGGTGATTCTGCTTTATATATTATCACTAGGTGAGGTGAAACTGGCTGGAGATGATGAGGTGGTACCTCTAGAAAACAAAAAGACATTGGGACTTGGTGAACAGCAGAATGGTGAAACACTTGTTTTTCTTTACTTCTGAGCCAATCAAGCCTCCTGTACTGGCTCCTTGTGCCAGGAAGGTGTCCTAGAAGAATTATAGAATCTCTGGCTGGACCTACTGGGTTGGAAAGGCTTCCAGTACAAGATCAGTCTAATTAACTTGGGGGAAACTCATGAAAAGGTGGGATCATACTGATAATTATTTTTGAAGAAGACCATCTGTCAATTATAGAGAGGCTGCCATCTGTATTGGTGGACAGAGGGGCCACGTTAATGGAGACAGAGTTGAAGAAATACACTTAACGTTAGATAATCCGCAATCTTAAAAGAGTCTAGCAAGATAGGGAGCTCTGGACTTGTTGTTCCAAAAGTCACCAAGTAAGGTCCTTGAAAGTCGCCTTATACACGTGAGTAGCTGTCCAGAATTCCATAATCCTGGCAGAGATGTTGCTTCTGACATGTTTTAATGAGACCTTTGTAATATCTAAAGTTTGGGAATATTCATATGGCATCAGGTTTACCCAAACAGAAACCGTCCCATGATTTCAGGTCCAATGTTCTTATTTATTAACTATTACAAAGTAAGATAATTTTAGACAGGTAATGAAATGGAGATAAAGAGGAAACAATTTGCACCTCAAAAAGCTGGGTAGCCTGAATTTTTTAAATAAATTAAATGGCTGGATTAACTGAATGAAACCAAATGTCATGTTTCAAAAGCTCAGGATGAGGTGAAAAAATGTACCTGGGGCACTATTTTACAAAATGCTTTCCAAAAAACTCAAAGAGGAAACCATGTTTATTTGTTTCTTATTCACTCCAGAATTCAGCACAGCAATTCAAAGAGTGGTATACTTGTAAGAAACAACTAGAATTTAGTTGGAAACTAACTCCATAGAACAGTGAAGTGACTGATAAGCATTAGCAGAACATAATTGCCCTTGTCAACTTTGAGCTTGCAATGACTAAATACCAAGAAAACAAAATCAATACCATGTCAACTGTGCATGTAACTATAATGTGTCTATGTTCACAAGGAAAAAAAGAACAAATATCAATTTATTATATGAAAGGCTACAGGCTTCTCCAACTTTGATTCAATTCCCTTTATTTTCATTGAGTTGATTATGATACATGAAATGCACACATATCAAAGCTTGCTAGGTCTGAATATGTCATATAGTCTCTAACATACTTGTTCTGAACCTATTCCTAAAGATATATATATATATATATATATATATATATATATATATATATATATATATATATATATATATATATATATATATATACGTATATATATATATGTATCAGCTCATTTCAACTTCTGGAAATGTGAAAAAGACTTCTGGATACAGGCTTAGCTAAGAAAATAACCTGAAAACAGTGGTAAATTATTGGTAGCCCGACTTATATGAATTCTGTTGAGTTTTTACACAATATTCTCTTCCGAGAGCTCTGATAAAGATGGACATGAAATATCATTGTAATTAGAGAGATGCTGAACTACCAGAAAGTAAATGGGGATACTTAGTCATCAAGAATACCTGCTGATTCCTAGGTAGAGTAGATACTTAACTTACCTGCATGCTGTGCATCCAGTTGTTATTTGTACTTCAGGAAACAGCCATTACTCAAATCAATAGTGGTCATCCAATTAAAAAAACATGTATCTCACTTGAACCAGTAGCACATACTAACTGACAAAAAGTAACAATACAAAGACATGATACATCCATCATAAACTGAGAGGGTACCTTACAGGGGTGGTATAACTGTTATAAAGGGATCAGATGATGATGAGATGACCCACAGGAGGGAAGGCTAGGAAGGATCACCACATAGATAAAGCTTTTGAAGGGGTACATAAGAACAAGGTCAGAGGCTGGATACTTGGGAGATGAGCACACACAGATCAGAACTTGATGGTGGGTCCCAAAGAATTCAGTACAGAGACAAAAGAAAGCCATTATTCAAAGTAGGAGCCTACATGAACATGGATAAAACTGATCAACCAAGGTCCATACTATATTTCACAGCTGTACTTATTAATATCTGGGCATGAGGATCCTGGGGTCTGGTGGCATGAAATCCAGTCTTTCAAAAGTGAGAACACAATGCTTGATCATAGAGGAAATGAGGCAAAAATTCCATTAAAGGAGAATGGAGTAACAAGGGCAAAGCTCAGAAAAGGAGTAAAACTAATGTGATACTGAGGTACTAACCTAAGACAAATATGGAGTAAATATTTGGGGAGGTTTGGCTAAGGTTTGGGGAGACAAAAGAACTAGGAGCATGCCAGATCACTGAAATTGATGTTACAACATGTAAGAGAGGCACCATGGCATTCTGGATAGAAATTTGGTGTCTAAGCCAGGAAGAAAGGGCATTCAAGAAACTGGACTGTATTGTTGTGCAAGTCACAACCTCTCAATGCTCTAGACAGCATTCTAAGCCCTCTGTGAAGGTGCAGAAAAGGTAACAACCCACCCTAGCAAAGTAAGTTTCTTTACATGGAAATTTCCTATACTAATGAAATTGGAGATCCATTTCCTATCTGTACACACAAACTAAATCATGTAAACAATCGTTCTAGCTACTTAAGGAACCAAAGGATCCCCAAAAAGGAACAGGATCTTAACTCATCCTTCATACCTGGAGATGATGAGACCCAAACTCATTTTATTTCTTATTCCCTCGAAAGAGTATTCTCTTTGGACGAGGAAGACTAGAACAACAAAGGTTAACAAAGAGTGCAAACAATAGTCAAGCAGCATCTAGATACCCTCAATGAGTTCCAGTCATCATGTCTAAAAAATTTGATCATAGAATATTGAAAGAACTGGTTGATATGATTTCTAAGGATGGTGATCTCTGAAAAATCTTGGAGAATGGGAGAGTCACTATAGTTCTAGTAATTAATAACTGTTCAAATTTTTTAGAAATGAAAATATTCTTAAACATATATACCAGCAAACTTGACTTCCATTCATGTTCTGATTCTAGAACACATAATTAAAAGGATGGTTTGTAAGCACTTTTAAAAGGAAGTTGTTGTTCAGTCATTGAGTCATGTCCATGTCCAACTCTTTGTGACCTTGTATGAGGTTTTCTTGGCAAAGATACTAAAGTAGTTTTGCATATCTTTCTCCAAAAAAGAAAGTAGTCATTGCTAAAAGCTTGTATGCTTTCAACAAAAATGAACCTGGCCAGATTTGTTCTTTTTTTTTTTTTTTTGGTTGATGGATGAGAATGTTGTAGATGAAGTACATTTATATTTTGATAAATTATTTGGTAATTTTCTTTTGTTATGTTAGTGGATAAGATAGAAGAACATGAGCTAGAAAGTAGTATAGTTTAAGAACTAGTTGAATGAACATACCCAAAAGAGTAGTTAATGCATTTGATTGCTAGCTGAATCATTCAGAGATCTGCCTTGCTCAGCTCTGTGCTAGTCAACATTTTTATCAATTACATAAGTTGAAATGTCAAACTTTCAGATAATATAGTCAGAAGGATTAACTAACACCTTGGACATCAGAGTCTAGATTCAAAAACACTTAATCCAGTTAGATCAAATTAAATAAGATTGCATTTTAAAAGGGATAAATGTAAAGTTATACATGGGTTCACAAAGTCAACTTCACAAATACAAAATGGAGGGTGGTATGAATAAATAACTGTTCCTATGGGAAAGAATTGGGGATTTTACTGGGTTACAAACTGAATATGAATAAATAATGTGATGTAGTGCAGTAGTCAAAAAAAGCTAATACTTAACTAGACTTCATTAAGAGAGAAATGGCATCCATCACAGTACTGATGATTTTTGTCCTAGTAAGATAATTTTTGTTGTTTTGGGTATCATATTTTAGAAAAGATACAAAAATTTTTTTTAAAAGACTACAATAGGATGGGAAAATGACTGAAGAATAAGACATCTGAATATAGGCTAGAGGAATGGGATACTTAGCATTGAAAAGAGAAGGTTCTTTTTTGGGGGGTTAAGGTTCAAATTCACATATTTGAAGAGGTATGATATGGATAAGGTAGTAAAGTTCTTTAGATAGAGGAACCAAGATTGGTGAGTAGGAGCTGAAAGGAGGAAGGTTTAGGTTGACAGAAGGAAAACAATTTCTAAAACTCAGAGTTGCCCAAAAGAAGAATTGGCCTTCTTGAGGGAATAACTTTCCCCTTTCTGGGATTCTTCAGGAAAGGCTAGATAATCACTTTATAGGTAAATTGTGCATCAGAAAATTTTTTTGGTTATAACAAATTAGCAGATAGATGTTTATAATTTAGCTGGAAACAGTCTAGGTCTTTGAATGTCATATCTAGTGATCTTGCTACTTCCCAACCCTACTGTATTCAATTTCATTTATATATTATTCCTAGTGTTTAGCAATCTATTGTCAATTATTTTTAAAAGCACGCCTTTCAATTACTAGTATATGGTAGGTGCTTAATAAATGCTTGGTACCTTGACTCAAATGTGGAGAAACCTATCTATCGCAATCCCTCTGAAAAGTCTCTAAAGTTAAGCTGAGGACCTTGTTTCTTCTCAATTGGGACAAGACCACATTGGATTTCTACATTGTATTGTTCTAGTATAAACATTTATTTGAACAGCTTAGTTAGACTAGAATATTGCCTGGAATCTTGTCAGAACTGAATAAATGCAAACTGTACTGAGTAGCTTTCAGGGCAGTGATCATTAAAATATAAGGAATATGTTTGATCACCCCTCCCATCACCATGAGCTATACCACATTGTTATGTATGAAAGATTCAAAAGATGAAAATAGACATACTTCCAGTCTTTAAGGAATTCTAATCTCTCTCTCTCTCTCTCTCTCTCTCTCTCTCTCACTCTCTTTCTTTCTGTTTAGGGGATAAGATCTATAAACAAATAACTATAATAAAGTTAGAATACAACTACTAAGAAGTACAAACAGAATTGCATGAGAGATTTGAGGAGGAAGGAACAGTTCTTTTGGGAGGGTAGGTAGTCAGGAGGGTGTGGAGCAAAAATTTCAGTGGTGGCAGTTGAGCTGGATCTTCTTGAAAGAGGAATGATCTAAACAAATAGTAACAGGCATTTACTAAGCACCTATTAGGTACAAGTCTTGGGACTAGGAAAGCTAATATGTTAATAAAGGCAATCACTAATTTCAAGGATTTTACCATTATACTGGGAAGAGGCAGAAGAGGAAATAATCAAGGTAGGGTGTGATGAGATTGGAAAAAATACAGGAAGCCAATTAATTCATCAATCAACAAGTATTTCTTAAGTACTTACTATTGCCAAGTACTGTGCTATGAGTTAGGAACAGAATAAAATGGTAGCAGCATATGCTAAAAATAACTAAGGAGGCACAGAATAATCTCAGTTGGGTATCTAATGAAAAGAGAAGGTTTCATGGAGGAGGTATCACATGAGATGAGCCTTGAAGGATGAAAAAGGATTGCAAAAGGCACAGATGGAAGGAATTACATTGGGGACAGCATAATGAATGGAGAAATGGCAGTCAGGCAGGGGTGTGCTGGAGTTAGCTATTTTAGCTTGAGAGAGTTGGTTATTACAATTTAAGTGTGAGTATTAACACATTGGAAATCAGCAAAAGCTACAAATCAAGGCTTGATTTATTGTTCCGTTGATTGTCTAGACTTAAGAAAGTGATAGAGAACTGTTAATCGTGTAAATTATACTTACAAGTTGTATCATGCATTTTCCAAGAGCCAGTTATTAAATATTTACTAGCATATCCCTGGAGAAAAGACACCATGTTCAGGGAATCACAGCATTAGCAAATCATTAGCAAAATATGACTAGATTAGAGAATTATGAAGAGGTGTAATAACACAAAATAAGGCTAGAAATATATGATTGGAGCCATACTACAGAAATCCTTGAATGCCAAGTAAAGTTTACATTTCACCTCGTAGGCCATGAGAAGCAATGAAATGTTTCATGGTATGGTGCCTGCTTTACTAGACCTGTGCATGAGGTCAATTACATTGACAGTGTTGAGAAAGATAGGAAAGGGAAATCAGTTAGGAGACTCTTAGGATAGTCTATTTGAGAGGCGTTAAGAGATTGTTCAGGATAAGAAAAAAGTGAAAAGAAGAGGCCACATTGTAAATATAAGACACAGTCTATCTTTCAAGTAAAAGAGAATGCTCCCTTGGAGGTGGATTTTACCACTCCAGAATGGTTTTCTTTCTAAGGACGGATTCTCAATTCTTAGGGAGAACTGATTCTCCCTAGAAGAGTCACAGGGATCTGGGAGGTCCCCGTGGTATAATTTCAGCTTTCGCAGAATTTCCCATGGCTGATTTTCAGCACTTACTGCTTTTCCATCATTTTGGTGATTATTCCCCCAGCACGGACTGATGATTTTATTGGATACAGAAGGGGCTGAGCTGGATTACATTTCACCAAACAGCCACACAGGCAGTGTAAAAACAGGATGTGCAATGAAACAGTCTCACCTACCTGACCTGGCTGTATTAGAAACAGCCAAATCTCTTAGTCTGACAGAAGTAGCCATTCTAAAATTGAAGAACAGAGCACCTTTTTTTAACCCAAAATTAAAGTCTTATAAATTTATAAAGGAGTATCACAATAAAAATGGATTCTTGAAGTTGCAGATGAAAAGTTTTGCAGGTTTGAAAGGTAAAGGGTTCCTTCCTATTTTCCACATGAACATAAAGGTTAAATTCATTAAATGTTGAAGAAGTAGAACGTTTAAAAGCAATCTTTTCTATAATGAACATATATTAAAATAACAGAGATCAGCACAAGGATGCCAATGAATTTTTTTTAGAGAGAGAAGATGGTGTATACATTGGAAAGAGCATCGAATTTAGCTCTGACTTGGATCCTAGCTTTCTTATTTACTAACTGTGTGACACTGGGCAAGCTAGTTAACCTCAAAAACCTTTCCTTATCTAAAAAATTAGTATACTACTAATAATAACTTGGGTTATTATAAGGAAAATACATCATAATTCATATGGCACTAAATAAATATGACATTTTAATTGTGTTGCATTGTCCTTCAATTCTGACTTTTCCTTTCTGCCTTTCTATTCTTTCCAATTTCATATTGTCCTTCTATATCTCCACATTCAACACCTCATCTCCCATCCCCATACTATTGCATTGGTTAATCCTCCTCCTAATACTTGAAATTTTCTCCCTCTTAGCCTCTGACCCTTAGCATCCTTAACTTTCCTTGAGACTTAGATCAATTGCCATCAAGGAGGGCTTCTAGTTTGCCCAAGTGATAGTGCCCTCCCCTCTAGGGTAACTTTCCATGTATCTTGTATGTTCTGAACTATATATCTTTGTCTCCGCCGCTCAACCATGAGATCCTTGAGAGCTGAAACTGTTTTTACTTATCTTTGTATTCTCAGAGCTTACCATAGTGCCTAGCACTTGGACTTACTGATTCTTAGAGCATTCTTGCCTGGATCTCTCATTTTATGGAATGGAAAATTTTTGCCATCAAAGTCCTTGACACAATCAAATCATTCAAAACCAGAAGCTCACATGATTTCTCTCAGTGGAAATGACACCAAAGAAGAATCATTTCCACCTGATTTGTCACTGTGCTGTAAGCACAATGGGGTGTTTCCATGTCACTTGAAACTGAAGCTTATGAAGCATTGGCTATTATAATAGAATATGAACTCCTTCAGAGCAAAAAGTGTCTTTTTTCTCTTTTAATTCTCAGTGCTTAGCAAAAACTGCTTTGCATACAGTAAGTATTTAACAAATGTTTTCTTAATTTACTCCTTTATGTCATAGTTATTTATCTTGATCAATCAAGAAACCAACAAGCCTTTATTAAGTACTTACTTTATCGCAAGTATTTTGCTAGGCACAAGGATGCAAATACAAAGAATTAATCCCTACTCTTAAGGGACTCCCATTCCAATGGGAGGAGGCAATGTGTACATAGGTAACCATATACAGAATAAATATGAAGAGAATACATACAAATAAATACAGAGTAGTTAAATACAAGATAGTTTGGAGGATAGAGTATTAGGAGATGGAGGCATCAGGAAAGGTATTATGTAGAAATGATGCCCAAGCTTCCACTCACAACAAAAATGCTTAGTAAATTCAATATTAACCAGAACGGTAGGGTTCAAATATTGACTGTGTTACTTATTATCTTTATTCTCTGGGCTTCAATTATATAAATTGGAAGGACTGGACTAAGTGACTTCTGAGGTCCCTCCACCCTCTAGACAGATGAACCTAACTGTTGAGTTGAATAAAGCATTACACTATTTAACATTTTTCTATCACCAGAATATCTTACAGTCCTTCTTTATGAGCTATTGCTATGAAATGGTTGTCATGAATATAATCTATAACAAAGAGAGGTGTCATGGGAACCTCTGCTAAATAATCTATAATGCAGAGCAAAGAAAGGAGCAAAAAGTAGGGAACTGATTTGAAAGGGGCATACTCCTAGGCAAGCCTGTTTATTTTCCCATACTCCTCCCCCCATCATCAACCTCACTACCTAGGTCTATTCACTTCAATTCCTTACACATTCTGAGATTTCACCAATTAGAGGTTCACTTCAGAATAGCCTCTGGGAGAGTTGAAGGGTCAATAGTCAGTTATACATTAATACAAATTATGTAGCTTAATCAGACTATGTTCTTCTTTCACCTGGGGGATATCATCTATGAATTTTGATGGGAATGGAGCAGAGAAATCAAATTAAAGTAGGGAGAATTTAGGAGACTAAGTTAAGCCTGTGTGAGGTGCCACAGTAGGAGGGGTAAGGTCAACAAGAAAGGTATATAGGAAGAGGGGTGGGGTGTAGGGTGTGTTCAGGGAGGATTAATACCTTTGATGTGTTGGCTGCTGAGCCCTTTTCAGGGCTCTTTCCTCCTTTGGTGTCCACCTGTTCCACCTAACTCTCACCTATGGCTCCAAGAAGCTGCAGCATGCACAGTGGCCACACCCTGGTAAACCATTTTGGCAGAGGGTCCAAACCAGGTTGAGGGTAACCAAGGGTTCTCAAACCCATTGGTGAGTTAGCAGGGTGTCTACCCCAAACATGTTAAGACTTCATCTGGTGGAATGGGCAGATGAAAACAATTTGTTCCAATGGCCATGAAGGCAGATGAAGCAGGTGATATGGAGCATTGCAGCTTGGTTGGACACTGAACACACCAAGGTCATTCATGGCATCCTGAGCCATTGCCAGCCATCTTGACTCTGTCCTGCCACTGAACTATGATAACTCTGGAGGAGAGAGTTAGGCACGAATCAAAAGACATCATCTGTACCATTTCACTATTATGCCTCAAAGTCCCATGGCAACAGGCAACTGATGAAGCAGCAGGTGCAGATACATTAGGAGCTGTAGTTGCGACCCCGCACATAGGTGACCCTGGCCATAGGGTCTTTTCTCACTGAAAGCTGCAGTGGGACTCAGTAGCCCCTGGGTGTCTGAGCAGCCTTTTAAGAATTGCACTACTCACCTCCTGGTGTGAGGAAAGGGGGTAGAAAAGGTGCCCTAAACATTGCCTGCTTACCCAACCCTGGCCTGATTACTGTGTCAGGCAAGGAATCTCATGATGTAATCAAAACACACAAAAAATATGAAAACATCTGCAAAGATAATTTCACGGCACATGAAACATGTGCACACCAATAGACAACACAAAATCCAGTAGACCTGAAAGAAGAATTGGTCTTGTTGCAAGAGAATTCAACAAGTATCACATCCAAATAGCAACCCTGTGTGAAATAAGGTTGGCAAATGAAGGCCAGCTTACTGAAGTTGGAACTAGATACATCTCTTCTGGAGTGGGCATAGTGAAGTGGGGTGCTATGAAGCTGGCGTGGGTTTTGAAATCAAAGCTAATCTAATCAGCAAGCTGTTATGCCTGCCAAAAGGAGTGAATGACAGGCTCATGACAAAGCAATTGCCACTCACAGGAAAATGCCATGCCACCATCATCAGTGCCTATGCTCTCACCATGACAAACCCTGATGAAGTTAAAGTAAAATTTTACAAAGACCAAGAGACTCTTGTCATCAATGTGCCAAAAGAAGACAAGCTTATAATTCTGGGCGACTTTAATGCTAGAGTAGGCTCAGACTACCAGACTTGGCAGGGAGCCCTAGGGAGGAATGGAGTTAGAAACAGCAACAGCAATGGTCATTTACTGCAGAAGACTTGGGCATTGCATGACCTTCTCATCACCAACACTGTCTTCCATTTACCGAAACGCAGTAAAACTCCATGGACGCACCCTCACGGCAAACATGGGCATCTAATAGACGATGTAATTGTAAGGAGAAGAGACAGACAAGATGTGAGAGTGACAAAGGCAATGTGTTATGCAGAGTGCTGGGCTGGTCATAGACTTAGCCTTTCCAAGCTAAATATTTGCATTCATCAAGAATGCTGCGCCCCAAGGCAAAATGACTACCAAAGAATTAACATCAACAAGTTAGAGTTCTTCTCTGAGAATAAGCAATTTGCTGCTGACTTGGAGGGTAAGTTGAGCCAACACACAGTTGGCAACAGTGGAGCAGAAAAGGAGTGGGCAGCTCTCAGAAATTTGATATACAACACTGCATTTGCTCATCTGAGTCAGAAAACTCACAAACACCAAGACTGATTTGATGAAAATGATGGAGAAATTCAGAAGCTGCTAAATGAAAAATGAGTACTCCACAGGATTTACCAGCAGGATAGTTCATCCACTTCTAAGAAGGCAGCATTTAATTCCATCAAAGACAAAGTACAAACAAAGCTTAGAGAGATACAGGATTCCCAGGTCAGTAAGAAGGCAGATGAAATTCAGTTTTATGCTGATAGTAACATTCCAAAGTGCTTTTATGATTCCCTGACAGCTATTTATGCACCAAAAATTTATAGTGCTTCACAACTACTCAGTGCTGATGGACCCACAATGATTAGTGATAAGGACATAACCCTAGACAGATGGGCTGAACGCTTCCATAGTGTTCTGAACAGACTATCATCAATCAATGCTGAGACCACTGACCATTTACTTCAGGTTGAAGTCAATCCCTCCTTAGCTGAACTTCCAACTGAAGAAGAGGTTTTGAGGGCCATTAAACTCCTTTCATGTGGTGAAGCACCTGGTGCTGATTTTATTCCAGCTGAGACTTACAAGATAGGGGGATGATTGCTCATATAGAAGCTAACTGAAATTTTCCAGGTTTATATGACAAAAGGAGGTTATCGCTGTGAATTCAAGGATGCCTCCATTGTCCATCTGTATAAAGGTAAAGGGAAAAGATTGTCCCGCGACAATCACAGGGGCATCTCTCTCAGTCGTTGCTGGAAAATTCTTACTACAGTCCTCCCTAATAGGCTGGTCCTTCAGTTGGAAGATGTGCAAATACCTGAGGGTCAGTGTGGCTTCAGAAAGGGCTGAACAACAGTCGATATGGTGTTAGCTGCCCAACAACTCCAGGAAAAATGCCAGTAGCAGAACAGAGGTCTGTACACATTTGTAGATCTGATCAAGGCCTTTAACACTGTTAGTTATGAGGACTTATGGAAAATTATGTCAAAATTTGGTTGTCCAGAATACTGTATATCAATTTCATGATGGCATGTTTGCCTGGGTTCTGAATAATGAACAAAGCTCTTGTGCCTTCCCAGTCATGAATGGAGTGAAACAAGGCTGTGTGCTTGCTCCCATGCTTTTTAGTGTGATGTTTTCAACCATGTTGTCAAATGCTTTCAATAAGGATGAACACAGCATCAAGGTCAACTACCATACTGTTGGTAAATTCTTCAATTTGTAAAGGTTACAAGTCAAGACCAAAGTTAAGGGAGTGCTGGTGCATGATTTTCTGTTTGCAGATGATTGTGCACTCAGTGCGGCCTCTGGAGCTGAGATGCAACAAATTATGAATCAATTCTCTGCTGCCTGCGCTAATTTTGGCCTAATAATTAACACAAAAAGCACAGGTGCTCCATCAGCCACAACCATACCATCCATATGTGGAACCACTGGTTACAACAAAGGGAGAAGTTTTGAATGCTGTGGATAAGTTCACTTACCTTGGTAGTGTACTTTCCAGGGGTGAACATGTTGACAGTGAGGTTGATGCACACATTGCCAGACTAGCTCAGTGTTTGGGAGGCTCCAAAGAAAGGTTTGGGAGAGAAGAGGTGTTAGACTGACTACCAAATTGAAGGTCTACAGAACCGCTGTGCTGACTTTATTGTTATATGCTTGTGAAACATGGAGAGTCTACCAGCACCATGCCAGGAAACTGAATCACTTCCATTTGAACTGTCTTAGGATGATTCTGTGGATCACCTTGTAGGATAAGGTACCAGACACTGGAGTCCTTCCTCAAGCTGAACTGCCAAGCATTCAAACTGTGCTTCAGAGAGTGCAAGTCCAATGGGCTGGCCATGTTGTTCATATGCAAAATGTACGCTTGCCAAAAAGACTTTTATGGAGAACTTGCATGGGGCAGGCGATTATTTGGTGGTCAGAAGAAATGATACAAGAACACTCTCAAGGTCTCTCTCAAGAACTTTGGATTTGACTATGCAACATGGGAGAGGACTGCCCAGCATGGTGTGCCCACATAAGAAAGATTGCTGTGCTCTTTGGGCAAAGAAGAATTGAGACAGCACAAAGGAAATGCAGGATGTGCAAATTTGGGATATCCACCCCAAATATTCATACAGACTATCTGTGCCCAACCTGTGGCAGAGCATTCCAACCTCATATTGGTCTGATTACCCACAGTTGTACACACTGAAATTTCACTTTACAATGATGGTGTCATTTTGGTCCTCTTTGAAGATGAAGGATGAGAACCAACCATAGGGAGAGAGTCAAGAAGAGGTGAAAGAACAGCACAAGGAGAAAAGTGGGTGTCAAATAAACTTTGCCTATTGACTTGGGCTGGTCTATTAGATGTGGATGAAGATGACGTTCTCTTCTTACGGCGTTTTCTTAAATCATGTGACCCTTGGACATAACATGATGCTAGTACTTTATGGGAAAGTATACCCTGCATTTGAAACAACTGACTTACAAATAAAAAGTTAGAGCAGAACTTGTTCATAAATTGGGAATTTTTTGGATAGAAAAATATCCGGACCTGTAGTTTTTTAGACAAGGGTTCAACAAGCCTATATTAAACATTTACTTGGCACTGTGTTAGGAACTGGGAGTTCAAAAGTGAATAGCAACATAGTTGGTGCCCACAAGAAACTTAGTTTCAAGGAGGGGAGGGTTATGACATGGACACATGCAATTCATACAATATGTCATTGAACGTAAAGCAGTAAGAAATATGATTATAAGAAAACTGAAGAGGGGCATTATATTCTACTGATTAGATCAAATATCTAACATTCATGGAAAGGAAGACACCTGAGTTGGGTCTTGAAGTATTTCAACTAGTATTTGTAGGCAGCTACTTAGTGCACAGGGGAAGTTGGTGTTGAGTAGATAGAGTGTCAGATCTGGATTCAGGAAGACTTGAGTTCAAATCTGACCTCAGATACTTACTGTAACCACGGGCAAATCACTTAACCCTTGTGTGCCTCAGTTTCCTCATCTGTAAAATGAACTGAAGAAGAAAATGGCATACTACTCTAGTATTTGCCAAGAAAATTTCAACTGGGGTCAGGAAGAGTTGGACATGATCAGAATGACTGAACTATATCTAAGTGCATGACTTTATGCTCATTTACATTTCTTAAAGTTTTGTTTCCTTATCACACTCTTATGGAATAATTGGCCCAGATTATTGACTTGCTATTTAAGTGGGACAAGTCAAACCCACAATTTATTCTATTTTTCTTGAAAACAAGAAACCAAATAAAAACAAAAGTAATTAAATTCCAATGAATAGTAATCACTGTGTTTTATAATACAACTGAGACAAAAGGAATACTGCAAGACTAGTTACATTCAAATTGTATCTGAAAGGCTTATATGATAGTCTGCAAAGGACCATTGCATCCTAATTTAATCTACTTTCTGTTATTTACTCTGTTTCTCTTTAGTAGAACATATTTTGCTAGTTGATGTTGCTTAAATTTCAAAGACAAACAGTTAAAAATAAGTATCATCCAACTGAAATTTTTTGCAGGCTTTTTTTTTGGGGGGGATATTTTTATTGTTGTTTATATTAGATGGGAGTAAATAATAAATCCCATTCAGTTTTACAAAATGCTTTCCCTACAACCTTGCAGTAAAGAATTGGATTTGGAGTCAGAAGATGCAGATTCAAGTTCTAGTTGTGACGCAGAGTAGTGGGAGCTAAAGAAATTCTGTGTATGGAACAGAGAATCTGAGTTCATAGGCTCACAGGATCCAAGGTTCTGATCTGGAAGTCCAATTTTCCCATTTTTCAGATGAAGAAATTGAGTCCCAGAGAAGTTAATTGATTGGCTTAAGGTCACACAGATAAGGACAAGGGTAGGATTTGAAACCAGGGTCTTTGACTTCAGGCCATTGCCCTTTGTTACATTACTTCCAGGTTCTATCATTAATGAAGGGCACTGCATAGAATACTATATTTGGCATCACAGGATATGGATTCAAATTCTGGCTCTGCTACTTTGAGCATTTTTTTTTACCGACTAGAATTTTTCTTCCTCCTTATCTTTGCCTCCCAGCTTCCCTGACTTTAAGTCTTACCTGGCGAGGTAGTAGGTGAGGTATTCTCTTTCTTCTATGAACTAATTTATTTACAATTTTCTCATATATTAAATGAGGTTGGATTTGCTAACCTCTAAGGTATAGAGTGGGGGTAGAGTGGATGATACAGTATTTATTGTTAATGACATTGCTCTTGAAGACAAAAATTAATCATTAAATCAAGAAGAAGAAATACATTCCAAATCAGGTGAAATAAAACTGAGTTTTCCAGTAGAACTGGTTGACTTTGATCTATGGAGACAGGGTTTTTATAGGATGAGGATTGTTATACAGAAATGGAAGGCTCTGAGAAACATCACCTCCCTAACCATAGTTGTGGGGCAAACTGTAAAGCCACCACCATAGCCAAGAGAAGAAGAACTGCAAACAAATACCTCAGCCTGATTCAGAGTAAAACAGATAGAATAGTCAGCAAATGACAATAAATGGTTTCTCTGTGACTCTAAAGCCCTTTCCAACTCTTAATTGGAAAATTGGAGGAAAATGAATTAAATATCCATGAAACATTTATAAAATGAGCAGTTTAAAACCCCTTTTAGTCCTAAAGCTATGACCCTACAACTTCGTGAATCAGAAAATTGAAAATGACAACCAAGTCTTTGGTTTTATTTGAACAAAAATCTTCACTAGTGTGAAATGGGTTTGTTTTGTAACTCAGGTTCTTCTTAGATGGTTACTGAGGTCTATGGGAGGAAACCCCACCTTTTGAGAAGAGAGTGGGATTTATTTCACTTTTTCTGTAACTGTTGGTTTTTCAGGACAAAGGACAGCAACTCCAATTTTTCTTCCATCATAATCATCCCTCTGACAGTATTTTGGTGCCATTTTCTATACTGCTTTCTGCCAAGATACTACTTTCCACTAAGGTCAACTCCTCAACAACAGAAATGGAAGGCTCTGGGAAACATTATCTCCCTAAACAAAGTATCAGGGAAACTGGAAAGCCACCACCACCATTACCAAGGAGGGGAAGGAATACCTGGTTCATCTCAGCCTGGTTTAGAGTAAAACAGGTAGAATAGTCAGCAGATGAAGATAAGTGGCTTCTGTATGACTCTAATGTTCCTTCCAATTTTTAATCTAAGATTGTATTACTTACTAGCTATTTCATTATGTGTTAGTGATTTAACATGTCTGGCCTTCAGTTTCCTGATTTCTAAAATGAAGCAGTGGAACAAATGATCTCTAAGGTCCCTTCTGGTTTTACTGATCTGATACAATTTAATCATGATCATATATAACATAATATTCAAACTTAAGTCTTCCAATTCCAAGTCATTTTGCCAAACTACTTCTGGTCAGTGTTTGAATTTTTCATATTAATCTTCAACTTATTCCACCAGATCACTACAAAACCTAGTTACTGTAAAAACAATTTGGGATTTCATGATATAGATTTAGCTAGGTTATAAATAGCACTCTATGCAAAACTAGACTTTTGTGAAGCTTAAAGCTGGTTGTTTCTTTATGCTTTCAAAGGAATAAGTACAAAAAGGTAACAGCTATTTCCAAAGATTACATTCCTAGAAAACACTGAATTTTAAATCAACTCATATTAATGGATAATTTTAAACCAGTGATGTACATTTCAAAAAGAAAAAAGAGGGCCACTCAACTATATAGAAGGATCCCTACAGGCTGTGTATTGAATTAAAAAACCCCACATATAAATGTTATCTGTTCTATTATATTTTTGTTTTGTTAATATTTTCCGTTTACATTTTAATCTGGTTCTCCTGTCCTCAGGAGTACTGCCAACTACATTTTAAAATTGCAATCAATTTATGTGGATTTTGTACATTTGGTTTGAAGTAGAGAAGTGAGATAGGTTTCTGTGTTTCAATTGAAACCTTTCCACTTTGGTTTCATTTCAACAGATATAAATTATTTATTTTTGCTTGAGCTCTCCAAATAATTGTAGTATTTGCCCATTCAAAATATGAATGTAACTATAAAACATTTAGTTAACCATTATGTTATTTAGATTAATCTAATCATTTTATGACAGTTGCATTAATTACATGAAATTTTTCTGGTAAAATATGGCAGCCAATCTATATGGAAAAGTTGAAAGATTAATTGTACACTATGAAACAGCAGTATGAAAAAGACAAACATTAAAATATAAACTTGAATCCTATAATGGTTACTCTTAGAAACACTTCAAACAAAATGTGTAAAAAGCATTCATGTCGTGTAATTCTTATAACTTTGCAGGTAACTACAAAAATGTACTTGGTCAAAAGGTAATTTTAAATGTTAGTTAGCCCCTTTAAAATAAATCTAATTGAACCTTAAACTCGAACAGATTGCTTTTGTTTCCAATACTTAAATATTTTCTTTATCTTTAATTCCATGCATATAAAATTGTCTTTATGTGAGTAAGTGAAGTGTTAAACAATTTTGGTGAAGAGATGACTTTTAGTAAATTTATGTTATCTACAAAATAAAAATAATTAGGTTTATCTTTAAAAATTTTAAACTTGCAAGGATAAGGAATAAAAATAATATTTTTCTTTATACTTTTGACCTAGATATAACACAGTAGAGTAATACTTAATGCACATATATTTTATTGTAATATTAATTTTATTATAAATATTATAAGTATAACAAAATCAACCAAATATGCAATATTCCACATAAGGAATGAATACTTGCATGAAACAACAGACATATTACATTGTATCTTAAAAAAAATGGACACCTATTAATGAACAATCAAGAGATATGTTCACTCTATCCTGCTCTGAACCTCAATTATCTTTGCATTCCCCCTTCTTCCCTCGCTCCTTTCCTTCCTTCCTTCCATCCTCTTTTTTCTCTTCTTTTGTTTTTCTTTCTTTCCTTCTTCCTCCCTCCCTCCCTTCATAATTCCCCCCACCTTTACCTCTATTTTTCTCATTTAGCTAATGCATATACAGTTGACTGATGTTGGTTTATAACATTTATCAAAGCTTATAGCATCATGGGATCATTGATTTAGAACTAAATGCCACCTTAGAAGGCATAAAGTTACTTTTTGGACATATTTTTTTACTAAGGAAACTGAAGCCCAGAGAGTTCAAATGATTTGCTCACTACTAAGTGTCAGAAGCAGGACTCAAACTTCTGTCTTGCCATTTCTAATGCCAAGATTTACTGTCTTTCTTTATATAAATATTTCCTTCACAGGCAGAATGTCATAGCAGATATAGAAGTGGAGACAAAGTTAAAGTCAGAAAGACCTGGGTTCAGGTTCTGCCTCTGATATAGGGACTATGTGGCCCTGGTTAAGTCCCTCTCAATTCCCCAGGCATCTCTAAGACTCTAATGTACCAAGAACTACCAAGTGAATTGGGCAGAAGGAGTTTCCTCAACCAAGGAGTTCCCTAGAGCAATTAAATCAAGAGAGAATCCTTATCTTCTAGACCATTTTTGATATTCTTTGTGTCTAGATTTTTTAAAAATCCCACATATTTTATTTTAATTATATATATCAATTTATTTTGTGATTCTCTTGTTGGATGTTTGGGTTCTTTACAGGTTTTTTTGCTATTATATAAAGCATTCACAAATATTTTTACTTTTTTAAAAAATCTCCTTCTATGATATCTTTAGAGGAAAAACATGGCAAATGGTATCACTGCATGAAAGAAAATTATCTGTTTTGTAACTCATTGTCTATCCTCTGTGATATTCCTTAAGTTTGCATCTATTTATGATTACAGTGAAAACATAAGAAAAATAAGTGTTCCTAACAATGGAATATATTCTGGTTAATTCTTATAGGAGGAACCAATGACAGTTTTTGAAATCAGCTCATTAGTTGATATAATTTATTATGTCCAGACAAAAATTCTTTGCAACAGCAGAATGAGCTATGCTATTCTTTCATATTTAACTGCTAATTAATTAGCTGAAATTCTAGTTACTCAATATTACTGTTAAAACAATGTCATTTTTATCTTTTGATAAGGTGTGCTGCCAAGCAATGGTTTAAGATGTTATATAAATGGAAAAGTCCAACTGTATCTGAAAGCACACTGACCTCTTAATAGGGACATAATGAGTGAAGTTTAGCATCTGTACCTCAGAAATAAAAACTTAACATCAACATGCCTATTAACAAAATGAGAAAAAAACTAATTAAAGCAAATTAGCCTAATGTGCACATGCTGGATAAGACAGATTACTTCTAAAAATTCAAGAAGATAATGGTACCCATATGGGATATGTTTTTGGCATTTTTCATATAAATTGGACAGTTTTAGAGGATAAATATGGTGCAAAAGTCCTTACAGGCAATTATGTCTTTGCAATGCTGGTGGCTGACATCATAAAAGTATAATTTTAATTGCTATTAATTGCATTAAGTCTACTCTTATTGAATACTTAATGCCATCTATGACAGTAGTACTAATTTATATACTTTAATGAAGCTTCACGGTAGAAGTTTGAAATTATAGGGACACTTTTACAATGTCTTAAGTAGCAGATTTTATTTGTCAGGAAGCTCTGGATATAAAGGCATTGCTTTGGATTTGCTCCCTATTTCAAAATACAACTGCATTTCTTGAACTTTTATTATTATTTATTTGTAATAAACAAATGGAGCAGGTTTCTTTTTTGAGTCACTGTGTGGGGGGTGAGAAATGCTTTAGATAACGATTCACTCATTGTTTGGAACAGTTGCTGACATCCAATATGCTACACTTTGAAGTAAACAGTCTCAAAATCACAATTAGTAACTTTTATTGGGAAAACTTGCTATAATGTCAGGCAGTTCTTTGTGGCAGAACATACTTTTACCCTAGACCTTTGTCTAAGGTAAGGAAACTTAAAGAACAAAATAATGAAAACATGAATTGTTGCAAATGTTTTGCCAAAGAAGAAGAGATCACTACCTCTAGCACATTTGTAGCCCTGAATTTGCCGCCAGAGTAATTTTTCTAATGTTAGTCTGGTTTACATTACTAAATAATGAGATATTAATTCTTCTCAATCAGTACTAGTTTCAATATTTGTGAATTAATAATCCACCCCCATGAACTAATGGAACGACACATCTATTACTGCTTGTTTCAATTTTTAATGATAATTTACTTAAAAACATGCCACTGAAAATGACAAAAGCATCATCTATGAGATAATACAATTGTCTGGGAAAGAAATCTGCATTTGAGAGCTAAGACCTTTCACAAATTCTGCTCTGTTCTTTCTGCCCT
Organism: Potorous gilbertii; assembly: GCA_028658325.1. Lineage (NCBI taxonomy): Eukaryota > Metazoa > Chordata > Mammalia > Diprotodontia > Potoroidae > Potorous > Potorous gilbertii. The sequence continues at coordinate 72,714,488 of CM053774.1, read as the reverse complement.
CCAAGGCATGCTTAATCAACTGGGCAAGCACAGACATCAGGCAAAATATGCCATGTGCTTTCACATGCCCTATTGATTTTACTTATAATTAAAGTGATGAACACACACAGTTTGTTAATAATGAAACCTGATCTCCATTTGACACATTTTCAAAGGTTTAGGAAAGTTAGTTTCAGCCTGTTGCCTTTTGGTTAGTATCTCAGCTCAGGTTTCCCCAGGGACAGCTGAGAAAAGAAGGGAGAGGGAAGTAAAGGATTTTTAAAATCTTATAAAGTTTCATTAATTCTCTTAAAGTCAACTTTTACTGCCTGTGAAAGAATGTAGACTGAGCTCTCTGGAGACCTAAAGTCTGTCCACAAATACACAGAAGTAAAAAAGAAGTAGCATCTGCCTATTACTACTTTGTTGGAGGCATCTTTTTCCCTCTCATCCCTTCCATTTAAGCATAGTTACAAAATGGCTGTATTCATTGGGAAGAATCACCCGAACTTTGAAAGGGTATTTCAGTTTTCAGTTCCTCATTCTTTCTCCCCTGCTGAGACTGTCAGCCAATTAGTACTGGTTTAGATAATGCTTTTCATGATACTGACACAAGTCCATAAAGAATTGGACTGAGACCACCAAACCATTTCACATGGACGAATGGACAGAAATTGGACGGTGACAACTTTTGATAACAATTAACCTGAGTTTGGTTCCGATTGATTACCTGGAGGTGACAGGCTCTGTATCACCTGATTAAGTTTGTGTGTCATTCAGGGACCTCGCTTAATTAAAACAATCAAACACTAACCTTTCACATATCTTATTTTCACTGGTCTGACTGCTGTGTTCATTGTAATGGAAAAGGCAAGTCAGCCAAAATCAATATCGTAGCTAAGAGTGAGAACTCTCTTTGTCAATTTTCCCTGATGGTGGCTAGCAGAGAAATAAAAGTGTCAGTATGAATTCAAAGATAGGAAATGAAGTGTCCTTTCAACTTCCATGTTCATTTTGACTTAACAAATTCTTTACCAACAAGTTGTCAAAAAACAAAAGTGACATTTTGCTTTCAAAATTAAGACTAAAAAGCTCAATGTTTTAATTGGTTTAAAATTTTCATTTTATCTTTAACAATGAGGAAACCTTGAAGAAATTACTGAACTTCTCTCACCCTCAGGTTCCTATAGCATTTTCTTTTTATAAGTTTATATAGTATTTACTATACAGACCACTTGACTAAACCTCCATTTGCCTAGGTAAAACAACAAATCAAAACCAGTTACATAGATTATGCTGCATGAATTCAGAAGTACTTGGCCAAACAGGCAAATGTGTAGGAAAAAAATGTAGCTTTTAACTGAATGACACTAATGTCTCATTTATCCAGAATTCTACTATCTTCAGAAATTAAGGTATCCTACATGAGTTTTCTTGCTAACTGGTTTATAGGTACCACTATGTGGGCATATCTGTTTCACATGAGGAAATGCTGATAATCACTGGGAATTTTCCATATTTGGAATTAGTTCAGGAAAATCTAGTAAGATGAGGTGAGATTCATGTTCCAAGACTTACAGGAACATTGAGTACTCTCTCCATTCTAGGCATGACAAATTGCATAAGAATTGTTATTATATTAGTTATAAAAGGAAAAAAAACCCTATATGTTCTAAAATATTTATAGCAGCTCTCTTTCTGATGGCAAAGAACTGGATATTACAGGGGTGCCCATCTTTTGGGGAATGACTGAAGAAGTTGGGGTATATGATCGTGATGGAATACTACTACTGATGATCTCAACGATCTTAGAAAATCAAGGACAGAATTGCATGAAATAATGAAGAATGAAATGACCAGAACCAAGAGAATATTGCATACAATGACAACAATACTGTTTTAAGAATGACTTTGATTGACTAAGTCATTCTACTATGAATATCCAAATTAACTACAAAGGACATATGAAGGAAGACACTATCTGCATCCAGAGGAAAACCTCATAAATAGAAATTTGTAGAGAATGGTTTCACATACACACACATGTATACACACATACACACACACACCTATTTGTGTTTAATGGCAGCTATCTTTAGGGTGGGGGAGGGAGGGAGAAAAGGAAAGTTACAAGGTAACTTTATTGCATATTTAAAAAGAATAGCAAGTTGTACATAATAGATTTGTAGTTTCAAGTACAATCATCTTTTGTATTATACTCTGTTATGGAAATGTTTGTTTTATTCCATAATTAAAAATAAAATAAATAATAAATTTTTTTTTTAAAGGAACCCTTTGCTTAGACTCAAACCTATAGGAGTATGGGTGTCCTTTGAGTTGAATCTGTTCTTCAGATTGGGATTTTTTTACTTGCCTCTTAGATCAGCCATTAATCCTTCTTTTCTAAGTTGATGCTTCTAGTTGGGGCATAAACCTGCCTTAGATCAGTTTCACAGAACTATACAATTTTGGAATAAGAAGCAATTACAGGAAATATCTAACTCAACCTGTTCTTGACCAAAAAACCTTCTCTCCTTTTCTGCAACAAACATGATGATGTTTCGTGTAAAAACCCTCAGTGGGAGGAAAGTTCACAGCCTCTCAAGACAGCACTTTCCACTTTGGGATAGATACACTCATTAAGGGACTTCTCCTTAAATCAAATAAAAATTTGCCTGTTTGAAACTTCCAACCATTGCTCTGACTTCTGCAATCAAGCACAACAAGTCTAATCCTTTATGGTGCCCTTTAAATACTTGAAGATTATTACAATTCCCTCTCCCTCACCCAAGTAAAAATAATGCTAGACCTACAGACAGAAAGAGTTCAAAAGTCTGCATCTGCTACTCACATACTATGCAACTACTGACAAGTTATTTAAATTCACCAAGTCTCCTTATCTTCCTCTGTAAAACAGGCATACATTATTGTTGAATACTGAAAATGAATAAAATAATTCAATAAAAAATAAAATAGGTGTACAGTGAGACTCAAAAGTAATGATGTATATCACGTATTTCACGAATCTTAATGCCCTATACTCATGTGAGCTCTTATTACCTGCCCATTATTAGAGTGCTTTATTTTTCACAGTTTTATTCTTTGGGACCAATCTTCAGGCAATCAAAAACAATTTATAAAATGCCTACTTCATGCCACATACTATTCCAGGTGTTGGGGATAGAAAGACAAAGCAAAACAGTTTCTGTCCCTGAAGAGCTTATATTCTGATTAGCATGAGGCTTTTAGAAAAACCTGGAAAGATTTACATGTACTGATGCAAAGGGAGTTGAGCAGAAACACAACAGTGTATACAGTAACAGCAATACTGTAGGATGATGAACTGGGAATGACTTAGCTATTCTCAGTAAGAAAATGATCCAAGAATTTATGACAAAATTGCTATACATTTTTGGTGAAAGAAGTGACAGAATTTGAATGTAAATCAAAATGAACCTTCTGTAAATTCTTTTTTTCTTTTACAACAGGACTAACATGGAAACATGTTTTGCATGACTACACATACATACACACACTTATATGTATATATGTGTATATATGTGTATATACATATACATGTATATATATATATACATATACATGTATATATATATATATATATAGCCTATACCAAATTGCTTACTTTCTCAATGGGGATGGGGTGGGGAAAGAGGAAGGGAGAAAATTTGGAACTCAAAATTTTTTTAAAAAAAAATGTTAAAAATAATTTTTATATGCAATTAGAAAATATTTTTTATCAGTTATTTGTTGTTTATTCAGTATTTAGGGTTAGTATGACACTTGAGGAATTGGTTGCATTGTTGTACATATACAGATCTTTTTATATAATATGGAAATTTACAACTATTGATATATAAATATAACATACACACATATATATACATACATATCTATCTATCTATCTATATCTATCTATCTATCTATATATATATATAGGCAGACAAAATCAGGTCCTCTAGAAAGGTGATACTTGTTAGCCATGCTGTAGTGCCCTAATGGAGGGGAGCACAAAGGTAATCAATGCATGAATAAAGAATTACTACTATATGGTGTTTTGTATCTAGGAGTGTTGCCTTCTGGACCTAAGGGAACTTGTAGCACCTACGTACAAAGCAGGTAGTTTATATACCTGTGGGGTACTGGCTCTGCTTGAAACCAACCACTGAGACTATACAGGTCATATCCAGCACCATATGCTAACTACAGCAGGGTTCTCTTCTCCATTTCTAACTTTAGGAAGAAACTAGAGTGTGTTCACATATTTTACATTTATGGTGTTTAGTCACTAATCAGAGGAAGGATTTAGTCTATTTGAAAAGTGGATCGTATATAACCCCTCAACCCCTGTCATGTTCTCTTTATGGTAGCACATTCAAAGATTTTAAAATTGCAGCTCCTTCTGGATTCCTCAAAGAGTATCTGCACTCTTCTTTAAATGACTCTCCTCCTCCAGATTCAGATTGACCTTCACATCTGAAATGCCCTTCTGCCCTAAGACACATGGGACACTAAGAAAGACACCCTGTTTAATGCCATATAGGCCCTTAATCGTGGTGGAAATTGGATGCCCTTTCCTAAGATTCTTCATAACGCTTTCTGCCAGATCTGACACAGACAAGCAACAGCCCAGGAAGTGTAGTCCTTCAGTTTGATTACCTCATAAGCACTTTCAACCACCTGTTTATGAACATCTTTCCAATTTTCTGCATCAGCATCAGTTCCCAAAGAAGGATGATGGTTCTTTAGAGATACACCAGTAAGATTCACACCGCTCCACACAGGAACACTGGAGTCTCCATGATCCTCAAGGACCCATCCATGACAACTTGAAGAATGGACACCAAGTCTGCCCCCATTAGGTAATGGAAACAGGCAGAATCCAGATTGCAACCACTTCCAATAACATGGCTTTTAGGAAAGCCACTTAGCTTCCAGGCCACATATGTCAAAATATCCACTGGGTTGGAAACAATAAGCAGCTTGTAATTAGGACTATATTTTACAATATTGGGAATGATGAATTTTAAGATATTCACATTATGCTGGACCAAATTAAGACAACTCTCCTTTGATGTTGACATGCCCTAGTCGTAACAATGACCAGTTTTGAGTTTGCAGTCACGCTGTAATCTTTGCCAGAAACAATCTTTGACATTTTGAGGAAAAGGCTGCCATGTTGGAGATTCATCAACTCTCCATTTAGTTTGTCTTCTATTACATCAATTGGGGCAAGTTCATCAGCCAATTCCTTTGTTAAGATACTAATGACACATGCCATGCCAACTGCATCAACCCCAACAACAGTGATCTTGTTCTGGGGAAATTGGCCCTCCTTTAGTACATTCAAGATAAGCTGATTCATGTCACTTGATGCCATTTTGGAGGGTAGTTGGGGGTTTAACTGGTCAGGCTGCAAAAGTTCTGAGATAGATGTGAGGTTGCTGCTCCCAGGCTCACACCAAAATATTTTTTAAAAGAGCTTATATTCCACTGGATGTGAGGACAACATGTATGTGTGTGTATACCTACACACACATACAACAGATACAGGGAATTTTTGTTTGGGAGACAGGGGGCACTAGAAGTTGGGCTGGGGGAGAGGGATCAGGAAACCTCTTATACATGGTGTTTCTACATCAATGCCTGGTGGAGGATAAGGCTTCTAAATGCCAGAAGTGAGGAGAGGATGAATTCTAGATATGAGGGAAAATCAATGCAAAGGCAAAGAGATGAGAAATGATATACTATATGAGAATCAGTAAGAATGCAACTTGTGTTCATCCTTCGTTGCTGAAGACCAGGCCATAAGAGAAACGATGATATGTCTTGCACTTGACTTTGTTTTGAGTGAGGGAAGTCCGTGCAAGGTCACCAGACTCACTTCTCCTCCTAAGTATCAAGGATTAACATGAATATGTTATGAAGATTTTAAGATTTTTAAGGACTTTATATGCCAAGAAGAGGAATTTATAATTGATCCAAGAGGTAACAAGGAGACATTTGTGTTCATCTGAGGAAGAGAGGGACATGGTAGGATCTACACATTAGGAAAATTATTCTGGCAGCTTTGTGGAAGATAGATGAGAGTGTGGCAAAACTTCAGGTGGAGACCATTGGTAGACCATTGCAATAGCCTAGGTAGAAGATAATGAGGATGTTAACTAAGGTCATGTTAATCTGTTTTTTAAAATTATAATAAAATTATTCAAGTTATTTACATTTGGGGGAATGTTTGCTCCTTAATTATATATCTTGATCTTGAACCATCCTTCAGATACTTTCAGTGCAATAGGTAATGTTCAGAGAAGTTTGAACTCAAATTTAAAGTTATGTTCCTCAATAGTTACAATGACAGCAAATTCCATAAGTAAGTCACTGTTTATGGAGCACTGAAATATTTAGATTATCAAACTCTGGACTAGGTTAAGAGGTTGAATTTTACTTTCTAAATCATTACAGAATTTCTCCTTGATATTTGGGTTTTAACACGACATTTTCAGAACAATCTTTCTGTGACTTTCAGTTCAGTTATTAATGGTCTTGAACTCTTGCTATTATAAGTGCAGATCTTAATTCTTCCTTCACTTTGTTTTTTAACTTTCTAAATCATACTTTTTTCATGTAGCAGTCAGTGAATTCTGGTCATAACCATCACCTGAGGAAACAAAGCTACTGGTTCGAAGCATATTTTTTTTTGTTTTTTTAATATAAATTTATTTATTTAACTTTTTACATTCATTTTCACAAAATTTTGGGTTCCAAATTTTCTCCCCATTTGTCCCCTCCCCCCACCTCAGTACACTGAGCATTCTAATTTCCCCTATCACCAATCT
>CM053774.1:72619018-72707155 GCA_028658325.1 Potorous gilbertii | reverse complement strand
TAAAAGAGATCCAAAAAGAGAAACTCCTAGGAACATTGTGGCCAAATTCCAGAGTTTCCAGGTCAAGGAGAAAATAGTGCAAGCAGCTAGAAAGAAACAATTCCAGTACTGTGGAAATACAATCAGGATAACACAAGATCTAGCAGCTTCTACATTAAAAGATCGAAGGGCGTGGAATAGGATATTCCAGAAGTCAAAGGAAGTAGGACTAAAACCAAGAATCACCTACCCAGCAAAACTGAGTATAATACTTCAGGGGAAAAACTGGTCTTTCAATGAAATAGAGGACTTTCAAGCATTCTTGATGAAAAGACCAGAGCTGAAAAGAAAATATGATTTTCAAACACAAGAATGAAGAGAAACATGAAATAGTAAAAAGCAAAGAGAAGTCATAAGGGACTTACTAAAGTTGAACTGTTTATATTCCTACATTGAAAGACAATATTTGTAACTCTTAAAACTTTTCAGTATCTGGGATCACACACACACACACACACACACATGCACGCACACACAGAGACAGAGAGCACAGAGTGAATTGAGTAGGAAGGGCTCATATTTTAAAAAAAATGAAGTTAAGTGGTGAGAGAGAAATATATTGGGAGTAGAGAGGGAGAAATGGAATGGGGAAAATTATCTCTCACAGAAGAGTCAGGCAGGAGACATTTTAGTGGAGGGGTAAAGAGGGGAGCTGAGAGAAAAACATGAAGTTTACTTTCATCACATTTGAGCAAGGAAGGAATAAAATGCACACTCATTTTTGTATGAAAACCTATCTTACAATACAGGAAAGTGGGGCAGAAGGAGATAAGCAGGGTTGGGGGGGATGATGGAATGGAGGGCAATGGGAGGAGGGAGCAATTTGAAGTCAACAGTCTTGGGGAGGGACAGGATCAAAAGAGAGAATAGAAGCAATGGGGGGCAGGATAGGATGGAGGCAAATATAGTCAGTCTTACACAACACGACTATTATGGAAGTCATTTGCAAAACTACACAGCTATGGCCTATGGCCTATACTGAATTGCCTGCCTTCCCAAGGGAATGGATGGGGAGGGAAGAATGGGGACAAGTTGGAACTCAAAGTTTTTGGAACAACCGTTGAGTATTGTTCTTGCTACTGTGAAATAAGAAATACAGGTAATGGGGAATAGAAAGTTATCTGGTCCTACAGGACAAAAGAGAAGATGAGGACAAGAGAAGGGAGGGATGATAGAGGAGAGGGCAGATTGATGATAGGGGTAATTAGAGTGCTCAGTGTATTGGGGAGTGGGGAGGGGACAAATGGGGAGAAAATTTGGAACCCAAAATTTTGTGAAAATGAATGAATAAATAAATTTATTTAATAAAAAATAAAAGTAAATAAAAGTACTGTTTTATTGATCTAAAAACATCTAAAAAACCTGTCTGAAGTCTAGTTGTCACTTTAACATGCGTCCTATTAGATTTGCTGAGGGTAAGAGGATCTTGCTTCTCCCCATAAGTGGGATTAAGGGAGTTTTGCTTCTCAAGTAAGCAATGAATGTTTAAACTCAGGGAGTTAATGTACATCTTGTTAAATTTTTTTTTCTTCTGCTTCACACATTTATATTTAAATAGTTCTACCTGTATTTCTTTTTACTCTCTGACATATGACTTATGCAGGTTTTCTGAGTTTCCAAAGGTACTTATCTTATGTGGGTGATATTAAATAGTGTACACAGGACATAAGCAACATCATACAGACAAGAAGGAGAAAAACAACCCCATTGATACAGCGATAGTTTGTCGTAAGTATTACAAGCTTTGTCTGGCTTCCAATACTTAATTGCAGAGGCCAAAGAGAAGTTGAGGAGGAGAGGAAAAAGTCCAGGATGTTCCACTTCAAAGAATTATGAATGGGAAGAGAAAGGACACAACAAGCCATTTCTTCAAAGAGGATGTAGATGGGAAAGGTTATTTGAAGCAGTTATCAAATGTGCACCAAAAAAAGTAGCTACCACTAGAAGTACACTGCAGAATATGAGAGAAGTTTTGAAAACTTCATGAAATTAGACTTCGTCTTGTATAACTGATGCCATAACCCTGTGTAATTCCATTACAGATTTTTCAGAGCCTGGGTGTCCAATTCTGAAGGACTTATGATGAAAATACTATCCACTTCCAGAGAAAGAGCTGATGGAGCCTGAATGCAGATCAAAATACACTTTTTAAAACTTTATTTTTTGTTTTTTCTCTCACAAGATTGGTCACTCAAGCAACATAATAACATCTAATTCATAGTAACATGAGAATCTTTTGAATTTTGGGGGGAGGCACTAAATTCCAGTTAAATTTCTCCCCAGTATGCTCCTGATATGCCAGTCTAGTTACTCTTTCAGGAAATGTTAAGACCTGGAATGCAGTCTGGGAAAATCTGCTATTGACGAAGTCATGGTTGTCCTTTGTGCTCAGTAGTTGACCATCCTGATCGAAATTTTGACAGAAATGAAAGATAATCCTATTGTTCCATTAAGCTGGTTTTTAATAGGTTACTGTAACAAACAAACAAAATATCACTTGATGGCCATTTGATTTAGTAATCTGAGTTCTTGGATGACAGGTATAGAAGACACACTGAAGACTTTTCAACTTTTTACTAAATAGTAGAGAGCTTGTGCTCAGATGGCAAAAGGTCCAAGTACCTAAGGTCACCTTTATGCCATAGTTAGATATTGGAGTAGGTGTTTAGAGGAAGTTAGTGTTAACAGTCATCAGTTAATTATGTATAACCTGCAGAACTCTTTACAGGATCTTTGTGAATATCACAGTAATCATTTTCTCCACACCCATGCATACCAGCAACATCCATTAAGTTTTAACTATTTATTCTTACTAAGTCTTTCATCTTTGTGCTTCTATATATGCGTTGCTAGGAGCTTTTGAGGATGTAGACTTGGTTTTAATAAAATCCGTGCATGCAAGGACTTACTTTGGACCAAAGTTGATGGCTTAGTGATTGAAGCTACCAGACCAAATTCAGTCCTGCACTACTAGCATAAAAAGTTGGAATTCTCAGTGGATTCAAACTTGACTATCATCCAAAGGAATCATATGTCAATTTGGCCCGTGGTAATTATTTCTTTTTTTGAATGGAAACTCACTGTTGAGATCAAAATTCAAAAACAGCTTTCTTTGTTCTTCTGAACATTTTCAGCTTTCATATCTATAAAAGTTTTCACTAAAGAATTATATATCAAAATGAATCGAAAAATCAGAAACAAAATATTTGCTTTAATTTCACTTAATGATCTATTGGTCTTTTAAAATATCAGATGTATTATTGCTGTTTTGAATGATATTTATTTGTAGTCTATAAAAGACATTTAACAATAGATTGGAAGCAACCCTTTAAAAAAAAAGTGGTCAAATCTAATTTTTGTGTTAGTTTCAACACAAATATGCTGTACCTTCAAAGAAATCAATTGTAAAATGTATTCAAAGAAATCTGTTCATGATCCATGTCAAAACATTCAATGAAATAAATTTCATTGTCTGGAAAAATCTTTAACTAAACCACGAAGAGGGGGTTGAGGCAAAAAGAGGGCAAAGATCCTCAGTGTAGAAAATAGTAATAATGTAATCTCAAGGAAAAAAATCCTCAGATGGTTCAATATATCTAGTTAAATACAGTGTTGATTTTTATAAATAACTTTTTTCCTCCTCCCCCTGCCTTTAATCTGTGAAATGGTAGGAAAATTTGTATTTGAGTACTGGCATTTGAATGTAGAGATGTAAAAACCTGGCAAAGAATATAGTGTCTCTTATTTTAAGCAGTGCTAGGGGGTCTTACATATACTTAGAGATTCCTGTAGGTTTTACTTTGGAAGTAGATTGCTAGTAACTATCATTTTTTTAAAGGAACATCATGTTACACTATTTACACTGAGTCTTTTTTCCCTCCTTCCTTTCTTTCTTCCTTCTTTCTTTCTTTTTTTTTCTTTTTTCTTTTGTTTGTAACAGAGAATGCAATACAATGGACTCTTAAGCCATACAGCTGGATACTGTTTGGCATCAATACAGCATGTTCTATCCAAACCAAATTCCCTTCCTTAATCCTTTCAGCTGGGAATGAGATTCCTGGCATGATGTCCTCTGCAAGGAAAAGATATACAACACTGAAACTGCTTACACCAACAGGTTAACACCTACTTCACTTGAGACAATAAAATGGATGGGTCAGCTGGGAGGACAGTGTGGACCAGACAGAGAGGCTGAACTTATGAGTACTTTCATTCAATTCTTTGTTGGTTTTTCAGTGTTGGAATTTGGATTTTGGTTGATGTTTATAAACTTTATTTGCATCTTAATGATAAACAGGAAAGCTTTACAATTAGAACAAGGTAAGCAATTAAAAAATTAACTTCAAAATAAAGGAAAAGAAATTTATTTTCGTTTTCTTCTTTATACCAGTTCCAACTAAGCAAACTTCATCTGTACATGCTAAATTGGATTCCCCACTGAATCTAATTTAGTTTATTCATAAATTGTTGTTTTGTAATTAATGGTCTCACTGTAATCCAGAGGGTAAAGCTAAAGTTACCATAAAATTCTGTAGTTTAATCTGTATCTCTAAACTAGCATTATTTTTGCAGTTTTGGTTTTTTAATGCTCAACAGTCTGACTTGTTTATAATGAACAGACTTTTTGGCAGGCAGCACAGTCTTTTTTCTCCTCCCCCTCATACTTCTCTTCCTCCCCCATTTTCCAGGAACTCTATCAGCATGTCACCATTAAAACAGGGAGGGAAAGTTTAGCAGCTGTGGGTGTGTAATGGAGCAACCATGAATTTTTTTGCCTTTAAACCAATCTTCGGCAGGCCACATAAACCAACTTCTACCAATTTGCTGAAAGAACACATTTTGCCCATAGTGACAATGTTGCTCAGGAAGCTTGACAAATATCACAAAATACCTTCTATTGCTTTTTACCACTTGCAAAATAAGCTCCTTTCAGCCAGGTGGAACATGGTTTAAAATAGTAGCAGATCCTCATTCATTGGAAAGTCCTGTTCACATAACATCAACTTACCTGACTTACAGCAGAACCAGAAGTGAGGATAGAAGTTGAGGGCGTAAAACTGGCTGCTTTAAGCAATGTGTGCTATGGTTCCAATTATTTTAAGGGAGTGGATGTCCATGGATAATTGCTTACACATACACACATTCCTAATTTGGGTCTCGCTACTCCTAAGTAGCTTCATCATGCCTTCTCTGAGTGGGCCCTCTGCACCCTTGGGCTAGATCAGATTGCCGGAGTCATATATTCACTGGTAAGGTTTGACCATTAGCAAGCTGGAATAGCTGTCCCTGAGCTCTGTGATCAGCAGGTGGCATTCTGCATGACTGAGATCACTGTAGATTGCATACTAAAATAATCTTTGGGGACAAATAGAAAAAACATATGTAATGAAACCAGAATTTTAGGGGGAAAAAATCTAAGGGTCCAAAATAAGTTTTAAGGCATAGTTGTTATGATTTTCACCCAGAATCAGTATTATAGACATTTATAGGAGGCTGATAGTTTAGAAACCTGAAATATCTGTTAAAGTGTAGAATGAACAAAAAATGAGAGATTTTGGGAAATGATTCCGTTTTTCTTTGAAGACTATCAGCCCTCTTCATCTAAAGGCCAATCCATCACTAAACTAATTGAGCTCTTATGTTCCATTTTATTCAGGATGGCTTTTGAGCCAAGATGAACTTTGTCTAGAAGAATAGTGACTTTGTGATACATAAATCTGAATCTCTTGATATAGCTCAATATCTCTACTTACATATGGAAAGATGTATATGTACCTATATGCACATAGATGCATAGCTACAGATATATGAATCTATAGCTATCCAGCTATACATAATTGCATATTAAAGTTACCTAGAAATGGATACTATAGAGTTTATCCCTCTAGATAAATAAATCAATAGTCAAATTTCTCTAGGTAGATCTATATATCTATATCAATAGATTTAAATCTCTTCTTCTTTATATATGTTTATATCTCTTTAGATAGTCATCTTTGGATATCTCTCTGTGTGTCTGTGTGTGGAGAGAAAGAAAGGATGAGAGAGACAAAGAAAGAGACAGAGAGAGAGAAACAGAGAGAGAGTGAGAGAGACAGAGAGAGACAGAGACAGAGTGAGATGTTTAGATGTATCTAGACCTATATGGATCTAGACATAGAAAGAAAGAAATACATAGGCATATCTAGGTATACAAAAGACTATGAGAGGCAGCATGACACAATAAATAGGAAGTTGAATTGGAGTCATGAAGTTCTGGGTTCAACTCCAACTTCTAAGCTTTGGAACTTTGGGCGAGCTATTTAATGTGCTGTATCTATTTCCTCATTTGTAAAATATCTTTAAGGTCACTTTCCACTCTGAGTCTACAGTCTTTTGCCTAGAGACCTAAATCAACAGATCTATCTGTATCCTGACTTAGATTTTAAAATTGTCCCAAAACTACTGGATGTCATGCAAAATCAGTGAAATAGTTTTCTGGTTCTCTTTCTTTTGGCTTGGTGTTCACATAATGCTAAGATCCTTGTAAACAATTAAAAAAAGATCATCCCTATTCGTGAAATAATTTATTAAATTGTAGTAAAGGCAAAACTGTCTTGTTACAATCAACAGTATCATTTTGAGTAATTTGTTCTCCTTGACATATTCTAAAAAGAATAGCTTTCCCTCTAACATTAATGCTAAATAGATGGAAAGAGTATAAATAAAACACAAGAATATGCACAAATTGCATTTTAATTCCTATTTTTTTCCTTAAAAAGATGTCAAAGATAAATCAAAATGTGGCATAAATACACACTTTGCTACAAATGTGTAGGAAATGATGCCTAACACAGACTGAAAAAATGCCATTAATTTTCCATTTGTATAACTTGCCCTTGAACTTTGTTTGACATTTTACTTGCTTTGCAATATAAAATTCAAGATTTCTAATTTAAAGGAGGAAAACATGAATAGTTTTTAACTTTTTTTTAATGTAGGAATTATTTTTCTTTTTTGCTGTAAAGTACACTTTACAAATATCAAACAAAGGCTAGATGACCACTTTGGAGGAGGGGGAGGTAGGAAGCTTTTAAAGTTTTCTTACATATTTCTCCCCTTTACACTCTCCTTTCCTTTTTCCTGTTCCTCATACCTGGCACTCCATGATCTATCTCTGTGCATTTATACTGGCTAGCTCCCATTTCTAGAATGTACTCTTTCCTCATCTCTGCTGATCAGAATTCCTAGTTCCTTTGAGACTCAACCAAAGTGCCACCCTCTATATTAAGCCTTTCCTGATCATACCCCTCTCCCCTGAAGGAACTTGTGTGCCCCCCACACTCTATTGCCTTTTTTAAAAATCAATTTTGAATATATTTCTCCCATACTTACATGTGTATAAGTTAGCTCTTCCATTGGGAATTTAAGTTCCTTGAGGCCAGAGGCTTTTTTTCTTTTGCTTTTGTCTCCCATACCTAACACAGTGCTTAGCATGTAGTAGGTACTTAATAAATACTTAAACACAATAGCACAGTGGATACAGTCTGAGACCTGGAATCAGGAAGACCTGGGTTGAACTCTGGCCTCAGATGTTCACTGGCTATATGACCCTGGGCAACTCACTCAACCCTGGCTGCCTCAGTTTCCTCATCTGTAAAATGATTTGGAGAAGGAAATGGCTGCCCCCTTCAGTATCTTTGCCAAGAACACCCCAAAAGAGGTCACAAAGAGAAGGACAGGACTGAACAACAACAAGAAATTAACAATTAATGGTCAAGTTGGCCTCTGAACAAGATTCCTTCCAACTCTTAGGTTTTGTAAGTGTATCTCAAATTACCAACTAGGAGAGGGAAGAAGAGATGAGAAAATGTGAGAAACCCCTATATTAGGAAGCCATATAAGGCAAAAAGCAGGCCCCAAACCCATGGGCACATAGTATTAGATCCATTTGGGAAGGTGGGGAAGGCTTTTCTCATCGTATGCTTGAAGTTACAGGGGACACTTTCTCAGGCTGTAGGCAAGATTCAGGGTGAGACAGTCATCCTGAAAATAAATGAGCCAGGGTGCAGAAGTAGGAGAAAAAGCTGTCTGGATCTTAGACTCCCACAGTAATTAAAAATTGGACACTGTGCTAAGCTGTGTTAAATTCATGGAAGGGCAAGTGGAGCTAAGTTATGAATCAGAACAGGACACTGGAAAAAGCACAATTCTATTTGGTCATTGTCTGGGTGAGTTTAAGGAACCTCTCTGAGCCTCAGTTTTCTTGGGTGGATAATGAGGGATAAATTGACCTCTGAGTTATCTTTTAGATATAGACTTGTGATCCTATGATATCACCAAGGCCAGTATCAGCAATGCAAAGAGCACTAGACTTGTCATCACATGAAGTATGCATGAGATTCTAGACTCTTCCACGTCTACTATGGGCAAGCAGGAGCCTAGTGAATACAGCACCAGACCAGGCATAAGAAAATTCTGAGTTCAAATCTGGCCCCAGACACTTGCTAGCTGGGTAACCCTGGACAAGTCACTTAACCTCTGCTTGTCTCAGTTGCCTTATCTATAAAATGGAGATTACATCAGCAGCTATCTTCCAAGGTTGTCGTAAGGATCAAATGACATAATAATTTTAAAGTTCTTGGTCAACTTCCTGGCATATGGCAAGCACTATATAAATGCTATTGATTATTTTAATAAATAATCAATAGCAATAATAAATAATGTTATTGGTATTCTGACATGTGACCTTAAGCAAGTCACTTAATGCTCAAGGTCTCCATTCACTTATCTGTTAAATGATATGGTTGTCCTAATTGACTAAAATCCAATTTCTACAGAAGTCGTCTGCAACCCCTCTTAATTTTAGCACCTCTTCTCTTTATTTTCTCTTTATTCGGTTCGTAGCTGGATTTGCATATATTTCTTTTATCCTCTTGTTAGTAGATTTTAAGTTGCTTGGGGGCAAGGACCGTCTTTTGCCTCTTTGTACCGCCAGAACTTAGCACAGTGCCTGGCACATGGAAGGTACACAATGATTCCTTGCTTGCTTGATAAATACAACATATATAAACTTGGGGACTATTAGAAGAGTTACTTAAACACTGTGGCACTTGGCTTCTTGATGTGGACAGAGATGGAAGAAATGATTCCTAACACCTCTAAATTTTATGATCCCATGAACTGTGTTACATCTTGGGTTTCTAACATTCTGAGATTTTAGAGGTGGAATCAATTAAGAAACATTTACGAAGAAACTGCTATTTCCCTGGTAATATACAAGATGCCAGGTCTTCAAAGACAAAAATGAAACAATCATTGCCCTCAGGAAGCTGATGTTCTAACAGGAGAAAATCCAAGTAGAATGAGTTTAAATACTTGTCTTTGCTTTTTAGTGCCAGGATGATATGGTGACAAACTTCCTAATTTATATTCCTTGTACCCTCTTTACCTAGTGTTCTAAAGTCATCCCCCTCATCATATGTTCTCCTTAAGGGATTCGCAATAAATCCACTCTGAAACATCTGAGAGTTTGGTGAAAGAAACTTCCCAGCCTTCTGCCTGCACGATTCTGGTGGTCAACAAGCCCAGAAAAGGAAGAGGAAATCATAGCCGAAGATACCTAAAGAAAGTTCAGTTGGCTACATCAAGGACTGGCTAATTTAAAAGGGTGGCAATGTCATGAGGTTTGGGTGAATTGGGGGAGTCGTTGATGTCCAGTTTGAGAAGCTGTAACATGACAATGATTATTACTAAACATTTATTGAGATTCAGTGCCAGACTTGGAATCAGGAAGACCTGTGTTTGAATCTTGCCTAATCTGCTTAGCAGTTGAAAATCACTTATGGTCTAAGCCTCAGACTCTGCATAGGCAAAATGGGGATTCTAACATCCCCTATCTCACAGGGTTGTCATGAGAATTGCATGAGATGAGTAAACACCCTTTGACCCAGAGATATAAGTGCCAGGCTTACATACCCCAAAGAGAGCAAAGGATAAGGACCCATCTGTACAAAATATTCACAGCAGCTCTTTCTGTGGTGGCAAAGAATTAAAAATTAAGTTTCCAGGATATTTGTGGTCCATATATGTAATGGAAAACTATTGTTTTAGAATGACCTATATAATCCGAAGAGTCAGTGAGGTCAAGTGGAATGAGAGCTAGCCTCAAAGTCAAGATTTAAGCCCTGATTCTGTCAAATGTTGATCCTAAATGAGTTGCTTAATCTCTCAGCGCTCTAGGCAACACGTTAAAGAGGGTAAATTGCAGACAAAATGCCCATCTGCCTCAGTGGAGAGACTATCCTCACCTGGCAGGGTAGGTTTTCCTAGCTGGGGCAGTCTATCTACACTGTGTTATAAGATGGCAGTTTATCCTCCTCAGTTTATCAGTCCCAGGAACCATGGCTATATCATCTATTCCTTTAAAAAGAAATGGCAATATTAAAAACACCGTGATCCTCAGTGGTGACAACTTGTACATCAACTGTTACAAACATATTTGTATGTACACTTGTCAGTGTCTGCCTTAAAAAATACCTTTGTAGTCAAGGAAAACACTCTTATCTTTGGACTCGATTCCTTTTTACTCACTTCACTTTCTTCTTCAAGCCTCAGAGCTAATCACACCTTTCCCCAGTTGCAATTCCCCCACAGTCCCCTAATCTCTGGAAGAGATTTCCATCTGAGATGACCTCCAATTTACACTGTATATATTTTGTAGTAACATAGTTTTTTGCACGTTGTCTGTCCCATTAAAATGTGAGATCCTTAAGGGCAGGGGCTTAGTTGTTTTTTTTTTCCTTTTCTTTGTGTCATCATTGCTTAGCACAGTTTCTAGTTCATGTTGTTGAATAGTTGTTTCACTTGTGTTTGATTCCTCATGACCCCATTTGGGGTTTTCTTGGCAAAGATACTGGAGTGGCTTGCCATTTCCTTCTTCAGCTCATTTTTCAGATGAGGAAGCTAAGTGACTCACCCAGGGTCACACAGCTCGTAAGTACCTGAGGCTGGATTTGAACTCACAAATATGAGTATTTGTGACTTCAGACCTGGCAGTCTATCCACTGTGCCACCTATCTACCCTCCTGATTCATAATAAGTACTTAATATTTTCATACTTATTGGACTGACTATACTAAGTGAAATCATAGGTCCATATTCTTCATTCCTATCCCTAACCCTCTCTATATTTATTCCTATCTCAGTCTCTATATCTATTTATATAACAAGAAGCCTAAAATCATCATATACTACCAAATGTGGAGATAGGCAATCTATTGTCATTTGTGACTAAAGTTCACAATGAAAACACTGTCATCTTACTTATCTTGAATTTATACCCAGAGCCCCTTTCCTTATTTGATTCCTGTAGGTGTAGACAAGGACCACTTCAGGGACATATTGTGAGACCAAGGAGGATTACCATGGAGTACAAGAGAGAGGAGAGTTTATGACCATATTCAGAAATGAAGGATGGCAGAGTTTCATTTTCTAGTTTTCCCATAGCATCAAATGCAATTTTTATCAATGAACAATGTAACTTCTGTCCTGCAACAGAGAAATCCAGACAAATTCAATGGACATTAACTCAGTGGAGTTTACTTATGATTCCCAAGAAAGCAAGTGGGTTTTGATTTCCTCTGCAGAGGACGTCCGCAATAGGATGTGAAAAATAATCGGGGAATAATTAGATAAAACAGTAGTCTGGTCCCCAAAGAAACACTACATCTTTCTACAAGATACCTAAATTCAGCACAATCTTATCATGAGCTAGTATCCCAATGGGGATTCAAACTCTCACAGAGCATTAAAACTGGAGTGATTAGTGTCCTGAGCCTTGATGTTGGCTTCCTTGATCACTCTTCATCAAAATCCACATTTTTAAGCAACAGTACACTGCTGGACCTAAATTCAATGGTTTCCCAGAGACCAATTTTTACTGTCAGATGTTAATAAACCAGTGTCAGCATAGCTGCATGATTTAGATGTGCTTGGGTTGTGAGGACGTTAACAGTGGTTCATCACCATTGTAAATTACAGCTGTTCACGGCAATGATCAATGATTCCAGTCTGCTGATGTTCTGAAACATTTAAATTACATGGCTCTATAATTTTGTCTGTTTAAAAAAAGGAGGAAATTAAACTTTAAGTTTCATTAAGCATTATTTTTAAAAGTTTTTTTAAATGGACTTCAATATATAAAAGTTATCCTGTGATTTCTTACTAGCCCTTCTCTCACAAAAATAGATTGCTCATCTCACTGGGATTTGACCTTAATTAATCCTGTACTTTGTGATCCACCCCCTTGGTGAAACAGTCTTATCAAAAGGGATGCAAGCTTTGGGCTAAGATAACAATCGGTCATTAACTTCTGTGTGTGATGCTGGCTATGGTCCACAGGCATTGAATTCAAAACCCTTTGTACACAGTCATGTCCAGGATTTAGTGCTATATGGCAGAGAAACAAAATAAACCATACAGAACAGCATCTTTGCTCAGTCTATGTGGATTTGCCATGGAGCAAAGGACTCTGAAACATTCTTAATATGGCTTGGCTTTTGGCATTCCATACTGCTATGTCAGTTCACACAGGATTTAGGTGATTACACCAAGTCAAGTCTGAGAGAATTCAGAAGAAAAACAGTCTTATAAATGCCATTATTTAAGGCATAAATGATTTACAAATTTATTTTGGCACCTTTGGTCCTTATTTAAAAGGACCCTACTATTCTGTCCTTAAAGATACTATCTCACAGTAATAGAATTCCCTTGTTTACATAATGGAACTGCCTTATAGACTAGAAAAAGTCATTTGAATTAATAAATGTTTGTTGCCTGTTCTGAATTATACATAGTCCAGATTATGTATATACATGTACATATATATATATATATATATATATATATATATATATATATATATATATACATACATACATAAAACAGTTATCCATAAAGTCTGTATTATTTCAAAGCCCATCCTTCATGGTAGCAATTTTCTTTTTTTACTGTAGCTATTCAGTACCTCAAACCACCCCCCTTCCTCCAACTAGGTTCCTAACTTCTGGTATCAGCAATATGCCAAGTGATGATTTCTTAGCAGTTGAGCAATTAACCAAAGAAACATACTGCGATACTTTCTTCAACACAGTGGCAATGATCTTACATTTATATAGCACCTTTTTTTCCAGATTCTAAATCTAATTTTATAAACTACACACATTATATAATAAGCGGCTGTTTCAACCATTCAAGTATTTCTACTTGTGAGACAGCATGTATGTGCAACCCCGTGTCAAAGATGAAAACGAGCTGGCATGTGTCTCCCTTTGAAATTACAGGCATTTGGGGGAGAAATGAGAATGGAATTGATATGATGATGATGATGGTATTTTATCTTCTATATTACCCATTCCCCATAAACTTTCTTTTACAATGTCTCCTCACTTGATGCCTTCTTCATTTCTATTGTTAGATTTAACCAGGCAAAATGACTACTTTACGTAACTTTTTAGGTGGTCAGCTTGCTTTTAAGATCTCCGTTCTTTTGCTCACTAAGAGTCATTCCATGACTACTTCTTAAAGTGGTCTATTCACTTAGTGGGCATTACCTCCCTCTAAGTGAATACCTGAAAAATTCAAGATCTCCCATTGCATCCTCCAGTCATCCTGATGAATATCTGGTCACTGGATTCAGATGGCTCAGGAAGAGAAAGTGAGGCAGGTGATCTGCACAGCCCTCCCTCACTCAAAACAAAGTCTAGTGCAAGTCATGTCATCATTTCTCTGATGTCATGGTCTTCTTTGAAAATGAAGGATGAACACTAGATCTCTGTCCACTTAGCCCATGACCTGCAAATAAATTACAAATAATTTATTTGCGAAGAAATCTGCTTCAAACACTAGTCTCATTGCATCATTCCCCAATTCAAGGACTAGCAACGGTTCTCTAGGAATGTTCCTCAGTCTAGGAACTCAGTGATATACTCACCTTACTAATTGGAAAAAATTATTGCTATCATAGATACTATGTTTCATTCAGGTGATCACCACAGTTTACCCCACAAATGTCTTGTCCTTTCCTCCTTCTGTATCTTAAGATCAAAGGATAATAGATTTAGAATGGAAAGAGACCATATGTATCATCTAGTCCAATCTCTCTACTTTAATTAATGAGTTATTGAATCTCAGAGGGGAATATGTGACTTGCCCAGAGTGACACAACTAGTATGTGGTAGAAGAAGAATCTTAAGCCAAGTCTTTCTGACTCTGGGTCCATTTTCTTCTCTGTTATGGCAGAGTTGTCTTTACTTACATGGCTTTATCTGAGCAACTGAAAAAGGAACAACTATTTATTAAGCATCTACTATGTACAAAGTGATGTGTTAGGCATTGAGGCTAGAAAGGCAAAAGTGAAACCATTCTGGTTTGCAAGGAGCTTATATATCACTGCTTTGCTAATTGGGATTTTTGTTATTGATGGTACAGGTAAAATATGTAGAGAAAGAAAGGGAGGGAGGGAGAGAAAGAGGAGAGATGGAGGGAGGAGAAAGAGAGATGGAGACAGAGAGAGACAGAGCTAGACCTACACACACAGAGATAAAGGGACAGAGTATGATGGCAAGCAAAATAGGATCTTTTGCTGCTTTTGTTTTAGTGTAATGAAGTGCCTCTGATTGAATCTTGCCTTTATCAATCAAGAGTCTTTACTAGGAGTAAAGCACAGAAACAAGAGTTTCTTTAACTAGAAACAGTATATGTATTTGTATTGTTAATGTGATTAAAGATCTTCCCCATCCATTAATGGGCCTGCCCAGTAAGGGAAGTTTGATTAGGGAAGATTTGTAGGAACACCAACAGTTTTTCTTAATGGGGCACTGATTCTCAAGGGTTGAGATGTCCTCTGTCTCTAAAAAAAGATATAAATATTCTGATGGTGAGGTTTTACTTTGGGGCTTAGTTTTTGGTAAGAAAGTTTGAGTGCCAGATGAGGATTCTGGGAAGCTGCTAAGGAGCCCCTGGGCTTTGAGAACTCAGATGTCATGCTTCCCTCTCTGAGACAGTTGGGGTCCAATTGTCTGTTGAATTAAGGCAGAGGAGGCCATATCTGTTGATCTTCTGATTTCTCTGTATTTTCTTTGAAATTCAGGGTGCTGACTCCCTGAACTAACTGAATGATATGTGTACTTGATTAAAGGAATGACACATGTGCTTGATTAAAGTGATTATTAACCCTTTGAAAGTTGAAAGTTGCTTTCCTTTTATGAATGCAGACCTAAGAACCTGTGATAGCAGGCCCCTCCTGCGTATGTTAGGGTACTTACTTATGCACAGAGAGACAGAGACAGAAAGAAAGAGAGAGAGAGAGAGAGAGAGAGAGAGAGAGAGAGAGAGAGAGAGAGAGAGACAGAGAGACAGAGAGAGACAGAGACAGAGAGAGAGAGAGAGAAGGAGGGAGGGAGAGAGGGGGAGAAACAGAGATAACTGGGGGAATAAGCAAAGGCTGAAACTAGATGTGGCACTTAACCCAAGTCTTTAAGGAAGTCAAGGGTTCTAAGGCAGAAGTGAAGTGGCAGGGAAAGGGTAAGCACATTCCAAGCATGGAGATATTATCTGCAAAGCCATGAGGACTTGGAATGGGAGAAGGGATGTAGAATTTGAGGAAAAGCCAACAGACCAATTTGGCTGGAATGTAAAGTGCACAACATAAAAGGAATCTAGAAAGGTAGGTGGAAACCAGGTTGTGGAAGGTTTTAAAAGCTAGGTTAAATAGTTTGTAATTTTTTCTTAGAGACAGTAGGGATCCAGTAAAGACTTTTAAGCAGAAGTTTTAACATTATCTGACCTATATTTTAGCAGAATCAATTTGGCAGTTGTGTGGAATTTATCAATCTACAAGCATTTATTAAGTGCTTACTGTGTTCCAGGAAAGATTAACTAGCAGACTATTTTGATACTACAAGTAGGAATTGGTGAAGGTCTGAACAGGGGAAGTGGCCATTTGAATAAGGAGAAGGGGTCAGGTGTGAGAGATGTTGTCAAGGTAAAATAGGTAAGACTCTTTGGATATAGGTAGAGATCATAAAAAAGAAAGAATCAAGAATGATCTTAACTTTGTGAACTTAATAAATGTGGAGATTTTTATATTCTCAATAGAAATGGGAAGTCTGAAGGATGGGTGAGTCTGGAGGATAGTGGTTCATAATGAAGCTTGATCCATTGGGGATGATATATAGAATAGGCAGCATTCAAGACCAGAGCTCAAGTTACAGATGACTGATAATATATAGTTCAAGAAAGTCATCTACATATACATTATTGAACCTACAGAAGCTGAGAGTGAGTATAGAGAGAAGAAAGTCCAGAATAAGACTTAGGTTTAGAGATGAACAATTATATAACAAATAAGACAGGATAAAATAGGAACAAAAAACCAGGAACAATGACGTGGAATCCCAGGGAAAGTAGTGTGACCAGAAAGGGGAGGGTGGGTGATAGTTAAAAGATGAAGAGAGGTCATGGGTCATTAGTTTGCTCATATCCCTTAAGCAGTTATCAATAGGTGAATAGATCTAATTTTTATAATTTTCATTAGTTCCTTACATTTTTTGGTTGACAGGTTTTTATTAGTCATATCTACTTGGTTTCATTTATATGATCTTCCTTAATTATAATAAAATAGACTACTAATAAATCCAGTAAAGGGGGAACCCTTTCAGTTTCATCATATCTGTGCCGATAACTATTAGTTTTTCTAAAACTAGCTCCATTTTCATGAACTCTAGGTTCTCATGCTCAGTTACCTACTGGATATTCCACAATGTCAATGTGCCATAAGTGTTTCAAATTGATCCTGTCAAAAATAGAGACTCTTTCAAAACTTGCTTCTGGAACATGAACAGAAGTTCCGACAGAAACTAATGAAAATTTTAAAAGTTATCTAAGATAATCTAAGTATTTTGGCTATCTCAAATATATCTAAGATGGTCTGGAAGGTCAGCCATGGAACATATGCAGAATTGCCTTGTCTGCTTTTACCAGTACTAAGGACTTGGAATCAATCTTAAGCTCAGGTATTGCTGACTAGAAGCGGGTAAGACATTTCTGTGCATGCTCCATGGCTCTTGCTACACATGATTGATGTACTGACTATTTTTTTTAAAGTACTCTTTTCTCTCTCTATCTCTTCTTAAAATTATTGTTATAAGGAATGATTTAGTGGGGGCAAGTGGAAGAGATACTGGGGAATAAAGTGATGTCAAAACAAAATATATCAATAAAATTTTTAAAAGAAATAAAAAAAACAACTAAATATGAAGACTGATGGCTAATGAATTCCCAACACTATTTGCTATAGCAATTCATGTTCCTATATCTCCTCTTAGCCTGTGACATTTAGAGAGCTCTTCATGCTTACATTCAATTGAAAACAGTGAGATTTCTCCTTTGTAGGAATTGTGTCTGGGGAGTTTATGCCATAACTGTCAACACAGCCATAACATTTTAAAGAAAATTACACATATTAACAAGACAGGTTCTATTTCCTTAAGCGGTGATGTGTGTAAGTGTCTAGGTAAATCTTCAGGTGGAGGGAAGAGAAATGCCCACCTGGGCACAGGAGACAGAGTTCTAGCTGGTAGAAGAATAAGTAAAAATTGAAAGTTCAGGATTTCTTTTTAATTAGAGAATAGGAAAAATAGGAAATGAATAGGAAAACTAGGTGCTGTGATTCAGGCTCCAAAAATATACCCTAGAATATGAAGTCTGATTACAGGAGCAGTGAGTTTGCCTACTTATATGACTTAACCTAAACCTCCAAAGAGTCCATCTTTTTATTGTAGCTACTTCTATTTTCTGCTCAGTGCTGACTTCTTGAGGTACTTGTTAAATGACTCTCCTGAGTCTCTTGCCAACTTTGTTAGCTTGTTGTAAATGTATTGATAGGGTCTTTACTATCATTCAGTTTTCAACCATGACTGAGGTAGTTAGTCCCACACATCTTGCCTGACCCATCTATTTTTTTTATGAAATGGTGTATTCATTCATTTCACAAATACTTATTGATCATGGGCACCTTTATACAAAGTGTGACTGGGTTGGCTCAGGGTGATTCCATTATCAACGCTGGTAGTGTACTTTCCAGGAATGTACACATTAACAATGAAGTTGATGTACACATTGCCAGAGCTAGCTCAGCGTTTGGGAGGCTGCGAAGAAAAGTTTGGAAGAGAAGGGGTATTAGACTGACTACCCAATTGAAGGTCTGCAGAGCCACTGTGCTGACCTCATTGTTGTATGCCTGGGAAACTTGGACAGTCTACCAGAGCCGTGCCAGGAAACTGGATCACTTCCATTTGAACTGTCTTAGGAAGATTCTGAGGATCACGTGTCAGGATAAGGTACCAGATACTGAAGAACTTGCTTGAACTTAACTGCTGGGTTGGCCACATTGTCTGAATGCAAAATATATGCTTGCCAAAAAGACTATTTTATGGAGAACTCACATGGGGCAGGCGATCACATAGTGGTCAGAAAAAGCGATGCAAGGACACTCTCAAGGTCTCTCTCAAGAACTTTGGATTTGAATGTGTGACATGGGAGACACTGGCACAGGAGCACTCAGCATGGCATGCCCACATCAGAAAGGGTGCTGTGCTCTATGAACAAAGCAGAATTGAGACAGCACAAAGTAAATATAGGATGCGCAAATTTGGAGTATCCACCCCAAAAATTCATACAGACTATCTGTGCCCACCCTGTGGTAGAGCATTCTGAGCTCATATTGGTCTGATCAGCCATAGTTGGACACATTGAAATTCATTTTATCATGGTGATGTCATTTAGGTCCTCTTTGAAAAAGGACAACAACAAACCAACCAGAGATAAACAGAATTTTATAGACATTTTATATAAATATATTTTATGAAATTTTTATGATGTACTTATATTATTTATACATTTTTATTAATATGTATTTATAAATATATAAGTATATTTATAAAAATATATTATAATTTATTTATTTATAAATCTTTATATTTATATATATTTATGTTTGTAAGTATATATCATGAAGTATTCATTTATTTATTCATTTAAATATATAACTATATATTATGAAAGATAGACAGATAGATAGATGATAGATAGATAGATAGAAATTTTATATAAATAGAATCTGAGTTGGGAAAACCATTTAGTACAACCTATACCTGAAAAAATATCTCCAGTACAATAAACTCCCCAAATTGTTGTAAGATATTAGGATTGAGAAGTAGAAAGGACCTTAGAGGTCATTTAGTACAACCTTCTCAATTTTAAAGTTAAATTTTATTTTCAGATCCACATTTTCTTTCTTGCTCTTCCTTTCACTCCTAATTGAGAGAGCAGGAGAAACAAACCCCCTGTTACAAATATGTACAGTCAAACAAAGCAAATGTCTGAATTGCCAATGTCCCCTCCCCCATTCTATGATTTAAATGTCTCAATCTGTAGTCAATTTCATCCACTATTAGCACATTTCCTCATGTGTTCTCATGAGTCTGGTAATTGTGTTGATTAGAGCTAAGTCTTTCAAACTTGTTTATCTTTACAGTACTGCTGTTATTGTACAAATCATACTCCTAGCTCTCCTTACTTTCATCTGCTTCAGTTCATACAAATCTTCTCATGTTTCTCTGAAACTATCCTTTATATCATTTTTATAATACAACAGCGTTTCATCCCATACATATACCATAATTTGTATAGTCATCCCTTAATTGATAACTATCCCCTGTTTCCAATTCCTTACTATCACAAAAAAGGAGGTAAAATATTTTTGTACATAAGGGTTCTTTTCCTCTTTCTTTGATCTCTTTAGGACACAGACCTAATTGTGGTTTGAGTGGATCAAAGGGTATACTCAGTTTAATAGCTTTATGGGCCTAATTCCAAATTGCTTTCTAGAATGACTGAACCAGTTCACAGCTCCACCAACAGTATATTAATGTACCTGCTTTCCCACAGCCTATTTGGCATTGCCAATATGATGGTTGTGAAGCAGAATCTCAGAATTCTTTGAAATTGCATTTCTCTAATTATCAGTAATTCAGAGCACTTTCCCCCGTATTAACCCTTATTTACCAGGTGAGGATGTAACTAATCTAACTGAAGTTCCATATATTCTAAGAAGTAGAGCTCAGGTTTTAATTTAGTTTCTATGATTCTCAAATCAGCACACTTTACCACCCTGGAGGCCTCCCATCATCTACCTGAAGAACTCCAGTAAGGTGGAAATGATTCTATCCTACAGCAGTCCTTTTGACAGCTCTAAATGTTAGAGAAGTACAAAACTTTGATGGAACTTATGATGCCTGGGACAATGTGGACTGTGTGACCTGGATTTAAGTTCTATCTAAAAATTATTTCTCAATGACGGAAAAACCTCGCTCAAAGATGCCCATGTAAAGTAGGTTTCTACTTTCTGAAGCACAAATAATCAAATAACTTGGTGTGGCACAGAGAAAATGGGAATATAAAATAATCATGTGCAAAGATTTCCTCTATAAAAATATTATCAGTGAAAGATCTATCAAAGAACACTAAACAATGAGGTTGATATGAATAAAAAAGCTAGGTAAAACTAGAGGATAGATTGCCAAGTCCAGTGAGTCCATTACATGGTGACTGCTTCGCCACTGATGAGCCTCTCTCCTTAGACACAACAAGATAGGCTTGTTCTTGGACAATAGATATTTAATGATCAAACCTTCTCTAATTTGATAAAATCTCTGTCATCACTGCTGAGAACCTGAGTCATTTTCATGTCATAATGTGGGCTAAAAGTTAGCATTCTCTTGGACAATGTTCAGGTAACCCAAAGGCCAATGGAGATATAATTGCTAGGTATAAGTAGGCTGAAACACATTACCAATGAAGACTTATGCCTAACAAAAGGCATAAAATAAATTATCCAGGAAAAAAATTATCCTTCAGGAAATGTATGTTTTGAAGAAAAGGAAAGGAGTGAGACTGAGGGACAGATGGACATGTGGACAGACACAGTGGTGGCATGGTAGCCACAAAATGACTTTCAATTATTCCTAGTATGATCTTTGGCACTTAATATCCCTGGGACCTCATTTCCTCATGTGTAAGAAGACAAAGTGGAACAACATGGAACTACACTTTTATGGCCTTATGAAAATGTAAGAGAATGAAGAGGAAGGTCATATATAGTGATCTGGGGAGATCCTTCATGAGAGTCAAGGACAAGGAAGGAAAAGGTATGTTGTGATTCTACAACAGGTTGTATGATTTTATAACAGCTTGTATGATTCTGCAACATGTATGTTGTGGAAGGAATCCTCACACTGTTGAGATCACAAATTCACTGAAATGCTGATATGTAAAGACTGCATGGACTATACATTTGCCCTGAATGAACTTCAATTCAACAAATAGTTGCAAAGTATATGGTATGTGAGTGTATTGCATGATGCGTACACAGTAGAAGAAACACAAAGACCATGGCTATAAATCAAGTCAATGCTACCCTCCTTTTGGGAAGTTTTGCTATGAGGTGTATATTCTGGAATCCAGTTGGGCAAGGGCATTCTTCCTTTCTTACTTAGGAGAGGTTGGCATAGCACTCTGACAGGCACCAAGGAGAGCATAATCTCTGACCTCTTACAGCAGAAAAGGCAACACCTATTATTGAACACCAGTATCAGTCAAGTGGCATAGTGCATAGAATGCTAGACCAAGAGTCAGAAAGACCTGAGTTCAAATCTAGACTGAGACAATTACAGTTATCCCTTCCACATCATGGTGACTATTAGGGGTGCAGCCCCGCTGTGATCTAGAAAATCCATGTACAGTTTTTTGACTTGCCCTTTGTACCAGAGAAGAAGTCTGAATTACGGTATTAAAAGGTAAAATATATGTATATTAATCACATTTTTGAGTTTCTAAACTTTTTCTGTGTCATCTGCGAGTCTTCTTGTATCATCTTCCACAAAATTCTCCCCAAATTTCCACTTAAGTTCTTAAGCCAACCATCTGTTGTTATCTAAACAATGAGAAAAATCATGATGTGGAAAGGATAACTGCACTAGTTTTGTGACTTTGTGGCTATAAGCAAGTCACCGCCTCAGTCTGCCTTAGTACTCTTGACAGTAAAATGAACAGCAGTGTAACAGCACCTACTCACCAAGATTGTTGAAAAGAATTTGATAAAATCTTTTTATCAATTTTATGAAAAGAAAAATGAGGTAATATATGTAAAGTACTTTGCCAATCTTAAAGCACTATACAAGTGCTATTGTAATCCTCCAAATCATAGGATTCCTCTAAGTCTCCTCTGCTACCTAAGAGCACAACTTTGTTATATATTTAAAAAAATATGTCCCCCCCCAATTTAGTTATTACCATTGAATGGATAAAAAATTTACTCTGCCTACTCATTCATTTGCTTGTATGTAAGGGAAAAAACCAAACTGAATTTCCTAGCATACGTAATATGGAGCTTGGCTAAAGAATAGTTTCTAGATACGGCTGAAATAGTAACCCCTTTCAAGGAAGGGAGAAAAGACTGCCAATTTGAAACACAGTGATTCCGTCCTGAACAAAAGCAAACCTAGTTCTACAACAATATGAAGCAGTAGTTCTATAACATCACAAAGCTAAATGTTTTCATGAGTTTAAAAGCTTGTTACTTTCAAAGTAGAAGCTATGACAACTACGGAATAAGCAGCATTTTAGAATTTAATGGGCAACTCTTTTAGAGTCCACTTCAGTGATGATACTGCCATAGAATATGAATTGAGAATAATATTGAATTTCAAATAAGGATTTTAAAATCCAAAATGCAATTCACTGGTTAAGCAACAAATAGAATTGAGAATAATGAAAAATAGAGAACATATTCCCCTAGTCCATCAACTCTTTTACTCAAGTCTACAGATTTACATTGGATTTCACAGAAATGTCTGAAGGACGGAACCCTCCTTTTGGACATCTTTTCCCCATAATTTTCCCTCTTTTTGGTGATAAGTGACTTCAATTAACTTTAACACATATTTAAAAAGTTGATGGCAAAAAAAAATACACCTCCAATGATCATGGTAGACAAAATATAGTTAGGTGTGACTAGTAAACAGAACCACCATTTATATTTAAATGTGTAAATCTTTCCCCTACTCAGCAGAACAGGTGGTGCATGTGTGGTGTATAGCAAACAGAAATTCTTTTGGCTGCCACTATGTGAGAGTGTGGATTCCAAATACGGACACTGTCATTCCTTCTTTATTTTGACTACCGCATGAACCGCAAGTCTTAATGCCAGCTGACAACTACATGATACTCACCCGCTAAGTGTCAGCCTCTGTCAACATGTCACACTTAAAACTAGAAAGTTGAATAATTCAGCCCTATACACTCACTCTAGGTCTCCCATTTTGAACACTTTTGATTATACCATTGGGGGAAAAAAACCACTTTTTTCCCCTTTTGCAAATCCAAATTCAAGATAGGACCCGTGGTAAGTAAAACCATTAAAAGCAAATGAATTTTGGATGGCATAAATAAAGCACAGACTTTGAGTGACATTTTCAAGAGCAAAAGATAGAGTGAAGACATTTAAATGAAGCAAAGTCTTTAAATTATAAATAAATATGAAGGGAATGTTGCCTACACTCGTTTTTCACCATTTAACCAATGAATGTGTCTTCTTGTGCAATTTAGCAAATGTTCTCCCCCTTGAAAATCCAGGAAAGAAAGCTGCACTGACTGCACTATATAATACCTGAAAATAGAACATCAGTAACTGAAGACATACACAATTTGTCTCCAAATCGCACATTAGTCTTTCACATATAAGGACAGAAACTATTTGAGGACAGACTTCTAACAGTTATTGTAAAGCATTAAACTTACAGAGACTGTTCTATTAAGAAGATGATGGACAGAGTCTATCTACTTGTATAATGAAGAAATAAATCCTTTCTGTACTTACTTCATTGGAGAAATTGTTCACGAACAGTTACCCTTATGTACGCATCCCATGTAATGCTGACAAGTTCAATTTCAACTTGGGTTAATGGCCACATAAATGCTGTTTACACAAGTTACAGTTGCTTGGAGGCAGCAATGATTTCTATTTTTTCTATGTTTTGCATTACTAGATAGGTTTATTCTAACTTGCTGTTTAAGGGATTGCTCTCCCCTTTAGAATGGTGGGTAAATCTAATTAACATTAATGAGAGTTCTGAGCACATATTGACAGGATAATAGACCTTTCAGGATGGTTCCTCCCCTCTTGCACTACCACTCCCCTCTTGCATACTAGCTGATTATTTCATTAGGCAGCAGTATGAACCCAAGTGGGAGAACACACACACTTTGTGGAAATTAAAGGGAAAAGCTGCATTTATCTACATTTTCACTTACATTAGACCACCCTTCCCCCTCTCTACCTCCTTCAAGAAATCACACTCACTGGGGAGTCTAATTCTCCTTAGATTAGAACCTGAAAAGGATATTTTTCCAATCTTCCCTGAATTAAATGCCTTCTCCCACCCATCTTGAATTGCACAGAACCTCGTTTCAATTTAGTATAAATAAGACTCTAGGGAATCACTGTAAATTGTTGTAAGGCCTAGGTTACTTTGTGGAGTTTGCTGCCCTCATATTGGATTTGATTAGCTGGATTGGGTGGACTGTCCACTAGTGAACAGTCACTGAATTGGTGTGGACATTTGTCTGTTTATTAGAAATAAAATTTGAACTTTTTATTGATTTTCATATTTTCAGCAAAACCATCTGCGGATTGTCTGCATACCTACATTATATACAGACATATTATAATTAAATTTTATCTGAATGTTATTTCTCTTCCCTCTTTAACTCCATAAAAATAACCTTTATATTTTCATGACCATATTTACATTTTATTCCACATACTTATAGGTCAAAATTGGATAATTTACAATTTTCATATATTCTCTTTGACAGTGAATTATACTCCATTATAAGTGTGCTCCAACATACATATATATGTAAAACACATAATGGCATGTACATTTATATGCATATGAATATCCCTGGAGCAGAGACTCCCTTGCAAAGGGATTGTCATCAATGGTCAAGTTCCCAGGATGTTTCTTTTTGCAGATGACTATAAAAGCAAGCACTCCAACATATACAGGAGGGCCTACTGTACAGGTCTTTCTAAAAAGAAAGCAACTTTCTAGAGGTCAACAATCACTTTTAATCAAGCACATATATCATTCACTTAGTTCAGGAGAAAAATTCAGCACCCTGAACTTCAGAGAAAATACAGAGAAACAGAGTTCAACCAACAGACAGGACTTCCAACTGTCTGACCATACATCACAGATCAACAGACAGATAACTGTCCGACCATACGTACATAGTTACCAGAGAGAGAAACACCAACATTTTGGTTTTCACAGCCATGGAGGAGGCTCCTTAGAGGCTGCCCAGAGTCTCACCTGGGCAAACAAACATTTCCAATCAGTAAGCCCCAAAACAAAACCTCACCTGAAAAGTGTATTTATACACTTTTCAGAGCCAGAGGTCATCACAGCTCTTGAGAACTAGTGCCTTAGAAATTAAGAAAAGGCATGGGGCTTCCTACAAATCTCCCCTAATCAAACTTCCCTTAATGGGCAGGACCATTAATGAGTGGGGAAGATTTCTAATCTCATTGGCATTACAATGACATTCTGATAAATGTGCCATGTTACACAGCATTATAGAGCTTCTTGAAAAAGATCCATAATCATTTAAAAGTTTTATTGCCTACCCTAACTCTGTCTTTCTCTCTCTCTCTCTCTCTCTCTCTCTCTCTCTCTCTCTTTGTGTCTCTTTCTTCTTTCCTAACCCCATCCATCAAGTATGAGTATATAGTTAATTCTTAAGGAAAATATATGAAAACCCTAACTTTTCAGAAAAAAAAATATACTTTGTATGCATATATACATAGCTATATGTGATATATAGGCTACTTGGCTGAATGAAGTGAGATACCAAGCTATTTTCCAAAACTCAACCACTAAATAAAACCATATATATATATATATATATATATATATATATATATATATATATATATAGCTGTATTATGAAATACTATCATGTTTATACATCAGTGTATACCTTCCTTTTAATAATGCATACTCAGAAGATTAATTTGAAGACATTTTTTCTAGACACATTCTGGATTATGATTTTTGGTGTCATAATGAGTCTCACTAGAAATTTCAAGAGTGAACAAGTATAGTTCTAGTTGAATCCAATACTTTTCCCCTTTTGGGAGAGATCAGCTAAATCTATCAGTTAAGAAGAGTTTGACCCATTTAACTATGCCATGGCCAAAGCCTTAATCCTAACAGATTCACTTTAGAGTTCAGATTTTGCCATTGATAGTACACTAACTCAGAGACACAAGGTCAACGCATGAGTTAAAAGAATTATTTTCCCTTTCACTAAGAACTTTTAGTAGCAAAGAGAGCGTAAAATTCTATATGTTAAAAAATATTAACATGATTTGAAGACAGTTATTTTTATTCATTTAATGTTATTTCATATCAATAGCTACAAATTCCTAAGTATATTATGAGCTAATTAATTTGTTAAAAAAAAAAGATAGCAACACTATTTAGCTTCTTAGTTCAGATTTTTAAAATAGTTTGTACAATGAACTAATTAATGGAAGAAATATCTAAAAAAAAAACCCTTGTATATATGTCTCTTCTCAGGTACTTTCTAAATGAATTTTCAGAGTAGACTGGGAAGAAATCTAGATTATAGGTCACACATTTTATGATTAAAAATCATGTACAACTTCTTTTCAAAAGTTCTTTTAAATAAAAGTATGTTTTTCCCCATTTTGATAATATAAAAATAAGCATTCCTTTAGTCTAGGATATAAGTATTATCAAGTTATAATGAAAACTAGCAGAATGACATAATGAAAGCATTCTTAGATGCAGAGTCAGGGTACTTGGTTTCAAGTTCGAACTCTGAACCAAAGCAGACCTGAAAGTCATTTCATCTCTGTTACCTCAGTTTTTCTCATCAACAAAATGGGAATTATAATATTCTACCTACCTCATAGACAGCCATGAGTCAAACATGGTACATGTTTTGAAAAACATCATAAATATGTATATGTGACATCATTTTCCTTAGCAAAGTTGTAGCACTATGGACAGAGACAAGGAAGTCAATGAACTATGTTAGCACTACATAAAGACAGTACTGAATTGCTAACAGCTGAGTTATCAATATAAGCTTACAGAAAAGGAATATGAAGTGTTAGCTTAAGGAGAAGGAAAAGCAGACAAGAATGTTAGTAATGATAGAATGGCCATTTTGATGGAACTTTGTTGCCTTTGGAAGGTAATTGAGATAGTAGAAAGCTTTTAGATTTTGTAAAGAATATGGATGCATTTTTTAAATCCCTGGGAGATTCCTATTGGAGTTTTGTCAACTTTGTGTCTACCTAAGACACAAGGTAGCTAGAAGGATTTTTATATTATTATATGTTATATTATTGTATATGTTTATGTTTCTCTTACCTTAATTTGTTTTATGTGTTGTGGCTAAAGTTAGTATTTAAGTCTCCCAGCATCAATTGAATTTGTAAGAATAAGTCCTCCCTGAGATGTTCTAGGTCTAGATCTTTGATATTGCATTTGTCTGAGACTCTGTTCCTGCAATATACTCTAGGCACCATCTGGATGCAATAGACAAGAGATGTCTTAAGTTGACCATCATAAATAAACATCCACATAAAATATACACACGCACACACACACAATACTATGTAGGAGCAGCTAGGTGGTGCAGTGGATAGAGCAGGAGTCAGGAGGACCTGAGTTCAAATCTCACCTCAGATACTTGACACTCACTAGCTGTGTGACCTTGGCAAGTCATTTACCCCCAATTGCCTCATCCTGAGTCATCTCCAGTCATCCTGATGAATATCTGGTCACTGGATTCAGACAACTCTGGAGGAGAAGTGAGGCTGGTGACCTGCACAGCTCTCCCTCACTCAAAACAAAGTCAAGTGCAAGTCATGTCACCATTTCTCTGATGGCATGGTCTTCTTCAGCAATAAAGGACAAACACACACTGTATGTTTCTCTCTCTCTCTCTCTCTTTCTCTCTCTCTCTCTCTCCCCACTTTTTATACCCATTGCCCACCTTGTTATTAGTGCCTGTTCAGAATTACCCAGTGAGGTAATGTCATCTTATCCTATACAATTTTGACACAATCAAAAAATGAGTTTGAAAAAAAAAGATTTTTTGGTGATCAATCAACAAATATTCAGTAATTGTCTACTATGTAAAAGTACTGTGCTGGATTGCTAATAGGATATAAAGACTAGTGAGACATAGTATTTGCTCATCAGTAGCTAATAATCTAATAGGGCTATAAAATATACAAATAACTTTGTCAGAATATGTTAAGCGACTAAGAGAGGCATATACACAATGCCGTAAGGTTTCAAAGGAAGGAGAGTTGACAGTTAATCAAGTGATAAGGGTGACATGTTAGCAGGTATAAATGGTAGGGGAGAAATGTTCACCTAAGGGAATAACATAAGCCAAGGCTTAGAGGGAGGAAAGGAGAGGATATGTTGTTGGAGATAAGTAACACAGTAAATAACAGTATGGCTAGAGTACAATCATAAGCAATGGTGGTACGTAAAGCTGGAAAAATAGCTTGGAGATAAAGTCACTGGAGGACATTAAATACTATTCTGAGAAATCTGGATTTTATTCATTAGGCAACAGTGAACCCACTCTTATCCCCTCTCTGCCACTTAATGGCTCTCTTTTTTAGAAAACTTTTGAAATCATTGCATTGCTACCTTCCCAATAACTAAAGAACTGAATCAGTCCCCCAGTGATTCCCTACAATGCCTTTTCCTTTCTTAAACATTTGAGTACATAATGAAGTTGAAAGAGCACTTTGTTTGAAGTAAGAGGAATTGGGATTAGATCCCAACTCTACTACTTACTGCCTCCATGACCCTGGACCTTATTTTATCTCTAGGTGCCTATTTCTGCATCTGTAAAATGAGTGGGTTGGATTAGATGACCTCTATGGTCTTTTTCTGTTCTACATCTGTGATTTTATTTCATCCTTACTCAGCCTATTCATTTTTCAGAATCATGAGTTCCATTTTACTATGGAGGTGGTTGAGAACTATTCTGGTCATGATTTTAGGTCAATCATCAGGGGCGTTCTTTGTACATCATTCAATAACTGGATTTACTGAAACCTTTGGGCTTCAGCTTGCTATTCCACATCATGGATGGGTTAAATTTTTCAGTTTGACGTACTGGTAGAACATGTTGGAGATGACTCTGCTATCAAGTAATAGTAAACTTATATATTGGCCTTACTTACTGTTAGGTGGTATTGGTATTGTAATACCAATCACTGGTATGAATAATCTATAAACATCATTATATATTGTATATCATTTCAGAAATACATATATAACACATATTATAAGAAATAGAAAAAAAATCAAAGAAGTTGTTGAGTTCGTGGTAGGTGCTCAATAAATATCTGTTGATTAAGAACCAAAAGATCTTCATGAAGGATGGAAGATGTAGTCTCGGGATTATTACATCAGTTCTCCTAGATCCAATATCCAGATTCCACTACTTGCTAATTAGCTAAGATGTATAATTGATGCAGAAACCCACAAGTAAACTATTCTTCCTACCTAAGTTCATTTTATTCTGACCTAAAGAAATAGCAAAGAAAATAGACATTTGCATAATCTATACATACATTATGCATACATATGTACGTAAATATCAAAAAAGGATTGTACGTAAAACTGCAGTTGTCTATAATATGTGTCTTTCTTTTAAGAAAGTAATATGACAAACCTGTGACTTTAAAAAGCTTTCCTTCCTGTATGGTCTTCTTTCTGGCTTTCCTTTTATTCTACAACAGCTCTTTCTAAAGGAAAATTCTATGTATGTTTACCCTTAAGAAGCATCAAGACTTTGACCTTAAACTTTAGACTGCTTTCCCTAGACTGACACTTATTCAGAGCCCAAGAACGGAAACACAGTGCCTGAGCAGTTTTCAGTATGTAGGTGGGGCAGCCCTCAAAGACACTTTCTTGCCTTTGAAATAATTTTTGTTGCTGTCATGGAGATAAGTGTCAGAAAATGTTTTGAACCAACATGTCTGAGCAGTGGCTCTCCATAGACATATATGTCTGATGTGACTTTTTGTTGCCTTGAACTGTATTTTTCCAGAGGTCAGGGGCCATGTCATCACTTACTGCTTTTCCAAGGTGTAGATTTAATCAATGCTCTTGGGGTGGCAATAATAGACTTGGAGGTTCCTGTTCTACTAACCCTCAACCTTTGGTAATTCCTCCCATCCACCTTCTTTACTTTTTCTCTTAAGCTGCCAAATACTGCTGAGAGAAATAATGAGATTGGGTTGAATGGACTTACTAAAAATGTGTGCTATTTGTTCTCGATTGAACACAGTGATCCTTTCAATAATCTATTTGATTCTCTACTACATTTCTCACAGCTGTTCTACATCTTCTCCTGTCTTCTCAAACTCCAAATCAAGTAGATTTTCTTGTAAAAACAGATGGCATTTCTCCAACTTCACTGAAACATTGAGACCATCTGATGTGAACTCCCTCAACTTTCTTCCTCTGCTACTCAAACTCTCATTGAACTTTATCACTCTTTCTTTCTTCCTTTTAGTCCCAGAGGAGAAGGTGACTTTAGGTCATCTACCTGGACCCTTCATCTCATTTCTTTCCTCTCTCATTTGTGACTATGTTCCTTCAAATTTCCCTTTTTTTTCTCATCTTGTATCACCTCCTGTGCCCTTAGCTTAAAAAATATGTTGAAGTCTCTTCTGTTTTGAAAATGAAAATAAACAACAATGCTTTCCAAGGCTATCAAAGTCCTTCTGTTTATCCCTTTCTTTTCAGACTTATAGAAAAAATTTTGAATTCTCTTTTTCATGACCGTCTCTCCAATTCTCCACAAGCTTTTGGTAATGTGGCTTTCATCTTTCCTGTTTTGTTAAGTAAAGCTTTCTTAGGTCAGTCATGATCTTCTTATCATCAAATCAAATAACATCTTTTCTGCACTTGTCCTTCCTGACTTCTTTGAAGAATCTGATATTATGGACAAATGTTGTCTCATGGATAAGTAAGATATTCCTCCCCCTTTTTTGAGGGGCTTCCATGGCACAGTATTCTTATGTTTATTAATTCTTTTTTTCTTTTGTCTTATTTCCTGGATCCTCATCCCTCACCTACCCCTTAAAAGTAGGTGTCAACCCAAATTTCTGTATATGGCCTCTTTCACTTTTTCTATTTTCTCTGTTGATATTCTTTTCTCTCATGACTTCAATAAGCACGCTATGCAGATGGCTTACAAATTTTCAATCACTTTTCCAAAGTTCTTGTTCTTTATTTTAAACTTCCTACCATATATCTATGAAATGCTAAGATGAGCTGACTTTTGGACATGCTGGATTTGTTGTGTCAATGGGACATTGCATGAGATTGTTTCACTGACACTTAAAATTAAATGTGCTTAAAATTCAAGATGCTGGATAAGGAAATCTCCTCCAGTAAAGCAGCTCAGCATCTTTTCATCAACTTAAAATCATAGAGAGTTGCCTAGAATATGGAGAAGTTAAATGACTCATAACAGGGCCACATAGCTAGAATGTGTCAGAGGTGGAGCTGGGACCCAGGACATCCTGATGTTGAAGCCTGTTCTTTATCCACTATCCACACTACTTCTCTTAATTTTTTTTTAAATTAGAAAAGAAGTTTGCTTATTCAGCAAATGCAATTTGGGAGAAAAAACAATATTTTTTACTGTTAGCATACAATTCCCAGCAATGTAAGGATTTTACATGTTGATTGACAGATTGCTCTCTCTCTCTCATCTAAAACTATGACTTCATTGGTATAAGGAACTACACAGTGTTATACAATCCATCAAAGTGCTAGATTTCTTTAACATTTCTGGATTTTTTTTTAACTGAGGACATACATGCATGCATGCATGCATGCATACACACATACATGTATGCATACATACATACATACATAAACTTGTTTCAGGGATAGATAGTCAAGATGGAGGAGTTAGGCCCAGAATCAAAAAGGAAGAAGTGATTAGACTAATTGACCTTTTTTATAACGGTAAGTTCCAAAGGAAACCAAGTTTTATAAGAGCAACAGTCTGCTAACAAGACATGGGATTCAACAGTTTCTGAAGAATTAAAAATAAATACCACACAGAGGCCAAGAGAGAGGCCCGTGGTGTGTGTCAGCAGGCCTCCAAAAATAATCTGAGGAATTTCAAAGAGGAAATGGAGCAAAAGATGTAATTGAGGAATTAGGTAAGAGGAGATGAGCTGCTCATATAGTGAGGGGGGAAGATGACCGGAGGACGGTTGGTTGGGATGCTCTCTTGTTAGACCTCCCTCGTAGAGCAATCAAAGAGGTATGTGGCAAACCCATGTGAGGTTATAGACAAGACTGCATATTTGCAGAGTATAAACTCTATTTTTTCAAGTGCAGGGAACAAGATGATCCTTCTATGTTCATCTCTGGTCTTGTTGTTGACTGTGTACTTTTTCAGTCTTTTGTCTGATTTTTTGTGGCCCCATTTGGGGTTTTCTTGGCAAAGACATGAGTGATTTGCCATTTCCTTCTCTAGTTCATTTGACATATGAGGAAACTGAGGCAAACAGGGTTAAGTGATTTACCCAGGATCACTCAGCTAGTTTCTGAGGCCAGATTTAAACTTATGAAGAGGAGTATTCCTCACTCCAAGGCCAGCACTCTGTCCACCTGGGTAATGTCATTACTGTGCTGCTAACTTTTAGCCTTGACGGACACTATCTCCCTCAGCCTCCTCTGCCCTGTGATTGGAAAGCTGGATAGTACAGTACTAAACTCCTCCCAATGCTTTCCTTTATAGAGGGTAGAAACTGGGTTTTGGGGCTCAATCCACTATGTATTGACTGTTCTGCCTGTTTTTTTTTTTCAATTTTATAGATACTATAGTACCTACTGGTGCCCACTCCCTCCCCCTGCCTCCTTTTATATGTTATATCTCTCCAATAGACTACAAACTCTTTGAAGGCAGGGATGATATTTTTATTTACGGTATCATCAGCACTTACTACATAGTAGGCACTTAACACATGTTGAATGGATTAAAAGAGCTTCCTAGAAAGGCATAAATGGGCTGAAATCTGCATAGTTGGAAGGGAAGTTCAAAATGATGAGTTCCCAATTCAGTTTAAGCATTCTGTATTTGAGGAAAATGCATGCAGATTCACAATTCATCTATCACTCCCCAAGTTTCTGAGAGGTAAGGTGACTTGCTCGCTAAATTAGGAAGGGCCAGAGGTTGCACCCGAACCCAAGTCTTCATGACTCCATGACTGGCAATCTCCCCAGTAATACTATACTCCTGATATTCTATCTTGTTTTTAGAGTGTAAAATCAGATTTCTAGTGCCAAAACACTGACAACACATTGTTACCACAATTTCATTTTCATGTTCAACAAATTATAATTCCATCCACCAAA
Source organism: Potorous gilbertii (assembly GCA_028658325.1). NCBI lineage: Eukaryota > Metazoa > Chordata > Mammalia > Diprotodontia > Potoroidae > Potorous > Potorous gilbertii. The sequence continues at coordinate 72,673,502 of CM053774.1, read as the reverse complement.
CATTTTTTAATCACTTTCTCTACTCATAATAAGTGGTGCCTGGAGTCAGGAAGACCTGAGTTTAAATCTGGCCTCAGACACTTACTAGCTGTGTGACTCTGGGCAAGTCACTTAGCCCTGTTAGCTTCAGTTTGTTCATCTGTCAAATGAGCTGGAGAAGAAAAAGGCAAACTACTCTAGTACCTTTGCCAAGAAAACTGCAGATGGGGCCATGAAGCATCCAACATGAATGAAATGACTGAACTACAACAATATTCATAATAATGTGTTAGGACTGGAAACACAAAGAAGAGATTACCACACTCTCTACTCTTAAAATGTTTGCTATCTAATAGGGCAATAGAAATATACCAAAATAATTATGATACTTACAAACAATTAGTAAGATTATTTTGGTAGGTATAAAAGAGAGAGGAGCTGCAAACAAGGGAGGCAATCAGCAGGAAGCTATGATAATCTTGGTGAAATATGAGAAAGGTCTGACCTAGGGTAAAAGCAAGTTTAAGTGGAAAGAAGGTGGTAGATTCGAGAAATACTGTGAAGGTAGAGTTTATAGGACTCGGTGTCTGATTGTATGCAATGGAAAAGGGAGGATGACTGAAGCCCAAGCACCTGAAAAGATAGTTTTGCTATTATAAAAACAGCGATGGAGAGAAGGAGCAACTTTAGGGGAGAAGATGGTGACCGGATTTGTAATGTAAAGTTTAAGATTCCCGGAGGACTTCAGGAGCATGGTATTTAGCAGACAGTTGGAGATGTAGGGCTGGTATACAGGGTAGTTTTTGAGGCTGGGGGAAAAAATTGAGTCATCCTCATAGATAATTGAAACTATGGAAGTGAAGGAACTAGTAAAAGGAGTAAGTCTAAAAAGAGAAGTATTCAAGATACTTAAGAGATTTCCATTTAGGAGGCAGGGAAAAGCAGGAAAATGATGAATTATCAATAGACTGGGGAGCAATTGGAAAATGAGGAGAATTAGGGTATTGGAAAAGAGTAGTGTTACAGAAGTCAAGACAGCAGAAAATGTCTAGGATTAATTTATCTATAGTGATAAATGCTATAGAGTAATCAGCAAGGTTAAGAAATGATAAAAATGCATTATACTTGTTTATTAGAGCTCATTGATGAAGCTGGGGGGCAATTTCATTAAAATAATGGGTGTCAGAATTTTACCAGACAAGTTAGAATTGCACTGAGAGAGTATGAATAGTTTCTTTGCACCTCAAGATACCTCTAAGGAAGACCGTTAGGTCAGATTTCATTGCTCAGGACATGAGTCCTAAATCAGTTATAAGGCAGGGAAAACCTTATGTGAGGGTTGAACTTGATTTTAATCAGTAGGTAATGGCCCAATCATTTAGATGGGCAGTTTTTATGTTTAGACAGGTATCAGGCACTCTTTGAAAATATACTGATTTTACATTTAAATAGGATTGCAAGCCTGAGACAGAAAAATGAAGTATTTGCAAAGATTTCACATCATAGGAAGAACTGGGGGACATGGAAATACAGGGGAATAGGGTGGGAAGAAATTCCTCATGTCTATTTCCTTTCCTTAAGCAGAACATCACCTGCTCCTCCACCCACACTCCACATGTATACTTCCTTCGAACTGCTACCAAATTGAAAAGAAGGGTACACTAGAGAGATAAAAGATGTGTTAGAGAAGGTCAAAGGAATTCTGCTGTATTTCTGCAATACTCCATGGAGATGAAGGGAAGATCCAGAAAGAGATCTTATAGCTTTAGGATGGGTAGCTCTTAATGGTATATGTCAATTTATTGGATAAAGTTCCTTTGATTAGGAAGATTTTTCAGACTGTCCCATCTTTACACTTACTGAGAATGGAGCTCAATATTTTCCAATGCCTGAAGATGATATTCGGTACTGGAATTTATCTAGAGTATGTATACTTTACATATAACAAGTTCTCACAAAATCAATAAATTTATGAGTGAATTAATATAGGAAAAAGTATTTTAAAGTTATTTTCCTGGTATAAGACTTCTTCCTTTGAGGTATCCAAGGGATTATTTACCGATTGTATGTAGATTCCGCTACATTCTTAAATGGCCTAAAGCTACCCTTCCCCCATTTTTTGTTTACTACTCAAATAATGATGAATTATGATTTGAATATTTAGATGTGAGAGACAACATGGTTTAATGGAAAAGTCATTAACCCTGGAGTTAGAAGTTCTGGGTTCAAGGCTCAGCTCTCCACTTGAACAAGCCTATCTTCTTTGAATCTCTGCATTTGTAGAGAAGGCATAATAATACTTACCTTCATAGGTTTGTTATGTTAATTGATATAAAAGATGTAAAAGTATTTTTAAGCTATAAAGTATGTATTAAAATTATAGTTATTGTTATTTTAGAAATCTTGAAAATAATGCAGAAAATTATGTCAATAAAAATATTACCTATTCCTCCAAAGTTTGATAGCTTGAAGGAGAAATGTAATCTTCCATTAAAATAATTTGTATCTGTAAATATCATCCATAATGAAATGTTTTTTCAGGGTTATGATTTTTTAAAATCTTGGCATTCCCAAGTGTGTTATCCTCTCAATCCATATCTTTTTGCATTCCAAACCCTTGTCCTGTGCATACTCTTATGGCTATGCATATGCATAAATGTCTTCCCATATGTTTATCCTACAGAGAAAGAAAGAGAAATTCCTAGGGGGTATTTGTGAGTGTCTCCATGTGGAAATATGTTCTGTAGGCATTTGGACACAGTATTACTTGTACCCAGTGTAAAGTAAAATGATTTGACAGTTATCTGATTTGATTGGGCCATTGTGAGGACTGGACGATCTTTGTACTTTCAATAAAATTATACACCCTTAGTGCAAGTCACACAAAAAGAAAAAACAAATTTTTAAAATAAGGAAATAAAATGTATTAAGGAGTGAACTCTCATTTTCTGGTCATAAATATAATTATATACATACATATAGTTATGTACATATATGTGCATATAGAATGTACCTGTATACATTTATGACCATATGTATATGGATATCCTTAGCTCACTTAATAGCACAATGCTTGCCACATGGTAAGCACTTAACAAATGCATATGGAATTAAATATCTACATAGTTTTATCGTCTACAACTACATCTGTCACTAATGTTTTCTCTGAGGTAGCATTAAAGTGACCCTGGTTTCTCAAAGGCTGTGCTTGCCAAGCAGATAAATTCTGATCATATTAAACTGGAAAGGATTTGAGTTCTGGCAGCAGGGAGCAAGTCCACCTGATTTCTAAGGAACAGCCTTGTTAAGCTCAGAGAATCTCAGCATCAGATTAGTATTGCAGTGCTAGCAGTGGTATCTTAGTAAATGTTTTAACAACTGACTCTCCTCAAATGTAATCTCCATTATTAATTGTTTGCTTATTTCTGAGGTATAAATACTCAAAGTAAAAATTTAGCAATAAGAAGAGACAGAGACAAAAAGAGAGGGGAGAGATAGAGAGAGACAGAGATAGAGAGAATGTTTGAGCTGGATCCAACACACCTCGCTACTGAGTGACACATTTTTCCATTCCCAAGAGGTTGACTAAGAATGAATTCACATCAATGGAGGGAATACTACCATAATTAAATCAAAGACCTTTGAAAAAAAGGTCTAGTTCCTAAACATGTGATATGTTTAGGAACCTTAATTATCTAATAATATTTACTATCCAGCATTGTCACAAGTAGTAAATAATGTTGGTGCTAACTTCTCATTGAAATTAGGATATGTAAATGTCTAATATTTGGAATGACAGTGTTGTATGATAGAAAATACATAAGATCAAAAATCCCAAGTTCAAATAAATCCTGGCTCTGCAAATTGGGACTTTGGACAAGTTATTTGACTTATCTCTGCTATGGTTTCGTCATTTGTAATTGCAAACAATAGTGACAGCAGTATTTATCCCACAGGCTGTTGTGAAGATCAGGTGAAATCATTTATAGAAAGGGCTACAGACAGGTCAGCTAAATTATTTATCCTGCTTCATTCAGTCACTTACTAGACTAACTATGCACTGCCCTTGGGGCAAAGAAGATGAGGGTCCTCTTCTACAAACCAGAGATAATAACACGTGTAGACCCTGCTTCACAGGGTTGCTGTGAGCACCGGCTGAGAAAAAGTACAGAAAATACTTTTCATAAATGAATGACTTTACTCTTGTTTTCAAATATTTGAAGAGTTGTCATAGAGAAAGATGAAATTTATTCTGGTGCATTTGAAAAGATAGTAGGAAGAGAGCTGGTGCCCCAAGAAGGGGTATGGTATCCAATAATTTATATTAGTTATTAATATTAATTAGTAGTTATTGTTCATCTTTAGTTTTCAAAGAGGACCTATGACATCATGGTAGGATATCTTGACTTGCACATGAATTGGATTTAAAAGAGGCAGAGTTGCACTGTCATCAGCCTCATTCTCTTTTCCAGGGTCATCAAAATCCAATGGCAAGAGAAAAATCAGGATGACTAGTGATGCCTGGGGATGCAGTGGATGACCTTGATGTCTTTGGTGCCTGACCAAACTCTAAGCACTCCACAGTGCCTGTTTTAGCTACCTTCATGGCTACTGGAAGACACTGCTCTCATCTGCCCATTCTGTTGGGGAAAGTCTTCACATGCTGGGGTAGTTATCCCTCTAATTCACCAATGGGTATGAGGTCTATCAACTATCCTCAATCTGGTTTAGCCAATCAATACAGTTGACTGGGGTATGACTGCTGCTCATCTACAGTTTCTTAGAGCCACAGATGAGAGTTGGGGGAAGGTGGACACCAAAAGTGGATGAAGAGCCTTGAAAAGGCTCTAACCAGAAATGTTGAACACCTCATGGAAATAAATAGCCAAAATTTTAAAGTAAAGAAATATGTAAACATCAGTGAGCCTGCCATTTTTCTTGCAATAGTAACAATTATAAATGTACCAGAAAAAAAGATTGAGGATCTTGACATATTTTGGTTTTAGTTCTTTTAAATTAATATCTTAGTAAAATTGCATACCTCTTTTTCTCCATCTTATAAAACTCCAACCAGCAGAATTTCTAGCAATTCTTCTGGGCTCACTCCCCAACCAACAGTGGCACTAGCCAACAGGGTCCCCAGAGGCACAGCAGCTACTTCAAGGATAATCCTCATGAACTCCTGCCACTGATGTGTTTCTTCTTAACAATCAGTCAGTAAATTCAATTAGCTTTTTGAAGAGGCATTTATTTGAATTGAATAGGAAGAGCAGTGGTTTAAAAAATCATTTCCCCCCAAAACTTGAAGTATACTATTCTCTCTCAAATAGATACATGGCCAATTGAGTGAAGAGTGGGCACTTGGCCTCACTCCTCTCAGGGCACAGGCTCTCCACTGGCTGGCATCAATCTGTTGCTAAGGGAGCCAACAGAGTGCTTAGCTTCTGGGCTGGCTCCTTGCTGGGCTTGGCTGCAACTGCTCTGAACTCCAACCTGGTAGTTTGCTTGACCAATCGGATTGGCTGCTACTGCTTGGCCAGTGGACAGCTGCTTAAATGAGTGGGCAGCTGCTGTCATATTGGATAGGAAGGATCACTTACTCACAGGTTTCTTCAAAGGCCTCTGCTGGAGTGGTCAATCTACTGGATTCTTTGGGTTTAGTCTTTATCATGTCCAGCCTCTTACTCCCCTTAAAAAAGAGTTAAGTGGTCATGTAGCCATGTGAAAGGGCTGTTAAAAGAATTACTGAGGGCAAGATGCCTAGGGTGAAATGCCAGTGATCTGGGCTGTGTGGTTTCAGGGGCTGTGTGGTTTCAGGAACTGTGCTGCTTTTAAAGTCATGGTCTTTTCCTTTTAGGGGTCCAGGTGTCATCACCCCATCAGTGTTAGAACCTCTTTGTGTTTCAGCAGAAGCCTCACCTTTTTGACTCATTTAGGACTTGGTGCTAAAGTTTATCCCTTCTAGTCTGCAGATGGGAGAGGTCTGGATTCACTTTTATCAAATTGATCTTATCTATCTCATCTCCCTGGCAGTTTCCCTCAGTTGAGGGACTCTACTTTTCCTAATGATTGACAACTCCAGATTTCTATCTGGATTCCTGTTTGGGTTTTAGGGAAATGAATGGCTAGGATTAAGGTATGGAACCATTCTATGGAACCTGAAGCCTCAAGGCCACAAGTGGTCTTTGAATCCAAACTTCACAGAACAAATCCTTCTCAAATAAGATCTTTAAAGGGCTCCAGGTTCCCCACCCTTGCCCTATCCATTGTTTCGAAGGGCCTTTTCTTATAGCTAGAATCTCTTTAAGTCTCAGACTATTTTTAAGTGTTTTATTTCCATCTTAAAGGGCTTTCCATTGACATTTAAAAGTCTACCCCTTTGCTCTTTCTAAGTTTAAGCTTTGTTGAAGTCCTTTGGGAATACCCCTTGCACATTATAGAGTGAAATGGGTGCTACCTTTGGAGTCAGGAGTCCTAGGATTGAAAGCTAGCTCTGTTACTTAGTTCCTGTATGACCTTGGGAAAATCATTTAACCTTTCCAGGCCACCAGTAAAATGAGAGAAATGGACCAAATACCATCAAGGACCCAACATTTCTAACTCAATGATCTTATAAGACTTAATTTGTGGTCAGAATTTTATTTATTTATTTAGTCAAGAACTGTGATGGGTATAGTGCACTTGCTGGTGTGGAAATTTCCTTCCCTTATGTAGATCTCTGACTCACCTAAAACTGATAATTTTAGTGGCTTACCTGTGAACTTTAAGGTATTATTGATTTGCCAAAGGTCACAGGCTAATGTGTTTTTTGGAGATAGAGTTTAGATCTAGGTCTTCTTTACTGTAAAGTCAGCCCTTAATTTATCCCATCATGCTATGGTTTTAAGTATCAACAAGGCTGAAATTGAACTTGATTTAAAAAAAATGCTTCATGCTGGCCCACCATTATTAAACTTATGGTGCCTTGGAAACAGTTGGGGCTGGGAGTGGGTGGGGAGGGGAGGGGAAGACTTGAGTTTGAATTCTGTTACTTTCTTCTGAGTCTCACTTTCCTCATCTTCAAATGTGAATAATTATGGTTTTATTCTCAGTCTCTCTGGGTTGTTATCAAGGAAGTACTTAGTAAAACTACAAAATGCTACATAAATGTGAATAATTTTGCTTTGTTTTTGTAATAGTTAACAGGAACACCACTCTAGATAAGATGACTTAGCTTCTATCAAAGATATGTCATTATAAGTAATAAGTACTGAATTATTTACAAATCAAAATCATTTTCCAGCAATGGTTTTTCATCTTGGCTTGTCCTTTACAATAACAAATCTCATAGAACTACAGTATGCTAGCTTACATGGGTACTGCCAGAACTGCCAATAACTCCACTTGGTGTTGTGAATCTGCCTCAGGCAGTTGATACTTTGGGAAAGTGTAATTAAAGGCTTTTGAAAAAATGTTAACACCAAACTATAATGGATTTGAGGTCCTGTCACATTGTCTGAGGAAAAAAAACAACACATTGCCTTAATAGGGAGAGTCGGATGAGCTGGTCATTTTTGCTAACTTTCTCAGTCATAAATTCGCATCTCATGAAAGGAAATAGAGTAACTTAATCCACAATTTAAAAAGAAAATGAAGACTAAACATCAAAGAAACTAAATGATTCCTCTACGGGGTGATGAAATGAATGTTTTTATTTACCTTTGTTCCAATTTCCTAGTAAAATTGAGTATGATTGGTAATAATTTGTACTAATTCTTAAATATATGTGTGCATATATACGTACACACATACATTTAAGAATATATACACACACACAAAATAAAAGGACAGAAGAAAGAAAGACAACTTTTTATATGAAAGGTACAATGCTAAGTTTAGTGTGGATCACATGGCTATATAAGCTTTTTAGGAGAGAAAAGCTAATGAAAACAAAGCTATAAGTGATAAGCACACTTATCACACCACTTTCAGTGGTTTGAACAAAATGGTACCTAAGTTCAATAAAGGAGACACTTTCTGGCTGGAGGAATCAGGGAAGGCTTCAGAGACGAGGTAGTATTTGAGAGGGACCTTATAGTACAGGAAAAATTCTGTTAGACAAAGATGTGTGTTGGCAATTCTAACCAGAATGTATTAGGTAAGCAAAGTAGTGGATTTAAGGGTACACTGTTAAATGTTGAACAACTAGTTCTCTAAAGAAGAAAAACATATATATATATATATATATATATATATATATATATACATATAATTATGCAATACAAACAAGTATTATTTGTATGTATTTATATGTAGTCATATAATCATGCATATATACCCACAACATACTTTTAAGTAAATCTGCATTACTAGCATTTTCTTAGGTCAGGATGGGGATCTTGTGGTCCTGAGCCCACATGTGGCCTTCTAGGTCCTCAAGTTTGACCCTTTGACTAAATCTAAACTTCTCAGAACAAATCCCCTTAATAAAAGGATTTGTCATGTAAAACTTAAATTCAGTCAAAAGGCCTCACTCAGGGACCTAGAAGACCACATATGGCCTTGAGCCTGCAGGTTCCCCATCCTTGGTAGACAATAAAACAATGTAGAATGGTGAAGAGTTCAAAATGATGGATTTATATTAAGAGTAGTGAAAGTTATGACTGAGGTGATCAACAGGTATAGAGTAGATTTTGGTGGACCTGAAATGACAAGTCTGCAAAACAGAGAATTTTCTTGTCCAGCTTGAGTAGCTATTGAAAAATTTTAAATAGTGTTTTATTGCTGTTGTTAATGGTGTTGTTTAACCTTATTTGTGTCTAGATCTGGGATTGTGTTGAGGTTTAGGAGTGACAGGCTGGTTCTACCCAAATGAACTTGAAGCAAGCCTTCTTTTAGCCAAAGAAAAATGTTTATTAAAGATCCTACATACTGGCCAGACTCTTAAGGAATCTAACCATTTGTATCACTAATGGAAGAGGGCCAGATTGAATCTGAGCACTTTCATGGAAACTAGATGGATCTTGTATACAGAAAGACTGTGAGAGGGATCTAGGGTTGGCCAAATAGTCTGGGGTGACTGGAAGACAGATCTAGGCAGGATCTTGATGGGAGTGACCAGTAGGATGGGGTGACTGGAGGTCTGAGGCCAGGAACCAAGAGAATGGGATCTAGATAGGATCAAGGGTGGGAAATAGTCAAAGGTGATCCAGAGATAACAAACAATGGAGGACTTGACTAGGTTAAGGGCAACAGATAACTGGGCATAGGTGAAGTGAGAAGATTGTAGACTCAGGCTAATGTCAGAACGAGTGGGGAAATTCAAGGAGAGTTCAAGGTAGGGTTTTCCAAAGCTAGTAGTCAAATGGGACCCAAATTCTTTTGGGATAAGAGGCAAAGGTCATGACTTGGGCCCATATACTATCAGTTGCATTAGTTGAGGGAGCATCCAGTGAGCTTCTAACCCTAAATCAGCAATTGTCCTTCAACAGTCTTCTAGACTTAGAGGGTTTTCTGCGGCTCTGAGAGGGTAAGTGCTTGTCCAGGGTTACATAACCACTAAGAGTTTACAGGTAGATTTTAAAACCTAGTCTTCCTACCTTCCATGCCAATGCTCTATCCTCTAAGACGATACTTCTTCAGCTGTGTTTTAGGGAGATTAATTTGATTGTGGTCTGTAGGCTCTCTTTGAGTGTCAGAGTTTAGAGAAAGTGAAACCATAAGGGAGTTACCAAGAAATGAAATGATAAGAGTTTGAAAGAGTAGGTAAGCATCATTAGAAGGGAAGGAAAGGAATAGTCATGAGATTGCACTATGGTATCCTACAGTGGTGTTAAACTTAAATAGTAATGGGGCTAATTAAGTCATATATAAAGGTCCCTACAGGTGCATATTGACTTATAAAACCACATATTTACATTATCTATGATTTATTATATTTTTTATTTATTCTGTTAAATATCTCCCAATTATATTTTAATCTTATTCAGCAGCACGCAGGCAGAGCATCTTTCTTTTATCTTTGGGGAAAAGTTTTGATTAGTATTCAGATTGTATTCAGCAGAATGAAAATATTTTTATAATAAAATTATTTACTTCTGTCCTTTTCTTCATTTATTTTATTAATTTTCTGAAGAAAAATGAAATATGATTCAAAAAGAAGAAAGCTCATTTATCATAATACCCTATATCATTTTGGAAACACGTCTCTTTTTAATTTTAAAAATGCAATAGCCTTCTTTATAGGAAGTTATGGGGAACTATTAACATTTTTACTAATAAAGCTTATGATTTACCTTTGAATGGGTGGTAAAATCACAATATATTGCACTATACATCTCACTCTGATATCAGAGGAAGAGTGACACCAGCAATATAACAGACAAGAGTGATGCATTTAGAATCAGGAAGACCTGAGTTTGAATCCCACCTTAGGCACTTGATACTTCAATACATCTGGTCTTTTTCCTTAGTCACAAAATGAGGAGATTGGCTTTTACGATTTCTAAGTTCTTTTTTACCTCTAAGTCTATGATTTTGTGATCCCATAAAAGCCACTGAGAAAGTAGAAGAGAAAGAATTCAGTTAACTCTACATGAAGCTCTTTGTATGGGGGGATGATTTGATGATGTCTGTTACAAGGTGGTAAGTCTGGATGAGTGGGACATCTGCAGCGGTATTAACCAAAATGACAATGGTCAGAAAGAGGAGATGGTTTTCAAAGAAGATAAGTAATTTGACTTTACTTTGGTGAAATTTGAAGTACTAGAGGGACACTCAGGCCAAAATGTCCAGCAGACAATTAGAAGACATGCCAGAGATAGAGGTATGGATTTGCAAATTGTCTTTCCTTTCTTTCCAATTAAACATGTCAAAGGGGGACATATGGTGCAACATATTGTGATTTTTATCACCCACTGAAAGGCAAATCATAAGCTTTCTGTAATATTCCTTCATTTGTAAAAATATTAATGTCTCCATAACTTCCTGTTATATTTTTTAAAATAATTGTAAAAGACTTGTATTTCCAAAGTGATTTCAGTTTTATTATTAACAAACTTTCTTCTTTCTGATTTGTACTCCATTTTTCTTATTTTCAGAAACTTAACAAAACAAATGGGGAAGGGGACATCAATAAATGATTGTATAGAAATTGTTACTCCGGTGAACAGAATTTAAATGTTATTCAGAGTCTTTCCCCAAAGACAAAAGAAAGATGTTCACAAATTCTTTGGAAAGGAGGCAATATCTAACAAAACCTTTCCTAGATAATCAAAATAGAGAGTTTAGAAATGTTTGTTTACTGATTTTGTTTATCATTATATCAACTTGACAGAAATGATATTTGTTCTATGTGTGTTTTCCACTAAGATTTTTTTTATATTCCTCCCAACTATTTTCTCCCCTAAGGAAAATAAAACATCTAAACTAAGGAACAAAGCAATTCTTTTTTTGTTTCAGATGCCTGAACATTGCAATCTAAGTAATCATTTAAAAACAAGCCAAAATATGAATATTATTCCATACCTTTAGAGTCCAAAGAGAAAAAATGGTAACAAGTGAGATTCTCTAATGATACATGTTTTCAGAAAAAAAGAAAATATTGGAAATCCCAAATCATACAGAATATGATATATATACACATATGTATACACACATGTACACATATATATACATATGTCTATGCACACAAAAACACATACCGATATCTATATACATATACACAAACAAATAAAAATATATACATATATATTTTTTACCTTGGTCTATCTTTTATTTATTCTACTGCAGACAAATCATTTATTTTCTCATTCAACTGCCATCCACAACAATAATTTAAAACCAGCTAATAGACATTATGGTTTGTTAGAACTGCTACGATTAAATCTTAAGTGTCTAATACATACAAATATAAACAGAATGTAATTAGAGCTATTTAAAGAACCCATTTTTAACTTAGATTAACCATACTTTCCATTTGCTGAGGATAAACACTCATAAATGAAACCCATTGCTGAGCAAGAAGCAATTACTTCAGTTTAAAATATTAATATGTACCGCCTTTTAAAAAGCCATGGAAAATCATTTATGTACTATACAGTACAGGCTCAAGTCATACCCAAAAGGAAGAATGGGATGGCGTTCTGGGCTAATTGAGGCCCAATCAGCTGAGGTATGGCATGTTCTTAGCCCTTTATGAGCCCATTAAACTCTAAGCTTCCACTACATCAGCTCCCAGAATAATCTTCATCTGTGTGTTTAAATGTAATTTAAAACGGATGATTTTTAAAAAGAACACATGCACGAAGAAAAGGAAAACATTATTGAAAAATCAACTTTATCAATGTGTTTCTAGTGATAATTGAGATGTCTTTGCAATATAAACCAAAAAATGACTTAGGGTACATTAAATCTAGACAGTCTGGGAAGAAAGTGATTGTAAATGGCCAGCCTATCCTAACCACACATTATTTCCTACACACACACACACACACACACACACACACACACACAAATAGACATACAACACACATTTTTTTTAAAAAGAAGTCAGAACGGTTTCTAAGGCAAATGAGAAACAATGACCCTTATCTCATGATGGATATATAGACTGGAGTTGAAAGTTTAAAAGACTCCTCGGCTATGATTCTGAAAATTACTTTAATGACACCTGCCTGTGGACCTTATCATCACCTACTTATCATCCGTGCATAAAATTCCACAACCTCCATTAGCAATCTGTAGGTCTTTCTAGCTCTGATTCTTTTCAAAGATACTACAGCTTATTCCTTAAACTAAATTTCACTATAAAAAAAGCCATTGACATCTTCCTGGATGTTCATGTTAATAAGATTTGATCAGGAAACACACTGTGTGCTTTTGGATGACTACATGACACTTCCTCTGACAAGATCATATCAATTCATTATTCTCACCCAAATCATACAAACCTCAGTTTTCACAGGAACAAAGTAGCACAGTCAAAAGAAAATGTCAAGCTCTGTGAGTCCACACCTGGTCCTGGGCAGGAGAGGTTGTTCTCTGTCAGTATCCTCACAGAGATGACTTCAGAGGCATCCCTTATAGCACTTGTCTAGGACTTTTCCAACAATTCCTTTTCTTTACATTATATATTTTGTGATCTACTTCCTTAGAGATATGCCTGGTAACCTCACATGAAAAATAGTCTTTATCCTCACAATAAAGACTGATCTAGTGTGGTGAGTATCCTATGAAGTTTTTTGGATAGACGGCCCAATGCCATGATCATGATGGTAGGTATTTCAAATGACAATCCAAAAAGATAGACTGTCTTTTACCTCTTTTTTTTTTTTTTTAAAGACCAAGCTTACACAACCCTGAAAATCTCTGCATAAATGACCACTTGTTGTACCTCCTTGGGGATTAATACTGTGGGAATTATATTTATGTAATGGGGGACTGCCAGGGAGAGGCTTGTCATTATGAGCACTGCAGTTGTGCTTGGTAAGATACAGTCCCTCACATGGATTAAAGGGTCATTCATAGTCATTATATGACTGTTTCCTGTCCATTTACCAGGTAGTGAAGTGAAGGCCCTTTGGTGAAGCCAGAACTGAATATGATGCTTCAGTAAACCAAAGAGAGCACTCTTTTTCCTTTCTAGTAGTGATCAAGAAAAGAATGACTGTGGGTCTCCTGATGAGAGAGGGACTTTTGTCCCTTTTCACTTGGGCTGCCACCACATGATTCATGAATGAATGTCCCGGCTGAGTTTTTCTGCTTCCTGTTTATTTCTCTTTACCTATATAATACAGCATCATGTGAGAACGTGAAACATGCAGGAAGCAGATTCTGTATTAGGATTTGCCAGTAGGTGAGGCTATTTAGGCAAAGAATTCCCAGAGGAATGACCTATGTGAGCTAGCCTTGTCATAAAATGACTCTTAGATATATGATCTGCTGTAGCAAGAGATCCCCCACCATTCATTGACTATGTTTCATTTGAAATGAACATGGTGGGTCAAATTCTTTGAGGCAAATGACTTAAATATAACCCCACTCTTCCCAGGGACCAAGGTTGTGAAACGGAGAATATACCCTTGGATGGAGTGAAGTATTTGTACTTCAGTTCTGGCTATGTCTTCTCAGTAAACATTGCTTTTTTGTAAAAGCTAATTGATTTTAATTGGTTAAATGATACTGGGGTACTAATCAATGGTATTAACAACACGAGGAGATATTAATTATGCTTGATTTGATGATACTGAAGAGATAATTGGTGACTGATATAATAGAAAATACATTTGAGCTGATAACTTAAGGAAGATACCCATAGAAGCCATCAGGGGAAATGTAGCTAGCTGGCATTCATTTGGGGACCCAAATTGTTGGTGTGTCAGGTGAAATAGACTATATTTATGTTAAATAGTTCTTCTGAGCCTCTACCACTGTATATATGTACGTGTGTATATGTAAATACATACATATACATGTAATGTCAGAACAACTAATTTAGCTTATTTAACAAATTTAGTAAACAATATGAGCACTTTGGGGAAGGGTAGTCATGAATTTGTTTTATATATCAAGATGCCAAACTACTCACCAATTTTTTCAGTTTTGAACTGATTGGACTGACATCACCAAATGCCACACTAATAATGAGATGCTGCATGTATGATGATTACAAATATCCCTCATAGATGAAAGAAGATAAAAATATATTGGTTTCAATAAATCCAGAATACCAGACGGATAACAAACAACCGAACTCATCTCAGATTGGTGCCCTTGTGGTGGCCTTTTGAGGAGTAACTAAGATGTGAGCCACAACTTTCTAAATTTTTTGTGATCTCTTAAACCAAATGGCCTGTATTATTTGACTTTATTGCTTGGTGAATGTTTGATAGCCAATAGAATTTAATACATGGTTAATTATTTCATTTGCCTTAAAATAGTATTTTAATTTTTATAACCAAGAATATTTAGAAGCTAATTAGAAATCTAGTAATGTGAATTATAAATTATGTGTAATTACAATAAAACTACTGAAGAACATCACACATTACTTATAAATTGTAACACTGTGATAAATTAAAGCAATTACAGGTAAACCAATAATGTTCTTTAATTAAGTAGTTATGAATGAGAATCTGTGCTTTGCATTTGCAAGAACCTATAAGGTAGTGGAAGGAATTTATAGTTGGTATAGAAATCAATTCTACTCTGCGGTATTATTCCACTAAAAATAGCTTCAAATTTCATTACTGTCATTATGCCATTACCATGTGAAAACACCCAGTATTGTTACCCTTAGACTGTGCTGACATCCAATCAACTGTGCTTCTTAACATAGTTATAATTATGACATTATCTTGCCTTATGACTTTATGCATTTGAGAAAAAAATTCATATGCCACACAATTTTGATTGGAAAAAGATTATAAGAAGTTGTCAACTAATGGAAAACACCATTGTATTTGACATTAATAAGATTGTGCATTCTCATACTTACATTATTTCAACTAGTTGTTTGAAATTCTAGCAAGGTGCTTTTTTAGAGCATCGTATCTTCTTTTTTTCTATTTACTTACTATTTAATTTTTCTTCAGTTACATGTAATACAATTTTTAACATTTGTTTTTAAAACTTTGAGTTCCAGAACATTATATCCTTGTAGTTACATCTGGTGTGCTTTCAAATGTTAATGCCACAGCTGCTGCCACCTTTGCTAAGTCTACTGTCACTTTCCTCTTCACTTCTAATCCATGGTAAATATATTATTGTTGAAGTATTAGATAGAAGGGAAAATGTGTAGGGTTGCTGGTGGGGAGCAGATGTCATCCAGTATACTGAAAAGTCAACTTTGGTATCTCTAATTATAAAGTGAAGAAAGGAATTCTTCTTCAATAACACAGATATAACTGTAAATCAAATTTCTGTATTAAGTCACAGGTAGACCAAAATTAACAGTAGTGCATTTCAAATAATATTTTTGAAAAGAGAATGAACATCAAATGATGTATGTTTTTCCAAACAAAAAATGAACGTAGTTAATGACTTCATATATTGTTGATCAACATAGGTACATTAAAACCAACACTCCTTACTAATCACTACTAACTGCTTACCTATATAGTATGCTGTGAAATCTCTTAGATGCTAAAGATGCAAAATCAAAAGATACAAAAATGAAAAATGGCAGGATATCTGGACTTTAAGAGATTACAATTTAATAAGGGAAATTTTTATGTATATAAATAAATACGATAAAATGTAGATCATGATAAGGCTGAAGGAACAAAGGAAGGGCAAGGATCACGATCTAGTGGACATGGCATGCAACCTGGAATCATGGAGACTTGAGTTAAATTCTTTCTTTAGACACATAATAGTTTTCAAGTAAGTTAACCTCTCTGTAGTTCAATTTCCTCATCTGTAAAATTAGAGGAGGAGACTCAGTGACCTTTAGGACCCAGTCTAACCCTAAATATATGATTCTATGAGAGTTCTTTAAGGTAAATGAATTAAAGAAAGTTTCATGAAATCAGTGTACCTGAGCATCACCTTCAAAGAAAGGAAGAAACGTATTTGGGTTACATTCTAGGAGTATAGTGAGTATGTGTACTAAGGTACGATATGAGGAATGGCTAGTAGCCGAATGTGATTGAAAGAGATGGGTGTTAGTCAATGGACCGGACAGAAAGAAAACCAACCTGCATGCCATGATTTTTAACCCACAGCTCTATCTACCATATGATAGATTTATGTTTGTATTCGGACATTATTTGAACCTGTTCCAGAAGACTCTGAGCTAAGTTCTCTGGAGAAGGTCATCCTGTGACCAGTCTCTTCTTAATTTTCAGTAAACCATTTACATCCTGTGGGTTCTAGTGAAATATTTTGTGAATTACTTACCATTCTGCTTTCTTCCTGTTCTTTTTACTTTTACTTCAGAACCTTTCATTTCCTAAAATTCTAGCTTTACACATTTCTCCATATTTTTATTTATTTGCTTGACATAAAAGTATATTGAATGAAAATTAGTTTGGGTTCAGTTTACTGCATTATTTCTCTTAGAGCATAAGTGAAAATAAAATGACATAATATTTTCTATTTTCTCATGGAAAAAAAGACATTCCCAAATTTTGAGTTAGCTTCTTAGGGAGGGGAGTATATTAAATAATGTATTAAACAATATATTAAAAAAAGACCTTTATTACCTACAGCATAAAGTCCAATTTCTTTAGCATGGCACTCAAAGTTGTCCAAAATCTGACCTTGGAATTATCTTTCCAGGTTTACCTCTCACTATTCTCTTACTAAACACTATGCTTCACTATCCTGATAAATTATAAATGACCATTTCTGTCATATTCTTTGCTTCTTCCTCTCTGATTACTGAGAGCTTACCTACTTTTCATGTCCCAGGTCATGTCTTCTGTCCTCATAATGCCTTTCCAGATGCTCCACTCCACAGTGATCTCTACTTCCTCTGAATTTATTGTCTACACTTTCAGTCTGGCAATTTGCCATATAGTATCTTGAGGCATTGGTTTAATTCCCTTGTGGCAATCTTTGTATTTAGCTCTAACATTTTAAACTTTACATTACTTATCTTTGTATCCTCAATGAGTTTGCAAGCTCTTTGAAGATGGAGAACATAATATTTCTTTCAGTCTCTCACAGTACTAGGACACTATTCTATATGCAGGTATTTGGTAGATATTGATTAATTATATAGTATTGATTATAAAGATGCTTCCATATCATACCAACAACAACCTATTCAATGGGAAATTCTTTAAACTTTTGTCCATTATCAAAAAGCAAGTGATTTGATGAATAGAAAGGAATGTGGGTGGAGGTGAGAAGGAAAGAGAGTAAGGTGAGGAAGGATTTGTGGAAAGGGGAGGGCAAAGAATCTTTATTCTTTGCTGTGGATGATTTTGAGATAAAAAGGCTCATTCATTGCCCTGCTTCAAAAGCATGGGACTCTCTCCCACTCCTCCCATGTTTACATGATCATGATCATATTTATAAAGCATGGAGAAAAAAGATGACTATATTTCCCTGAACATTTTTAAATGGAAAACGACTAGGTTCTTTTGACATCTCAAATAAGAACAGGATATGACTACTAAAAGATGAACACATAGATGTTATTCCTAATTAGAATTTAAGAGGAAAGCAAATGGGATATCCAATGGGATTTATGTTAGATATAAGGAAGAACTTCCTCAGAATGGATACTATAAGCATTCAGGACTTATTTAAATATTACTGGAGATTTAAAATTATCTCTTGGCAGACATGTATAGGGAATGGATTAGGTAGATTTCTCTTTTGAAAAGGGAATGGATTGGTTAAATTCTGTAACTCCAAGTATAAAGTGTAATTTTATAGGTCATTCTCTTTCTCAAATAAAATAATATCCAAAATCCAACTGCATTATGATCTAGGCACATCATATAATCACTATTCTGAAACTGCCTCTTGCCTAACCTGAGCTCCATGGTAAGTCATTTCAGCGATACCTTCTCCAGCACTCTAGAATGCCTCATGCCTTTGACATTTCTGAAAGCCTACCATTAAAATCCTCAATTCTGGGCCACCCCCACATCCGCATTATTCTCTCCTTTACCAGGCAACTTTGCATTGGTTAAGAAATTAATGAAACCTTGATGCACAGGGACAAACTATAATTGTAGTTGGGTTATCAGTGATATTGGCGATCCCTTTCATTTCATTTTGTGGTGCGGTTGTCTCCCTCTTCACACCTCCAATAGCAGCATTTCCAAGTCTTTTTTCATTTTTCTTGAACCCCCAGTTCTATCACTTCCTCTTTTATTCTCAGTAGGCAAGTGAAATTTTCCATGAGGATTAAAGTGCTAATTTCCTAATTTTCTTCTCCTCCTGTTATAAATTCCAAATAGTTCCTACTTTTTTCTATTGATCTTTATCCATTTTCTTTTTGTTTTAGGAGAGGAGGTTTTAACCAGTGATAACATCACTAGGCATACATCCTAAAGAGGCTGAAGACAGATGGCAGGGACCCATGTTTTATACATACCAAACTTTCTTTTTGATCTTACAAGGGGAAATAATGTAGATAGCCATCAATTGGGGCACAGCTGAACAAACTGTGGCATATAAATATGATTAATCATCATCGTGCCATAAGAAAGTATCAACATGAAAGATTCAGAGAAACTTACAAAGCTTTAATAGCTTAAAATTCTGGTAAGCCTTTTGGGATACACTGTATAACACATTAAGATTTACAGATAATTTTTACTGATATGATTTTATCTGATCCCTCCCCAAAATTCCATGAGGATGATATTTCTGCTATTACCTCAGTTTTACAGATGAGTTAATGGAATCTTTGGACAATAAAATGACTTGTCCAGTGTCACATGAAAAGTTACGGTCAGAGACGAGATTCAAACTCATCTACTGACTGGAAGCTTTGTTACCATTTCCAGTCCTCAGATATCCAATACACAGGGTATTCAGTGGCCAGATTATACATTGCTATGATTAGTTATTTCCTGGTCAAAAAAATTTGAAAGGATCTCTGCTACCTACTTCTAGCTATAGCTCAAATAAAATACCAACACCTTAGACTGATCTTCAAGGTCTTCCACTTATAAAGTCCCAATGTCTTTGTCTAGCCTTACCTTACTCCCCTTTTGCCCAATAGGCATTCTGTACTGCAGTCATTCTGGACTCTTTACCTTAAACACTACATTATGCTAAGGCAGACTATTATAATGAGTAAAGCTCTGAACTTGCAATCAGGAGAAATCTAGCCTCAACTCCTGATGTTTACCATTGCTGCTTGCCCTTCACTCTTGAGAAGGACAAATGACATCAGGAGGGTGATATCTTGAGTTGTAAGTGAATTGGATTTGAGTGAGGCAGAGTTGTGCAAAGTCATCAGCCTCACTCTCTCCTTTCTAGGGTCATCTGAGTCCATTCAAAAGACAGCGGTCAAGACAACAGGCAATGTCCCCAGATGCAACGAGGGACTTTTTTGAGCTAAGGTCTTTCCCGCATCTCAGTTTGTCTGAGGCAATACCCACTCAGCAATTAACAGCTAGGTAAGAATTCAAGCAAAAGATGGCTTAAATTGCCTTCACAAAAGAATCAATATAGGTTTACGGTCATTGGTCAGACTTCTATGAACCCCAATTTTCTAATTTGTAAAATGGATACAAGAACAATTTTTTTTAAACCAAAATCATGGCGTTGTTGTGAAGCTCATGTGAAAATATGTACATAAAAGATTTACAAACTCTACAACCAAAGACTAAGCAAACACCAATTATCATGCTGTTTTCTTATATAAATCCCTTAATTCAGGAGGACCTGAGTTCAAGTCTTACCTCTGGTGGCTATATGATGTTATGCAAGTTGTTAGTTCTCTAAGCAACTTCTTGAGATTACAAATTACAGACAAGGTGCTGTGATGGCAATCAAATTAGGATCTTTTGCTGTTTTACTAAAAGTGTCTCTGATTGAATAATATGATTAAAGAAGATCTTCTGCACCCATTGATGGGCCTGCCCACTGAGGAAAGCCTGATTAGGGGAGTTGTTTTGCAGGAGGGTCCCAAGTACCTTTTGTTTCTGCTATTGAGGCACTGGGTCAGAGGGTTATGCCCTCTGGTTCTGAAAAGTGTGTAAATACTCTGAGGGTGAGGTTTTACTTTGGGGTTTAATTTTTGGAAGAAGGTCTGTGTGCCAGATAAGGCTCTGGGAAGCCACTGAGGAGCCCTCTGGCTTTTTGAAAACCCGGATGTTGGTGCTTCCCTTTGTGGTAAAGATAAATGGATGTTAGTGGTCAGGCAGTTTGGAAGCATTATCTATTGGTTTTTGATTTCTCTGAAATTTCAATTTTGATTTTCTCTGATCCCTGTGTTTGATTAAAGTGATTATTAACCCCTCAAAGGTTGCCTTTCCTTTTATGAATGCGGATCTAAGAATGTGTGGTAGCAGGGCCCCTGTGTATGTTGGAGTGCTTACTGTTACAGGTACCTACTTGCATTGGTTGAGGAAGTTTTTTCTGCTCAGGAGGACAATACTAATGAGATCACTGATCCAGTCTTTATGTCTACCCAAATAGAAATCCTGACCAGATTCTTGAAGGTTTACTTTGTGTTGTGCTAATGCTTCAACCTTCCTGGTCATTTCAGCTGAATTTGCCATTTTTTCTCTCATTTGGTCTTATTGACGATTTCATATAAATCATATGACACTTGTCACAAGCCATCAGGGATTGTAGATATTTGTTTGTGGTTTTCTTATTCAAAGACTATACATTTCTTGAGAGCAGGGACTGGACCTTGGGTAACTGCATCCTTGATGCTCACATAATGCCTTGTACACCATAGGAATGCAGTAACAATTTGTTCAGTAGCTAGGTGGTGCCATAGTGCATAGAGTGCAAGCCCTGGAGTTAGGAAGACTCATCTTCTTGAGCTGAACACTCACTAGCTGTGTGACCCTGGGCAAATCACTTAACCCTGTTTGTCTCATCTGTAAAATGAGCTGGAGAAGGAAATGGCAAACCACTTTAGTGTCTTTGTCAAGAAAAACCCAAATGAGGTCATAGAGTCAAACGCAACTGAACAACAACAATTTGTTGTCATGAATCATTAGCACTTAATCCTGTCACTCTGATTTCTATACCGTTTGTACTCATGTTGTGTATTTTAATGTGCATAATTATTGAGAAATTAACACATTTTTTTCTTGACTGTGTTAATGACTCATTACATACTCTAGCATGTCGTACTCTGGTTTAGTTCGTAACATCTGTGTCTAATATCCTCTGGTAAATCATCCCTGTTCATCTTCATAAGGTTATTAGACTCAGCAAATATGTATCAAGTGGATTTTTATGTGCCAGCTTCTGTATATCACGAAAACTTCCCAGTGCCAGAGATAACTGCACTGAATCAGCTGTTCCCAAGTTTACTTTTAACCATTGCTCAAATTAGATATATATGAGCTCCCCTCAGAGTCCAATCCCAGGATGCCAGCTGCTCCAGATGCAAGAAGCTTTTATAGCCTCAGAATACATTTTATCTGTCATCATTTTCATCAACAGGCATATCTTTTTCTCTACCCCCTCCTTCCCCTACCTCAGGAAGTAAGACTAGAGGAGACTGCTCCATTTTATTGTAAAGGTGAGAGAAGTCAATCTGTGGAAATAGAAAATCAAGTTGGATAGCTCTTACTCCATGGTTCTGCCAAGGACTATCAAACAATGGATAATTCAATTTCCCTAGCATTGAGTCTTTCTTCTATTCCAGAGACCATGTTAAGGGCTAGATACGCAGGGATTAAAGGTGAAGCAGCTTCTTAACACAAGTTGTTTATGACTTTGGACAGAGATGTGTATGTAAAGAAATTCAAGAACTCAAACAGGTGAGATAAAGCAGCCTAAACTAAGAGATTTAAGGAGAAATGGATCACTTCATCTAGGTGGATAAAGGAAGGTTTGATTGAGGATATGGCATCTGAAGTGGCTGTTGAAAGTAAGGGAGAAACCTATTAAAGATATTTTGAAGGAATAGATGGAGCAATGAATGCCACCAATGCAGTAATAGAAAAGGTTATATGCCTCCACAGAGGAATTAGAGGAAAGAATGAGACTGATGAATCATTAGAGAATCCATTTGCTTAGAAATAGTGTGTGGGAAACTAAAAAAAGGTAGATTCCTAGAAAGCTAGGAAGTTTCTATTTTAAAAAATTCAGTAGATAGAAAACAAAAAAAAATGAGATGAATATTGACACAGCAACCCTAACAAGAATAAAACAAAGAATCATCAACTCAGCACTGGGGGGGATCTCAGAGATCCAGTCTCCTCATTTTCCTCATAAGGAACCAGACCAGTGGAGGTAAAGTGACTTACCCAAGTTCATATAGTTAGAAAAGAGCAGAGGTAGAATTTGAACCCATGGTCCCTGACTCCCAATACAGTGCGCTTTTCAATACAACATGGACTGGAGAAAGGAAAGGATATATAATCAGAGAAAGCAGTTAGAAAGTTGTTAAGTGAAAATGAAGACCTTAACTTGGGTATTACCTTGAGTGGCAATGAGTAGGAAAAAGAGGTTAAGGATGTGACAAATATTGCTGAAGGAGAATCAATAGGAATGGCACTAAATATACACATTAATAATACATAACATTATAATATGTAATTATATAAATAAATAGCAATGGCTTTGAGGTGGTGGTTAAACAAGAGAGGAGGAGAAAGCTGGTCACATTTTTAGGAGGTGTACTCTGACTTTCTCTAGATAATTCTCTGGCAGTGTTGCTAAGGGCACTATAGAATGAATCAGGAAGGCAAGTGTAACAGCAAGGACCCTGGCATACACAGGAGGGTCCCACTGTACAGGTTCTTAGATCTGTTTTTTTGTCAACAGTGACTTACATGTGACATGGCAGTGGTCAAAGTTGCTTGGAGTAACTCCAAGAAAGTTTGCTGGAGGATGAACCTGGATGTATTTGCAATAGTAGCATTTTACTTGAAAAAAAAAAGTTACATAAGCAGAGAAATCAAGATAGGAATTCTGTTGATACAAAAAGATATTGTTTGCACACAGAACTAGCCAGAATAGAATACGGCAGGAAGCAAAAAACAAACTAAGAAGGAGGGAGGGTGAAGTTACAAAATAATGATGATGATGATGATGATGATGGTGAAGATGATGATGATGGTGATGAAATGATGTAAAAATCATCCTCATAATAGTACAAGGTTTTGGCTTACTCAACTGAAGTAGCTAGTCAAAGGTTTGCTCTCCACTTTTGCTCAAAGAAGTTACTTGCTTTGAAGAATATTGTCATAAAGACCAATGAGAAATTTGCAGTTATGACCTCTGAGGTTTTTTCCACCTCTAAAATGCTTTCCACATTGATGGCAGATGTAATCTGTTCTCAAGTTATTGGCTTGTATCTGGGTGGTATGTTTAATTTTCTTGCTGTTTGAATGTTGTGTAAATAACTATGAAATACTGGTTTTCCATGACCTCTTATAATTCATTTTTTTATCATAAACAGCAAATGAAACTCCCTCTACAATACATAAAAAGGAATATTAGAGTACCTTATATAGTATATAAAACCATTTTCATATAATGACTAGTTTAATTTAGGTTATTCCATGGGTATCTATTCTTGAAAACAAAGCCCAGAATTCTTTGTTTACAGTCCTTAATTCAGAGTAGTCTAAAATGTCAGTTTTATTATTCCTTATATTAGAGGGCTTAAAATTAAAAACATTCATCAGAAAAGTACTGTCTTAAAGAATATATTGCCCAGTATGGAATGTAAATATTAAATTAAAATATTTTAAAATTAAAATATCATCTAATTTATATTTTGTAAACAGAATATAGTCAGACATATACTTCTCAGACCCCTGAAATGTTAGGCCTGAAAGGGACCTTAGAAATAATTTAATTCAACCCCTTTATTTTATAGAAGAGACAAATAAAGCCTAGAGAGAAGTGAAATGCCCAAGGTCACACATATGCATGAGTATGTACTATAATCAGAATGTCAAAAGTTACAAAATGAAATAAAAATACATAATATGTATAGATCAGAGTGAAGTTATAAATGTCTCACAACAGCTGTTATTGAATGTTGTGAAAGCACACTAGGAGTAGCAGTTTTCAACCACTTTCAAATCAGTATTAATCTATAGGAGGAATCTGATTTAGATAATAACATTTAATTTTTAGTTTGTTTTCCTCTTTTAGTTTATCTTTAGGTTATTAACAAAATGTGAATAAAGAGGCACTAAAGGTAGATTCTACCCTCACAAAACTCATGAATTTAAGCAAATGCTGCCTCTTGACCCTCAGATATGAAATAGAAACATAAAACAAGACTGAATTTATAAGTAAAATTTGTATAATTCATTTTCTAGTTTTTACAAAGGTTTTAAAGACAAGAGAATGAAAATACCTAACGTGTTAGCAAGTTGGTAAGAGGAAAATCACGTCAAGGTTTTAGGGCTGATAAAATGGAAAAGAAAATAATTTGCTGTCAGCATAGAGTTCAGCTACACAATTAACAAATGATTACTCAAATAGTACTTTACACTTTTCAAAGAATTTTTGCATCCATTATCTCAATTTGATCCACAAAACTGCCTTGTGAAGCAGTTATTTCTCTATATATCAAAATCTTGCCCATCTATCAAGGTTTGGCACAAATTCCTTACTTATAAAGTTTTCTAGAATCACTCCAACTTGAAAAGATCCTTCTTTTCTTTGAACTCCTATAATACCATTTGTTTATGTTATTCGACATTTCTCATTTGTCTTCTATCGGTTATTTACTCCCCTCTCCTTCCCTTTTCCTTTCCATCCCCCTCCACTTCCTCTCCTCTTATTTTCTCCTTTTTTCATTTCTGCAAGCTCCCTGAGGGTAGATACATGTTTTTGTTGTCTAAGTTTCCATCTTAGCCTTTATTATAAAATTTTAAATAAAGTTTTATACACACATATTAGAGTATTTGTTGATTGTTCACACCTTGTAAAATGGGTAATTGAAGTTTAGATAATTTTAGAGTGATTTATACAAGGTCATACAGCTACTTCCCAGTCAAGAGGTTGCTAGAATTTAGCTAGATCTCCTGATCTGATGTTTTCCTTCCCCGCACATCCTGCTTAATTTTCAACCCCTATGTTCCTTCTCAGTTTGTGGTATAATCTTTAAGAACAAACATAACGGCTAAAATCTATCTATACAACATTCCCACTTCCAGTCTACAGAAACCCCAGACTTGACTTCATGAATACCCAGCCCACTGCTCTACTGCTGCATTGTCTCTGATTCTGTTAGGGAATTACTTGACTAGGGAGAAAAATTCCATTGACCTATTTCCTGTTTCTGATTAGAGATAAAAAAAAATCAACACAGCATTCATGTAGCACCTGCACTATTAGTCACTGTGGATATAAAGACAAAAATGAAACAGCCTTTACCTTCAGGTAGTTTACATTCTAATAGAACCAAATAATCATAAATTTTAATCACATAGAATTGGATTAAATTCGTCATATGGCCCAATCCCTTCATTTAACAGATGATCAAAGAAACAAAGGGAAAAAAACACTAATGTATCACACATAATTGTTTTCTACTTGGCTATAAGCACTATGAGCCCAATGACCATATCTTTTTTAAATTTCTTTGTTTTCAGTTTTCTACAATCACTTCCATAAGTTTTAAATTTTCTTCCCCTCCCTCCCCAAGACAGTATGTAATCTTATTTGGGTTCTGCATACATTCCTATTAAAGACATTTTCACATTAGTCATGTTGTATAGAAGAATTAAAATGAATGGGAGAAATCATGAGAAAAACCCAACCAAAACACAATACAAGAGAATATAATCTGCTTCATTCTGCATTCTGATTTCATAGTTCTTTCTCTGGATGTAGATGCAATTTTGCATCAAGAGTCCTTTGGGAATGTTTTAGGTCCTTGCATTGCTGTGAAGAGCTAACAGTCCTTGCACACTGTGACTGTTACTGTGTATAATGTTCTCCTAGTTCTGCTTGCTTCATTCAGCATCAGTTCATATAAGTGTTTCCAGGTTTTTCTGACAGCTGCCTATTCGTTTCTTATAGCACAACAGTATTCATAGACAACAACTTGTTCAGCCATTCCCCAACTGAAGGACAGTTCCTCCATTTCCAGTTCTTGGCCACCATAGAAAAAAATCTGCTTCAAACAACATTTTTATACTTTTCCCATTTTAAGATTTCTTTGGGATATAGCCCTAGAAGTGATTTTACTGGGTTAAAGGGTATGCACATTTTTATAGTCCTTGGGGCACAGTCCAAGGACCACATCCTAACAAAATTTTCTAATTCTCACAATACTTAGAAGAGTGTCTTATATTTACCATGTACTTTTAAAATATTTGTTGAATTGAATTATACATACTGAGGTGTATATATATATATATATATATATATATATATATATATATATTACATATAAATTTTGTTTAAGTATATGGGATATTCAGGGAGGATGAGCACTTCTGGTGTAAGAGCTTTCTGAGCCCTTTGCAATGTTGCTCATCTGCCTTTGATGTCCACCTTCACCTGTGGCTGTAACATGCGGCAAGGACCATGCCTTGGTAAACTGTCTTGACAGATGGACTAAATCAGGTTGAGGGCAATTCATAGGTTTCATACTCATTGGTGAATTAGGGGGGATATCTACCCCAAGTACATGAAGACTCTTCCTGGGCAGATGAAAATAATTTGTTCCAACAGCCATGATGGCAGCTGAAGCAAGTGTTGTGGAGCACTCAGAGCTTGGTCAGGCATAAAGATAACAAGGTCTTGACTGCATCACTTCTGTCTTGCCACTGGCCTTGGATGATTCAAGAAGAGACACTGAGGCTAATGAGTTTGTGTATCTCTGTCTCATTTAAATTCAATTTATGTGCAAGTCAAGACATCATCTTATGATGTCACCGGTCCTCTTTGAAAATGAAGGATGCACAGCAACACACTTTGTCCCTCTCCCTTCCTTGAGGCATGAGATATGATGAACAGAAAATAGGCTTTAGGAGCTAGTCCCATTTCTAAGAAAATGTTAATCCCTGGTAATCGACACCAAAAGCAAGCATTAAGTAGTAATGAGCAACATATGTCATATTCTGGTTAGAAGTGAATTTGTGTAAAGTAGGAATATATATATACATATATACCTTAGTCTCAAAGAGCTAACTGACCAAAGAAGTAGCAGCAAAGCAAACTAACGATAAAAGTACGTATTTTATATGTCTCTCTCTCTATATATAGGCATATATATATACATACATATATACTATACATATACACACAAAACACATGAAAACCAGAATATGCACAATAATCACAGGATTATTAATCATAAGATCATAGTATCACAGAATTGGGGTTGAGATCATCTGGTCCAGTCCTCTCCTTTTACAAATAAACTGAGAGCCAGAGAGGTGAAGTAACTTCCCTAGTGTCCAATAAGCAGTATCAGAAGCTGGTCCTACACATACCATTAAGAAAAAACTTTTTAACATAACATAATATGATATGATTGTAGACTAGGAACTGGAGATCTTAGAAATTATCTAGTTGAAGACCTTTATTTTATAATAGGGATCACAGAGGTCCTAAAAAGTGAACTAATTTACCTAACATAGGTCGTGGCAGAAGTGGAATTGGTAGTAATACTCTTGGTCTCCAAATGTAGTATGCCTGCCACTGTAACATGGCTACTCAGTTTAGTTTTTTTTTTTTTAAATAATGAATCAAAGTATGTAGTAGAGTGTGGAGCATCAAGCCTCTTGGTAATATGCAAATATTCACGGATGGACAATGTGTGAAAGAGTATTTAGAATTTTTAAAAAATGAAGTCATCAAGGCAATTTGGTGATGAAAAGGAATTGCACAGATGAGATCCCAGACCTCCTAAAGGATGCAGAATGTATTTTAACATCCCTTGAAGAACATGTATTTTTCGGGTAAGCATTATCTTATCAAAGAAAAAAATATTACAGAATATATATACAACACCTCACTATATAACATACAGAGTTATTCATGAGATGATTCCCATTCTTCTTGAGTTTACATGCTTGCATGCTCACACATACAGAAAGATAAGGACACATTGGTCTGTACAAGTACACCATGGGTGTGTAGAAAAATCTGGCAAATGAAAAATTTGTCTTAGATATCAAGGATTACATTTTTATTCATTATTTCCTGATATTTTCCTATTTTAAAAATCACACTGTCCTTTTAGTTATGAAAAAAGGATGTATATATGCGTATAGTTTTATTTTAAGTAGTAGTTTATTTTTGATAATTTTTAAAATATGACCACAAAAACCTTTTTTTCATTTTTTTTGAACATCAAGCTGACCTAAACTGTCCAAGATGAAAGAAGAACTGAAAAATCTGGGACTTAAAAAACGACAACAGAATTTTAGTGTACAAGAAGGGCATTATTCTAGCTGGAACATATGGACTCCCAGATTCTAATAGCAAGCCATACGTTTGCCTGGCATCATATGGCTCGAACTCTATCTATGCTATCTAGTCAATCTTGTCATCTATTTCTTAAACATAATATAAATTACATGAGCTAATCTTTCCATAGGAGAGGAAATAATATGTGTAAATGCAATAACATTCTTTTTGCAGCTTTGGAGGATTAAGACACACAAAAATTTGATGCAAATGTTCATAACCACTTTAGAGTATTTTTGTTGTGTGGCTATGCTGTCCAGAATGTTATGGGCAATGTTAGATATCTGGATTCATGAAATTCCTTTAGGCAGAACTGAGCAAACATGGAAACATAGAAAACTGGTATGTTTAAATAGTTTAAATAGAAAGAGCAGTTCGGAGTAAGTGTATATCTATGTATGCAAGTATAGGGTGTGGAAGCAAATTATGGTTGTGAATTCTTTCTACTGCATATAGCATAGAAGGATATAGAGTATTTCATCACTGAATAGACACATATTAGGGAAATAGGATACTTAAAACAATTTTGACCCTGAAAGTGATCAAAGACTCATTCAAAGCAATGATGTGGATAATAGGGATTTCCTCAAATCCCCTCCCTGGCCTCCCCATTTTGGAGATCTAGCACTGAGTATTGCCTAGAAGGAAGATTCATATCCTGAATGGTCCTGGGGGAGAATTTGAAGATTTTTCCATTGTCATAAAAGAATAGGAAGTCTCCTTTTATGACTGTGACAAAGCGTGACATGAGTAACACAAGTCACTGCCACTAAATGCATACAAAGTCTTTTTCCACTACTGTCTTTGGCAATGAGATCCCCAATAATTTAGACTCCACTAATCACTACTGATGTATTTGCACACTCTATTGTATTGCTCAGTTTGGGGAACCTGATGCCTTTAGCAGTGGTTGTGATAAAGACCTTCATTCCAAAGATGATTAAGCAGAACTCAGAAAAGTTAAGGGATGTGGACAAGGTCACAGATCTAAGAAGCAGAGGAGCCCAAATTTGAGCCCAAATCTTCTGACCAAAAACCCAATATTCTTTTTCATGGCACCTCTTTGATTTTCCCTCCTGGCATTTTATTGTCCCACAGAAACAAACATTAATTTCAGCTGTCATAGGTATAGATTTTTCAGCCCATTTTGAAAGACCATGGTAAGTGAAGCAATATTTAGTTATTCATCAGACATTTTTTATTACCACATGAGAGGCGGTGTGGAATAGTGTTGTACACTGAGTCAGGAAGACCTAAATTCAAATCTTCCCTAGGTGATGATCACATGCAGGTCAGCTAACTTCTCTGAGGTTCAGTTTTCCTCATCTATGAACTGGGAACAATGAGCTGTTAATAGTTGCCTTACAAGGTTATTGCAAGGTTCAAATGAGAAAATATATAGAGAGACCATTTTGCACAATTTTTAACACCAAAAAATAGCTGTCATGTACAGTATAGAGGAAAAGGAATGAACTCGGGAGTCTGGAAGATTTGTGTTTAAGTCCTGCCCTGACACATGCTATGTGACTCTGGGAAAATTATTTAACATCTCAGCCCCTAAGAGGCAGCTAGGTCACACAGCGGATAGAGTGTTGTGACAAGAGTTGGAAAGAGCTGAGTTCAAATTCAGTGTCAGACACTTATTAGCTGCATGACCCTGGGCAAGTCACTTACCTCTGTTTGCCTTAGTTTCCTTATCTATAAAATGAATTAGAGGAAGAAATGGCAAACTCCAGTATCTTCTGCCAAGAAAACCCCAAATGAGATCAGAAAGGGTCAGACACAACTGAAATGACTGAATAACAGCCCTAGGACTAAAAGTTGCAAATCAGGTATTACTTTTCACTAACAATCAGAACTTCTTCCTCAGTAATTTTTTCTACTAAAGAAATCATGAGTTAGAAGCAAAATAAAAACAAACCCACAAAGAGAAGATAATACTTTCATAACAAATTTAATTCAAATAGTTACACTAAGTAAAAATAAAACACTGTTATTATGGGGCAACTAAAATTTCAAAATATAGGCAAAAATGTAATTGAGTCATCCTGTTACTGATATTTCTATTTTTGTTTTCCAACTTCAACAAAATTGTTCTCCAGGAACAAATTTTCTAAGAATATAGCCACCAGAAATTTATGTTTAAGCATTCACTTGCTTGGCAAAGTGAAGGTGGGGTGACCTTGCTTCTCATTTAGGCTACCTTGGAATTCAAAGAAGCAAACACTGAGTATTCCACCTCCATTCAGATCATTTCATCTGTTTCCCTTCCACATCTCTACCAGATCCCATCTAATCTAACCCCATCCACTTGAATCCAATCCAATTCAAACTCCAAAGCACTTATTAATCATCTCTGGTGTCCAACCTGCTGTGTGCTACCCTATAAAAAACTAAGGAAAAAGAACAGCTAAAAGCAGTTGAAAATGCTCGTATCTATCTATCTATTTATCTGCATTACTTACACATACATGCATACACACATATACATACATAGGTGTGTGTATCAGGGGTTCTTAATTTGGTATCTGAAACATTTTTTTAAAAATATTTTAACAATTTTGTTTCAATATAATTGACTTCTCTTGTAAACCTTAGTAACTTATTGTATTCATTTAAAATTGTTATTCTGATAATAGACCAATATACTTCACCAGACTGCCAAAGGAATTCATTACGTGCACACACACACACACACACACACGCACACACGCACACACGCACTCACGCACACACACACGCACGCACACACGCACGCGCGCGCTAAGAACCCCTGAATTGACAATACCCATTTAACATTTTTGGATTGATAAAAGAAATAGAGACCGTGAGCACTTAAGAAAACCACACCTAGTATTAATATTGTCCAGTATATGTACCCATATGGTGCTATTTTAAGGAGACTTGTATATGTATTATCATTCTTGTTCATGAAGTTACATCTAACTCATGTTCCCAGACAGATACAGACCCCTTTGTAAAGGTAGGACTCTGCTTCCAGTGGAGATGGGGGTGGGGGGGTGGGTGTACTGCCCCAGTCGTCAGTGATTTTGTATCAGCTTCTTGATCCTCCACTGTCTATGAGCCTAGAGCTCTGGAAGCAGCCACTGCTGCTGCTGTCATTGCTGGCTGGCAGTTCTTCCTCTGTCCCAGGGACTGGGACCAGACCCCAGCCAGACCACAGAGTTTTACTGCTGACCTTCTATGTTGTCTTTGGTGACTCAATCCCCTGAGGCCTATTCCAACCTTGTCTGTGCTGGTGTGGTTCATACTGGACTGTGCTCTGCTCTGCTCCCAGACTGGTGCAACAGACACTGGCTGACAATCTGCAAGGCTGTCTTGAGTGGAAGATTTATTTCACTCCATCATTTTGTAGGTTCTGCAGCTCTAGAATTTGTTTATAGTCATTTTTTACAGGTATTTGGAGGGTTTTGCGGGGAGGGCTCAAGGAAGTCTCTGCTTTTACTCCACCATCTTGGCTCTGCCCTCCTTGACCATGAGGCCTTTAAAAATACATATTTGCTTATTTTTAGTTTCCAACATTCACTTTTATAAGAATTTGGATTCTAAAATTTTCCCCTCTCTCCCCTCATCCCTCCCTAAGACATCATGTAAATCTGATATGGGCTAGACATGTACATCATATTAAACATATTTCCACATTATTAATCATGTTGTAAAGAAGAATCAGAATCAAAAGGAAAAACCACAAGAAAGACAAAGCTAAACCAAAAAAGAGAGAAAATAGTATTGTTCAGAGCATGAGGTTTTTCTAGATATTGATGATCTTTTTCCTAAGGGGAGTTAAGTTCTAGGAATGTTTATCTCTGGGACTAAAACAGAGTTCTTAGGTATTGATGCAAGGTCTTCAAACATACCCCAATATCTTTCTATTTTACAGGTCCTTGACATTGCTGGAGAGGCTTAGACTTTTGGCACCTTGGATAAACAAGGTGAACAAATATTTAGAGGCAAATGAATCTAAAATCTTTTTTAGACAGCTTACTATAGCTTTTTGGGGGGCTGGAGGAGGGCAATGGTAGAAGAAAGTCTATCTTATTGGTATAGAGAAATCCTATTGAGAAAGTTTCCATTACCAACACAGATCAGTAATTGCTTTGGAATATATCGTCTCTACTGGGCTGTCCAGGGGCACTGAAAGGTAGAGTCACCTGCTCAGGTTCACAGTCAGTCTGTGCCAAAGGCAAGGCTTGGAGTCAGGTCTTCCTGCTTCAAAATCAGCTTTCTATCCACTATCCTACACTGCCTTTTAATTTGAACATTTCATCAAAAGAGTTTTTCTTTTTAAAACAAAAAAGAACATTTTCCATATTTTATTTTTCTGAATGTTAAAAATGAAAGGTAAAAAGATTCTATTTCAGTTAGTTGAATCTTAATAAAAATCATATCTATCAAATTTGAAATTAAATGTTCAGCTGTTTTTGAATTTGAATTAATCTGTAAAGCCAAAATATTTTTGGCATTGGCAGAACTGGCTTCTTTAAAATGTTCTCATAAATCAAGAGAGGCTTCAGAAGTTCCTCCTCAAATTCTGGAGATGAATTCATATTTGGGCTAAGATGAAGTGTGAAAATCTTCAGCATGAAAGTTGTTATTTTCATAAAATTATGAGCCTGTGAGAAAATCACTCTACAAAATTAATTGTGGCAATAAATACTACAACCATTACAATGTGAAATGTAGAAGAAAAATTTCTTTTGAAGGTAGATGATTCAAGAGAATGAAGGTCAGAGAACATGGAAGGTCTTTCACAGTAACAATGTCCATATGTAATAAGATATGAAACTAATGGGCTAATTAGTAAAAATAATAAATTGTAGTCACTGAATGAAGTTGGCTAGAAGCTCACTTGACTGATGCTGCTTAGTTTCTATCTATAACTGTCTAATAATGTAGTATAGATGCATGTGGTATAGTAGTTAGGGAAAAAATAACAAACTAGAGCAATGGTGCTCAAGTCTTTGGCAGATAAAGATACAGCTTCCAAGACCACACAGTGCAGATGTTTTCAACCTCTGGACTGAGGACCATGGTGGTCCAAGGAGTAATTGCAAAGCTTTTGAAAATTCATGCATGTGTTGAATATTGTAATTTTGTTACTAAATACTTTAAAGTGTTAGGGTTATCATTATCACGGTGATAACATTTTTTATAAAACATTCATTTAATTCTAGTGAGAAGTGGATTGATTTGATATCAGCTATGAAGTCCATAAGCACTTATTGGCTGGACATCTCCATACTATAATGCTTATACTCCATTCTCTCCACACCTGACTGAAATTTTGACTCAGACCCTTGTACTTCTGGGATTCTGATTGTTTAGCATCACCCAGACCCTCTTTGCCATTTCTCTGTCATCTCCATGCTATACAATCAGAGTAGTATCAAGTACTCAAGTACATAGTAATCAAATCAACACTAGCACTCCTGGAAATGATGGTGCCAGCAAATCATCATTTTCCTTGACTCCCAGTTCCCTTTATATGTTGTATTTCCCTATAAAAATTATCTCAAGAGCAGACTATCTTATTTATACTTTCCATGATACCTGACATATAATAAGCATTTAATAAATACTTTTGTAGCCCTGGGCTGGTCTAACCATGTCTAATTTGTCTAATAACTAGCAGAATGGGATGTTGATCTAATACAGGCATTTCCGTACCTATCAGTGGGAATTTGCCACAATGCAAGAAAATTTGAAGAATTGTTAATGATTTAAAGGAAAAGAAGGGAGGGGTTGAGCCCAGTACCTGGACAGGACTGAATTGTTGATGCATAATGACTGTGAATGGAAGATGAGAATATTGGTGCCAGCAAGTCCATTTTGGTGGCATATCTATTGGAGGAATGCCATTGTCCGAATTTGGGAAGATAAAAAAGAAATGGCAAGTCTACCAATATTATACCTGTATAAGGCATCTTCATAGGTGCCTCGTATCTTAGCAGAGGTCTGATATGGGATACTAGAATAGAAATGAAAGTTCTGCCTAATCATGTCTCTCTATATAGAAACAGACCACATATTCATTGAAATGCCTCTTATAAAAAAGAAAAGAATAAATGAAATTAAATAAAATTAACCAATCCATCAAACAAGCCTGATAATGTGTGCAATATTTCACAACCACAGTTTGACATCTCCAGAGAAATTTTAAGCTCTTTATCTTTTTTTCCTGGGGTCTAGATGGGTCATTGTAATTATGTATTTGGTTCCCTTTCATTGCATTTTAAATTTACATTAAAGTAGTTACTTTATATGTTGTTTTTCTGGTTCATACTTCACTCTCAAAAAAGTTTTCATCTATATCTTTCATATATATCATATATATCTCTGAATTTCACATATCCAGCATTTCTTACAGCATAGTAATAGTCCATTAAATTCTTATACCACAATTGTTTTAGGCATTCCCCAACTGATTGTCCCCAACTTTTCATTGTGGTTACAGACCTAACCAATCAACCAAAATGGCTTTCTCCAAGATCGTCAAAGATTTCTTAATAACTGCTAGTCATTTTTTTTTGTTTTGTTTCTCAGTCTTTGTGGATCACTGTACAGCTCTTGACAAGATTGATCACATCACCCTCCTAGATATTCTGTCCTCTCTCAGCTTTTTTTTGACATTGCTCTTTTCTATTTCTGTTCTCATGTAGTAACCTCTTATGTGTGGTTTTCTACCAAGGTTCTGACCTAGGTCCTGTTCTCTTTTCTCTGTACACCTCATGTCTTAGTATTCTTGTGGCTTCAATGATTTTTATTTACAGATGACTCCTCAAACTTATAGCTATTACTAATATCTCTCCTGAATTTCAGTCCTGTATTACCAAGAAAGGTAATATCTAGATAGTGAAGTATTCACAGG
The DNA here is from genome assembly GCA_028658325.1 of Potorous gilbertii. Taxonomy (NCBI): domain Eukaryota; kingdom Metazoa; phylum Chordata; class Mammalia; order Diprotodontia; family Potoroidae; genus Potorous; species Potorous gilbertii. The sequence goes on along the minus strand of CM053774.1, from coordinate 72,637,606 downwards.
ATATTGGTGTTTGTAACTTATGAACTAATTTCCATCAGTGAAGAAAAGCTAATTTGTTAACCAAACTTGTTAAGTTCCTGTTTCTTGTTTTATTTTGAGAGATAATCATTTGACTACTAAAGCATCCTGTGAAAATACAAATTAAATATGACTTTCTGTTTAGAAAAGGAAAGCATGTGATTATATGTGTGTATACAGATATAATATTTATGAAATTCAACTATAATTTTCCACTGACAAGCGAAAATGAATGAATGAATGAATGAATGAAAAGTGCAACCTTGGGCTGGCCTAGGCATACTCAGTTTACCTAACAAGGAATCAGTCTGTCCGTACTTGAGTGTGCGTAGCCTCTTAAATGGGTGCCAGAGTCTTTAAAAGTGGTGAGACTGAATTGTTAATTATCTCTTTAGTATTTCTTCTGGGAGACTCCTCTCTACCATACTACCCTCACTATAAATACCCTCTTCAAGGTCACCATGGCTCAAACTCCCAGGTCCTATGAGGATCCCCTCTGGCACCTCACACACAGTAAACCCAATACAGAATGGAAACAAACACCCCCAGTCCCATTCCTTGGAATTGGGGTAAAAGAGAAGTAAGCAAGAGAGAAAAATCTATTCCATTTCATCAGTTTAGTTTATGGTATCCAACCTGGTTGTAGCAGATAGCTATTCCAGGAAATAGTGCAGCTGAAAAGATGGTGGAAAGAGACTACCTGAAGAAAGCTAATAGCTCAGTTTTGCCACTTTTAGAGATTCAGGTAGACAGTCAACAAACCTTCCCCCATGCAAGGGATGCAGCTGGGCTCCATGCTAGGTAAACTGGCTAGAGCAGTCCAGGGCTACAAAAGCATTTATTAAATGCTTACTATATGTTTGGCATCATGGAATGCGAAAATTAGATAGTGTCTGTTCTCAAGGAGATACATTCTAACAGGAAAATTACAACATATAAAGTGGATCAGGAGCCAAGGAAAATGGTGATTTGCTGGTACTGTCACTTCCAGGAATGGCAGTGTTGATTTGATTACTGTTCTTAGATCTAGAGATAGAAGAGAGTGGGAGGAGGGTATTAGGTTTGATTGCATAGCATGGAGATGACAGAGAAATACTGAGGTAGGTCTGGGTCATGCTGATCCATCAGAATCCCAGAATTGCAAGGATCTTGGTTCAAATTTCAGTCAGAGGTAGAGAGTGGAGGGCAAGCAACATAATATGGAGATGGTCAGTCAATAAACAAGTACGGATTTCACAGTTAATACCAAATTAACCCCTTTTCTCACCAAAATTAAGTGAATGTTTTATCAAAAATATTATCACAGTAACAATGACAATCCGGTATAAAGCATTCTATGTGTGCCATAAATGTAATAAAAGACATAGACAATATTCTTATGGAATGAATAACTAGTTACTTTATAACTGACTTAATGAAAGACAGCTGAAACAAATCTTACATTTAACACTGACCCTGATGTTGCCAGTAGTTTACAAAAATGATCACAATCACTCTTCATTGTCATCACTCTTCCTTGTATTTCTCCCATATGGCCTTTTTCTTCAATCATCTCCACTCCTCCAGAAACTTGGACTCTACCCCTAGATCCACCAGCTCTGACAGGTGAGCTTTTTACCTCTTTTTCTAGAGCTCAGACTTCTACTACACTTCTTGTCTGCTTACTGTGCAGTGTACAAATATTCTCCCTTCCAGCTCCCCTTTATGTATTAGAACGGTAAGCTCCTTGAGGGCAGGGACTGCTGACCTGCTTGCTTACAGTTATACAGCACACTTGAGATATCACTGGTTCTCTTTAAGAATGAAGGGCACTTCCTCCTCCTCCTCCTCCTCCTCTTGCTCCTCCACCACCACCAACCTTTAATCTTAGCTTATCATATAATATATAAAATCATTCTATTCATCTGTCCATCCACCTGTCTATGTATCTACCTACCTGTATCCTATATCCTATATCCATAATACCTATGTACCTATATCCATAATAAAATAATTTGCAATTTAACTGGTATTTCAACCATATCCAAGGTGTACTGCGATATGTCCTGTGGGAGAGATAATTGAGTTCTTGGGGAGAATATTCACTGTGACTTGATGCTATATGCACATAAACCATACAGGATTGATGCCAGAGAATCTTTGGGGAGAGACATGATGGTTCCAGAGTTTTTAGGAGAAAAGCAGAAAAGATACAGAGGAATTTAGCTCCTTAACTTTCACTCTGCCTCCCCAGTGATTTCTAGAACAGACCCCCTCCTTGAGCTGGTCTATAGAAGGCATTTTATTTTTTCCTTTCCCACATTCCTTTCATACTACTTATGTGACCTTAGGCAAATTTCTCACCTGGATCAGATGAATAACTCAATCATTCTTCTCTATTTTCTGCTATATTTTCATCTGTAGACTTCCTCAAATTTCTGTTTGCTGTTTTATTAATTTTAACTATTTTTTATTTGTGATGGTCTCATATATCCAGATTTGATGAGAGGGAACTAAAGTGATAGGGATAAGCTAAAGGATACCTCTCCTCCTAAAGAATGACTAGGGGTGTGGACATTTTAGACTCAGACTCATACCTCCATCAGAGATTTGGAGGGAGGCAAATAGGCATAATTCTAAGCTTATATCTTGGAGTACAGAGAACAGTGCTTAGTTTCATGGTGCCCTTGGGACCTGTCCTATCTCTCCAGTAGGACACTGGTGGCATAGGCAATGCTATTGTATTTCCTCTTCTCCAGAAATGAAGTCCAAGACTCAAAACATCTATGAAATGCTTTTATACATTTAGACAAATCATGTAAACATAGCTAAACTACAAAAAAATGCTTCAATTAAAAAAAAATCTTACAACAGTGATATTGATTGTACAAGTATAATTATACCCATTATACAAGTGGTTCAAAAAGCAAGAGAAACTTTCCAAGTATCCCAATGCTATTAAGTATCAGTCTGGACTTAGGTCTTATATCCACAATTTGTTCCCTCTCTGACTACTAGGCTATATTTGGTCTTTAGCTGCTACTTACACAGATATACAGAGTATTAGATGCAAATCTGTGCTCATATACCCATTCTCTGGTACTTCTGAACACTTATCTAAAGCTTATACAAAGAGGCTGAGGGCAGAAGGAGAGAGAGAAAATCCAATTTCCCATTTTCAAAAGCAAGTTACTTGGGACCCATTGACTTGGTAAAGTTCCTCACCAGATTCCTGATAAAACCAGCCATTTACAAAACATCAAATCTTCCTCTGCAGCTTTGGATTAAGGGTTCTGACCTTAAAAAATAGTTCTACTTCCAAACATCTCTTCTCTTTGTAAACACGATAAACTGATGGCTATGTTGCTCATATTTCCTGACAGCAATAAGATAATGACACTCTTCAAATAAGTTCTTACTTACTGGTTACCTTTTGATGGGCTTATCTGCTGCCAGCAAAGAAGAGATACTAATTTGGTAAAGCTGGCCATGCCAGGGCTATAAATCAGAGCATTTCTATGTGGAGTCTGTGCATAACAGGATTTGATGGTGTAACACATTTGAGAGTATGAGCATTTTTCTATACTTTTATCTGGGTTTTCAGCATATCCCACACACATTGGGAACTGAAAGGGTTGTTTTTCAATATGATGAGTGATCTAGGTTATGGATTTATACTCTGTAGTGGTGTCAGTGAAGAATTAGAAAGCTCAGATTGAATAATAAAACCCTGGTCTCACAACCTATGCATTCACAGATCACCTAATTAGCTGCAGATTAGAACATTCATTAGAAATGCCACTGAGTTGAATTCATCTTGGTAGGTCCTTAGTTTTGAAATCTCTCCTGATAAAACTCCAGTCTGTTGAGTGTCTCTGAATGGTGTAAAACATTTTTTTCTTTGACCTTCCCCTTTTTAACACAAGTTGCTAGTTTCAGTTTTATGTTCAACACTGGTGCCAATCTACAGTGAGTGTTACATGCATATTAAAAATAAAATGAACTTGTTCACAAGTGTGACAAAGAAGGAAGGATACGGGATTTAAGAGACAGAAGACACATACTACTTGTGTGATGTGAGACAAGTCATAAAATCATAGGAAGCTGCTTTGTGGTTCATCGTTCATTCTCAAAGTGGACCAGTGACATCATGACGATGGTGTCTTGACTTGTACATGAATTGGATATGAGTGAAGCAGAATTGTGCAAAGTCATCAGCCTCTCCTTCTTCTCCAGAGTCACTGGAATCCAGCGGCAAGACAAAAGCCAAGACACTTGGCACTTACTCAGGATGCAGTGGGAAAACTTGGTCTTTTTATATTAGGGTATTTCCCAGTTATCAATTTGTCTGAGGTCATTCCCATTCAACGACTAAGGGCTTGATAAGAATTGAGACAAAAGATGAACCGATTTACCATCCCAAAGATATCAATCTGGGAGGAAAAGACCCTCAAAGTTTCTGGTCAGAACAGAAAATAATTTCTATTTTCTAAGCCATCAAAACCCAAACAAGTTGACACAGATGCCTGGGCTGGAGCCATTATTAGCCATGCAAAGAAAGCCCGAATGATGTGGGTTTAAAGGATAGTCAAGTAGCTCCACTTAGTAACTACCTCAAAGAGCATCTGATCCAATGTCATTTTATAGTTGAGAAATTTGCCTAGGCCATGTAGGTGTTATGGAAAATGTGGGGAAGGGAAAAGGAAAGTGTTGAATGTCCTCTATTGTCCAGGCACTGTGCTAGGCACTTTATAAATACTATCTCATTTGATCCTTAAACTAACTCTAGGAAAAAGGTCTTCAGGTCATTCTGCATCACTATTTATATTTCTTCATATCTTTAAAAGAAAGAAAATAATATGCTTCATTCTACAGTCACTCTATGGATGTGGATAACATTTTCCATTATGAGTCTTTTGGAATTGACTTTGATCATTGTATTACTGAGCTGCCTTCTTAGAGGTGGATGATTTTGGTCTAATAATTAACACCAAGAAAACACAGGTGCTCCAGCTACCACCATACGTGGAACCACTGGTTACAACAAATGGAGAAGTTTTGAATGCTGTGGATAAGTTTACTTACCTTGGTAGTGTACTTCCCAGGGATATACACATTGACAATGAGGTTAATGCATGCATTGCCAGAGCTAGCTCAGTGTTTGGGAGACTCTGAAGAAAGGTTTGGGAGAGAAGAGGTATTGGACTGACTACCAAACTGAAGGTCTACAGAACTGTTGTGCTGACCTCATTGTTATACATGCTTGTGAAACGTGAACAGTCTACCAGCACCATGTCAGGAAACTGAATCACTTCCATGTGAACTGTCTTAGGAAGATTCTGAGGATCACCTGGCAGGACACATAACCAGACACTGAAGCCCTTGCTCAAGCGGAACTACCAAGTATTCAAACTATGTTTCAGATAGTGCAACTCCAATGGACTGGCCACGTTGTTCTTATGCCAAATGTATGTTTGCCAAAAAGACTATTTTATGGAGAACTTGCATGGGGTAGGCGATCACATGGTGGCCAGAAGAAATGATACACAGACACTCTCAAGGTCTCTCTCAAGAACTTTGAATTTGACTGTGCAACATGGGAGACATTGACACAGGACTGCCCAGCATGGCGTGCTCTTTGTGCAAAGCAGAATTGAGACCACACAAAGTAAATTCAGGATGCAAAAATCTGGGATATCCACCCCAAATATTCATACAGACTATTTGTGCCCCACCTGTGGTAGAGCATTCCGAGCTCATATTGGTCTGATCAGCCACAGTTGGACACAATGAAATTTCACTTTGTCATGATGATGTCATTTTGGTTCTCTTCAAAGATGAAGGACCACAACCAACTGAGAAGAGCTAAATCTATCATAGCTGATCACTGCACAATGTTGTTGTTACAATGTACAATGTTCTCCTGGTTCTGTTCATTTCACTCAACATCAGTTCATGTAAGTCTTTCCAGTTTTTCTGAAATCTTCCTGCTCATGATTTCTTAACACTATTAACACTATTCTAATACATTCATACACCACAACTTGTTCAGTCATTCCTCAATTGATGGGCATCAATGTCCAATTCTTTGCCACCACAAAAAGCTGCTATAAATATTTTGTGTATGTATATGTGCGTGTGCATGTATGTAGGTGTGCGCGCATATGTCCTTTTCCCTCTTTTAAGTGATCTCCTTGAAATATAGACCTAGTAGTGGTATTGCTGGATCCAATTTTTATAGCCCCTTGGACACAGTTCCAAATTATTCTCCAGAATGGTTGGATCAGTTCACAACTCCACAAACAATGCAGTAGTGTTCCATTTTCCCACATTTTCTCCAACATTTATCATTTTCCTTGTCTGTTTTATTAACCAATCTAATAGGTGTGAGGTAGTATCTCAAACTCATTTTAATTTGCATTTCTCTAATCAATAATCATTTAGAGCATTTCCTCATATTTTTCCTTAGAGATATGTATCCCTATAGATAACTTAATTTCTTCATCTGAAAATGAGGATAGAGATATAGTGAGTAAAGCAATGGACTTGGAAGCAGGAAGACCTGGGTTCAAATCCTAACTCAGCTACTTAGTGTTTGAACTCAGGTTCTAGTTCTAAATCTAACTGAGGTCCCTTATGATCCAGTTTGCTCTTCTCTTAAGTGCATATGAAGGAATAATACAAGTATGGGTCATCCATTCAAAATAAAAGCAATTCTACACTCAAAAATTCATTTAAAAAGTGTCTGAAGCAGACTTTCCCTTGACAGTGGGGGTTGGAGAGAAAGGGGAAACAAATGCTTACCTACATCTTTTTCTAAGTTTGTCTAAGAAGTCTACAATGTGTCAGTATTATTGAGACTTAAAATAAGTTAAACAAGATATTATTAGCATTACAGTAAGAACAATCTTAACTGTGTTCAGGTAGTTGACCACAGAAGAATAGCCAGGGGATACAGTACTTCTAAATGGTCGCTCAAATAGCATTTGAACATAGTCATTAAGTCTTACATTTACATAAATTTCCTGTTTACATTTTTATTCAGTCTTTTTCACTCGAAAATGGCTTCAATACCTTTATAATAAATGCATGTACATATGCACCTTCTAGGATATCTTTGGGAATAAAGGATTGTTTTAATGATACTCTAAATGTAATTTATTTCACTTGGACTCAGATTATGCCATTAAAATCCTGTTCCTCAGGGGTCTACATAGAGATTGCAAATCACTGCATTGAGGAAAAGTCCCACAACATAGGAATGGTTATTTTGCAATTTTCTCCAATTAAAAGTCATTTATTAAGCATTTGCCAGGAGCCCAGAAATATTCTAGGCACTGGGGGGCATAAAATTGGTATAATTCACAGTTCCTACTCCCAGGGAACCATAAATACTGTTTGTGAGAAAAGTTTTATATATATATATATATATATATATATATATATATATATACGCACACACACACACACAAAACAACTAGAGAATAATTCTTAGGCAATATAAAAACAAGGGGGAGAGACTATGGTAACACTGACTCAGTGCATAAATGTAGAGGTTATTTAGCATGAGGAAAAGATTATACATTTGACTGGGCATGATCAAGGAAGATTTAATTAAAATGGAGAACCTTGAACTGAGTACTCAGCTTTGGAAACTAATAAATAGTTATCATATAGCTACATATTTCTTATGTGCTGAATGAAGTAGAAATGACACTAGAAAAAGTGGAGATATAGAACTAACTAGTCAGGTAGTATTCTACAACGATGTGTGTGACATTCAATAAACTCAAGAAGACAAACTATTGCCAGAGGACTACTGAAAAACTGGGAACAATTACATGTAAAACTGGAAAGCAGTTTGGCAGAAAATAATTTTAGACTAGTTTCTTATACCATATCACAATAAGCTCTAAATAGCTATGGGATGGAAATAGGAAAGGTCACATCACACAAAAGTTAGAGAATAGAAAAAGGCAACAGTTATTAAAATGATACAATATTCAAGGGTATTTTTTTGTCCTATTTACATGGTTAAAATACTTTTGTATATTGTTTTTTCCCTAATTCTAATGATTTTACTCCCCCTCAGTTAAAATATCTTCTTATATAGGTTCTATGTATTCCTTATATTATTTCTTACACCATAGTTTTATTATATTCCATTCATTTACTACAATTTATTTTTCTGTACCTTATCATTGATCTATTTTAACACCAAAAAGTGAGGCTATGAATATTTTGGCCTATGAAAAACCACTATTTTACAAATGAAGAAACTGAGGCTAAGACCAGTTAAGTACAGGAATATCTCAGAGATATTGTGGGTTTGGTTCCAGACTACTACCATAAAGTGAATATTGCAATAAAATGAGTCACAAGAATTCTTTGGTTTCTCAGTACATACAGAAATTATGTCTCCACTATATTGTAATCTATTAAGTGTGCAATAGTGTTATATCTAAGAAAACAATGTACACATACTTTAACTAAAAATATTTTATTGCTAAAACAATAGTAACCATCATCTAAGCCTTCAGTGAGTCTAATCACTTTTGCTAGTGAAGGATCTTGCCTTGTTGACTGATCAAGGTGGTGGTTTCTGAAGACTGAGAAGGATTTGGCAATTTCTTAAAATAAGACAACAACAAAATTAGCTACTTCAGTTGACTCTTCCTTTCATTTGAACACTTAGAGGCCATTGGAGGGTTACTATCGGGCCTGATTTCAACATTGTTGTGTCTAAGGGAACAGGAAGGCTCAAGGAGAGGGAAAGAGATGGGAAAATAGCTAGTTGGTGGATTAATCAGGACACATATAGCATTTATTAAATTCACCCTCTAATATGGGTATGGTTTGTGGTGCCCAAAACAATTACAATAGTATCATCAAAGATCACATTTCACAGATCACCATAACAGATATAATAATACAGAAAAAAGTTTGAATGCTGTGAGAATTGCCAAAATGTGACATAGGGACACAATGTGAGCACATGCTGTTGGAAAAATGGCGCCAACAGACTTGCTCATTGCAGGGTTGCCACAAACCTTCAATTTGTAAAAATATAGTATCTGCAAAGTATAATAAAGTGAAGTGCAATAAAATGAGATAGGCCTGTAATTTGCTCAAGGTCATATAGGTAGTAAGTAAAATATTGTATGAAATCAGGATCTATGACTTAAAATGTAGCACTCTTTCTAAGAATAAATTATGAAAATTGTCATAAATCATTTAATGAAAATGCAATTAAAATAAAAGTTTGTGGTTTCACCTTATAGATAGATGTGAACTTAACAAAAGGGATAAAACATCATCAATTCCAATATAAACTGATATACCTTTAGTGTGAATTGCTTTTAGAAATAATTTAGAAGAAAAATCCTGTGACACTGTTCATAAACTTTGAAACAGCTATAATATGTCTGCTTACATGCTACAAGGGAGTAAATCATATGAAAAAATAAAATAGTCATGGACATCTATCTATCTATCTATTCATCTAGATAGATACATATAAAAATTAACAAAAATATCTATAATAGTACTTTTTGTGTAATAGCAAAATACTGTAAATGAAATTCATGTGCCCTGATTGAGGAATGGTTGAACAAGTTGCGGTAAATAAATGTAATGGAATACTATTGTGCTATAAGAAAAGATGAACAGGAGGACTTCAGAGAGGCCTGGAAGGACTTACATGAACTGATGTTGAGTGAAATAAGCAGTACCAGGAGACCATTGTACACAGTAACAAAATGTGAGAGGACTATTTCTGGTAGACTTAGCTCTTCACAGCAATGCAAAGACCTAAAATATTTCCAAAGGACGCTTGAGGCAAAATGCCATTCACATCCAGAGAAAGAGCAACGGAATCCAAATGAAGAAAATAGCAGACTATTTTCTCTTGTGTTATGTTTTGCTTTATTTTTTCTCATGGTCTCTCCCATTCATTTTAATTCTTCTATGCAACATGACTAATGTGAAAATGTGGTTAATAAGAATGTCTGTGTAGAACTCATGTAAGATTGCATGCTGTCTCAAGGAGGGAAGTGAGAGGGAGGGGGAGAAAATTTAAGACTTGTGGAAGTGATTGTTGAAAACTGGAAACAAATTAATTTAAAAAATTAATCAAAATATCTACAAGAGTACTTTTGTGTGATAGTAAGATACTGTGAATGAAATTCATGTGCACTGATTGAGGAATGGTTCAACAAGTTGTGGAATATGAATGTAATAGAAAGAAATGGATATGAGCATATTAGTGAAACATGGAAAGATGTATAAATTGATAATGAGAGAGGGAAATAGAACCCAGCAACAATATATACAATAGCTACAATAAGATAAACAATAACAACCCTTGAAGACAATTGAACTCATATTAATTTCAATGATTAATCTTATTCCCAGAGTACAAATAATGAAACAAATTTGCCATCTTTCAGCAGAGATATGGAGGATATAAGTAGAGATTTCCCCTTAAAAAATGTTCCTATCATGCTGGTGAAGCAAATATTTATGAATGGGAACTTATAATATCGTCCTTTGGTGAAGAATGTGCATAGCAAGAAACTGTCCTCTTTGAGCATGTGTTTTACTTCTCTACACTAAAACCAACCTTAGTTGAGGGGATGTGTGGGTCCTTGGAACAGCCAGTACCTAGGATGGTCATGGGGTACATAGATTCAAAGAGTAAATATGCTGGCCTTATCAACTGGGCCATATAACTTGGGATACAGAGTTCCTGTCTACTAACTTTATGAATTGCTATTTCTAAGATTGAAGTACAATAAAAGATTCCACTAAACTCAAATGAAATTTTAAAAATAGAGATATTCATGGGGGAGAGGAGCGGTTAGATTAGATAAATGAATTTAAAAGAAAAAACACTTATTAAGTGATCACTGTAGGCCAGGCACTTTGCTAAGCGCCAGGGATAAAAGCACAAGTAAAATATTCCCTGGGCTCAAGAAACGTACATTGGAATAGGAGAAGAAGCTACACAAAAGAGATTTAGAATTGAGAATAGTGGTTGGAGCAGGTGAGGGTCTAGGCAAGTAGGTTTATGGCCTAGTTCAGGACAACACAGATGTAAGCTCTCTTACCAGAGCCCAGGAGAACTGGGTATCACTTCAGAGCCTGAGTTTTCATGGGAGGAGGATGGACAGAGTAAAGGCTGTTTGGAAATGGCTAGGAAGTTATAGTCTGGTTCCAGGCAAGACATGGTAAAAGTTTATTTTATGTAAGTGATGTCTCAAGAGCACAGTCAGAGTTTCAACGGAAGGAGGAGAGCAAGAGAACAGGCAGAATAGTTTGGAAATGGCAAAGGAGAGATATATAAGTATTCTAACAGAACAATGAGCTAGAGGAGGGAGCGCAGACTTGATAATCCAGTACTTCTACTACTCATGAGGGAAGGAGGAAGGGATAAAGAGAAGGAAAGAGGGAGAAGAAAAGGAGAGGGAGAGAGAGGGGAGGAAGAGAATGAGAAAGGGATGATGGAGGGGGAAGGAGGAAGGGGAGGGAATGGAGAGAAAAGGAGAGGGAAAGCTAGTGAGGGGGAAGAAAGGAGAGGGAGAGAAGGGAACATGTAGCCCACAAACCCAAGAAAGTAGAAGAAAAAATCACAGAAACCAAGTTCATGTCCATGATTAGTGGAATGGGTGAACAAGTTGTGGTAAATTAATATAATAGAACACTAATGAAGCATAAGAAAAAAGTGGATATGAGTGTACCAAAGAAATATGGAAAGGCATATGTAAACTGATAAGACAATTAACATTTTCCTTTCCTCCCCCTGCTTGTCTCTCTCCTTCCAAAACGAGAACTAAGAACTGCCAAAAAGGAGGACAGAAAAAAGGAGAGAGACAGGGTAAATGGAAAATTCTTGGAAGATAGAACCACAAAGGTGGTAACTTACACAAAAGATTAGGAAGAGAGAGGAGATTTTGAACCACATGTTTATCTAAATCAAAAGAAATGAAAAACTTAATAAACTGAGGATAAGGCAGGTAAGCAAAACCAGGATAGGGGTGGGTGGGTGTAATATCTGTGGGAATAGACTTACAAAGGAAATAATATACAAAACTCATCACAGAGGCAAAGTGCTAACATTAAAAAGGAGAGTATAAAGTTCAATACCAAAATAATGAGGAGAGGAAAATAAAAAATAATAACACTAAACTTAAAAGTGAATTCAATAACAATCTAATACAATTAAAGAATGTTAGAATTGGTTAAAAAAATGCAACAATTTGATGCTTTTGAAAAATACAGTTAAAACAAAACTAAGACACACATGGAATGAAAATAAGAGAGTTGGATACATTTTACTATGAGGCAGGTGATACAAAACAAATCAAAACAAACAAATACAACCAGGAGTTGAAATTATAATATCAAACAAATCAGTTAAAGCATCAGAGTGTCTCGACATGAAGAAGATAACTGCATTATACTTAAAAGTTCCATATACAATGAAACAATATTTTTTAAAAATGTGTTTGTATGTAAACACATATTTATGGATCAAAAGTCATAGCTTTTAAATTGTAAGGAAATAGTTAAATGTAGAAAAATAGTTTTTGTAGGATATTTTAATATTACTTTTAGAGAGGTAAATAAAAGTAGCAGAAAGATAAACTTAGAATAAATATAGAACCAAAGAGAGTGGGGAAAAAATATTTGAGAGACAAGACAATTTTTGAGTGAACATTAAAAACATACACGTTTCTCAGCATCACATGGCCCTTTTATAGAAATAGTTCATGTGATAAGACAAAGAGAACTTATAAATAAATGTAGAAAGGCAAAGGTATAAAACATATGCTGTATAAAAATAATATAATAAAAACAATAAGCAACCATAAATAGATTTAGAAAACAGAAACAAAAATATAGATCTAAATGGAGATTTAATAATGATATCCTGAATAATGTATGGGGAAAAAGGAGAAATCACAGAAACAAATATGTAATAAGAAACCATAGCAACATTCTACAAATGCAGCTATACCAGTTGTAAAAGGAAAAAACTATATATCTAAAAGTATGTTAATATAATAGAGAAAGAGTGAACTAATGAACTTAGCAAGGACTTTTTACAATTTATAGAATTAATTAACTCAAAATGTGTAAAAAAATGAAAAATCTTAAAAATTAGAGAACCAGGTATTATGTAAAATGAAATAACTTTAAAAATTCTAAAATGAAAAAAAAATGTTCTCAGAAAATACTAGATATTTAGGTAACCAGATCAAAAAAGAAATAGGAATATCATATTACCAAATTTAAAAATGAATAATGGAAATTCTAAATGAAAACAGAAGATTTTTTTAAAAGGTCAGAAATTAATATGTACATTTATAAAATAGTCAATAATTTAAAAGAAATGAATGATTTATCTACAACTAATACAAAGTAACCAAAGTAACAGAATATTTTTAGACAGCTTAAGTATATTAATCTTCAAAAAGCAAAACTGAAAAAGCTATAAAGAAAACCTTAACCAAAGAATCATACTGTGGACAATATGGATGTTTAGATGAAATGAAATATAGTTAGGAGTTTAAGAGCAAATACCTATGAGTTACTCATATTATTTTGAATAATTGAAAAAATACTCTTTCAAATTCATTTTAAAAGATAAACAGTCTTAATGTTAGGAAGGTATAGATTTAGGCAGATTAAAAGAACTAAAGACCATTGTTGCTAATAAATATTGATCACAAATTTTAAAATAGAATCCTAGCAAAAAAATCAGTAATATATCAAAAAATTATTCAACCAAGTTGGAAAAGTACAAGGGATATGAAAAATGATCAATATTAGAAAAATAATTAACACTTACTTTTCCTTAAAAATTATATTGATGCTTCAGTAATTAATAAGTAACCAATCAATAAACATTTATTAAGAATTTTCTCTGAGCCAGGATTATCCAAGCTAAATCCAAGCTAAATGCTTGGATTACAAAACGAGCCAAAAGACAGTCCCTGGCCAAAATGAGCTTACAACCTAACAGCAAATTACAGCTAACATTTTTATGGAACATTTATATGTGCTAGGCAGTTGACTAAGTTCATTACAACTATTTCATTTGATCCTCATAACAAATCTAGGTAGTACATACCCTGTTTTATAGATAAGGAAGTGAGGTTAACTGACTTGCCCAGGGTCACATAGATAATGTCTGAGGCTGGATTTGAACTCAGATCTATCTATTGTATCACCCAGCTGTTTTCATACATGTAGAACTGCTAAAATCCCTACATAGCATAAGTGCAGGATTGTTTCTTAATATAATTTTTAAAGTTTAGTTCTAAAATTGAAAAGTTATCCTCAGAGAATAAATAATCTATCCACAATACCTTCAGTAAGGCAGCAAGATTAAAAAGAAATCTAAAAAAAAATAATATTTAGATGCAGATAAAACCAATAATAAATCTATGAATAAATGATATAAAGACAAACACCATTCAAACCAATTTCAAAATGTCTAAAATATCTGGGAGTAAATCTCATAAGTTATACTCAAGATTTATACAAATATAATTATCAACATCCTTTATGGAACTGAGATCTGACTTAAATAACTGGAGATACCCATGGTACATATTTAGGACACAACAATATAAAAAATGATGACAGCACCTAAATAAATTTTTATATTTTGTACTAAACCAAATTGCTGTGGATCTGCTTTATAGGCTATAAGCCAAACCAAAACTAGAGTTAACTTAAAGGAATAAGGTCTAGGTCTAGAATTGCAAAGGAAATAAAAAAAAATGAATAAAGGGAAATAGTGCTATTAAAACTTAAAGTGTATTATGAAATAATACTCATTAAAATTATTTGCTATTAGTTTACAAAATGGAAGAGGGGTAAACATGGATAAATATGATCCTGGATAAACAAGATCTGGAAGCAATCAAACTCAATAGTCCATTGTTCAATAAATTTGAGTATATAAAGTAAGAGAGAAAAGACTCCTTATCTGATAAGGACTGCTTGGAAAACTGGAAAGGAGTTTTGGAAAAAACCAATATATTACAATTAGTTCCAAATGAATAGATAAATGAACTATGACATATCATATGTATATACACACACACACACACACACACACACACACACACACATATGTGTGTGTGTGGTTATTGTCCTTCATTCTTGAAAAGGACCAAAACAACATCACCATGATAAAGTGAAATTTCAGTGTGTCCAACTATGGCTGATCAGACCAATATGAGCTCGGAATGCTCTATCACATGTTGGGCACAGAGAATCTGTATGAATTTTGGGGGTAGATACTCCAAATGTGCACATCCTATTTTTTACTTTGTGCTATCTCAAATTCTGCTTTGCTCATAGAGCACAGCACTCTTTCTGATGTGGGCACGCCATGCTGAGCCAGTGTTTCCCATGTTGCACAAAACCAAAGCTCTTGAGAGAGACCTTGAGAGTGTCCTTGTATCACTTCTTCTGGCCACTATGTGATCACCTGCCCCATGTGAGTTCTCCATAAAATGGTCTTTTTGGAAAGTGTATATTTTGCATTTGAACAATGTGACCAGCCCATCAGAGATGCACTCTCTGAATCATGGTTTGAATTCTTGGCAGTTCAGCTTGAGCAAGGACTTCAGTGTCTGGTACCTTATCCTGCCAGGTGATCCTTAGAATCTTCCTAAGACAGTTCAAATGGAAGTGATTCAATTTCCTGGCATTGCACTGGTAGACTGTCCATGTCATGCTAGGGATAATCTACCAGTGAGATAGATCTATCATCTATCTATCTATCTATCTATGTCTATACATATACACACACATACATATATATGTATGTATACATATGTGTATGTGTGTGTGTCTTATTCCCTCTTTCAGTCAATTCTGATTGGCTCTGTTCTGAGTAAGATTCATATGCTCCTCTAACCTCCTCCTTTGTGCTTCTTTTATATGAGATAATTTACCCCATTATACCTCTCCCTTTTCCCTTCTCCCAATGCATTCCTTTCAGAATTTTATTTTTAGATGATCATCCCATCATATTCAACTTATACCTCTACTCCTTCTAACTGTCCTAATAACAAGCAAGTTCTTAGGAGTTAGAAGCATATTCTTCCGTTGTAGGAATATAAACAGTTTAAATTTATTGAATCCCTTGTGATTTTGCTTTCCTGTTTACCTTTTTATGCTTTTCTTGAGTCTTGCATTTGAAAGTAATTTTTAAAAATCAGCTCTAATTTTTTTATTTCAGGAATACTTGAAAGTCCTCTATTTCACTGAATATTCATTTTCCCATGAAGGATTATACTCAGTTCTGAAGGACAGGTTATTCTGGGTTGCCATTCAGAATATTACATTCCAGGTCTTCTAAAATTTTAATGTAGAAGCTGTGACTGTGGCACCACAATATGTATTCTTTGTGGTTACTACCAATATTTTCTCCTTGACCAGGGAGTTCTGGAATCTGGCTATCATATTCCTGGGAGTTTTCAATTTAAGATCTCTTTCAGGAAGTAATCAGTAGATTCTTTCAACATTTATTTTACCCTCTGATTATAGAATATCAGGGGAGTTTTCTGTGATAATTTTTTGAATGAAAAAGCCTAAGTTCTTTTTGTTGTTGCTGTTATTGTTCCTGGCTTTCAGGGAGTCCAATAATTCTAAATTACCTTTCCTCAATCTATTTTCCAGGTCAATTATTTTTTCACATTTAATTTTATTTGTTTCATTATTTTCATTTTGTTTTCCTGTTTCTTGATGTGTAATAAAACCATTAGCTCAAATTAATTACTTGCCCAGATCTAATTTTTAAGAAATTATGTTACATGAATGTACATATTTGTGTCTAATGGTAGCCACTTCTAGGGTGAAAGAAGGGAGGGAAAAAAGAACAAATGTATATAACTTTATTATATATATTTAAAAGACTATCAAATTTTACATAATAGATTTCCAGTTTCATGTGCAATCATTTTTAAAAAATTATACTATGGATCTTTGTTGGGCAGAGCCAAGATGACAGAGTAGAAAGACTCACATATGCTAGCTCCAAACCCACAGCCCATAATTATCTATAAAAAGAACTCCCAACAAATTCTGGAACAGTGGAGTCATGCAGCAATGGGGTGAAGGAGATTTCCATTCCAGAGAGACCTGAAAAACCGATCCCAAAGGTCTGTCACGCATCGGACAGGAGCGGAACACAGCCCTGCCCTGGCCGCATGGCACTAAGAGGAGCCAGCAGATCCGAGCAGGATTCAGGAAAGGAATCTCCAGCCACCACGAAGGTCCCTTCACCCACAGACGCACAGGTCAGTGAGGAAGATGTCTGGACAGGCAGAGAGGGGAGCGGGGTGTCTCCACAACACAGGCCCCCTCGGGAGGCAGTGGCAGAGGCAGTAGGTGGGCGGCCAGAGGCTCCCAGAGCAGGCAGGAGCTTGGCAGCAGCTCCATTACAAATGGTCTCTGCATAAACCCCCTGAGGGAACTGAGCCTGGGAGGTGGCCCTACCCCCACCTAAGCACCAGAACTTAAGCTCCCACTGAATTGCAGCCAGGCGGGCCGCCAAAAGCCCTGAGGCGGGGGAGCAGCATTTGAATCTCAGACCCCAAGCACTAGCTGGGCAGATTTCGGTGGGGGTGGATAGGAATCTCAGAAGTCAAGTAACTGGCTGGGAAAATGCCCAGAAAAGGGGAAAAAAAATAACACCATAGAAGGTTACTTTCTTGGTGACTGGATGATTCTACCCTTCCTTTCTGTCAAGGAAGACCAATACTTACCATCAGGTAAAGACATAGGAGTCAAGGCCTCTGTATCCCAAACATCTGAAATAGATATCCAATGGGCTCAGGCCATGAAAGCGCTCAAAAAGGATTTTGAAAATCAAGTTAGAAAGGTGGAGGAAAAACTGGGAAGAGAAATGAGAGAGATGCAAGAAAAGCATGAAAAATGGGTCAATAC
Source organism: Potorous gilbertii (assembly GCA_028658325.1). NCBI lineage: Eukaryota > Metazoa > Chordata > Mammalia > Diprotodontia > Potoroidae > Potorous > Potorous gilbertii. The sequence continues at coordinate 72,619,639 of CM053774.1, read as the reverse complement.
CTTGTTAAGGGAGACCCAAAAGTGCTGAAGAAAAGAACACCTTCAAAAATAGGCTAACTCAATTGGCAAAAGAGGTTCAAAAAGCCAATGAGGAGAAGAATGCTTTCAAAAGCAGAATTAGTCAAGTAGAAAAAAGATTCAAAAGCTCACTGAAGAAAATAATCCTCTCAAAATTAGAATGGAATAGATGGAGGCCAATGACTTTCTGAGAAACCAAGAAATCACAAAACAAACCCAAAAGAATGAAAAAATGTAAGAGAATGTGAAATACCTCATAGGAAAAACAACTGACCTGGGAAACAGATCCAGGATAGACAATTTAAAAATTATAGGACTACCTGAAAGCCATGATCAAAAAAAGAGCCTAAACATGATCCTTCATGAAAATATCAAGGAAAACTGCCCTGATATTCTAGAACCAGAGGGCAAAATAAGTATTCAAGGAATCCACCAATCACCGCCTGAAAGAGATCCAAAAAGAGAAACTCCTAGGAACATTGTGGCCAAATTCCAGAGTTCCCAGGTCAAGGAGAAAATATTGCAAGCAGCTAGAAAGAAACAATTCCAGTATTGTGGAAATACAATCAGGATAACACAAGATCTAGCAGCTTCGACATTAAG
>CM053774.1:72587015-72618518 GCA_028658325.1 Potorous gilbertii | reverse complement strand
CATTTGACTAAAGGAAGGAATAAAATGCACACTCATTTTGGTATGAAAACCTATCTTACAATACAGGAAAGTGTGGGAGAAGGAGATAAGCAGGGTGGGGGGGATGATGGAAGGGAGGGCAATGGGAGGAGGGAGCAATTTGAAGTCAACACTCTTGGGGAGGGACAGGATCAAAAGAGAGAAAAGCAACAATGGGGGGCAGGATAGGAGGGAGGGAAATATAGTTAGTCTTACACAACACGACTATTATGAACTATTATGGAATATTATATATTATATTGCAAAACTACACAGATATGGCCTATATTGAATTGCCTGCCTTCCCAAAGGGAATGGGTGCGGAGGGAGGGATGGGGAGAAGTTGGAACTCAAAGTTTTAGGAACAACTCTCGAGTATAGTTCTTGCTCCTAGGCAATAAGAAATACAGGTAATGGGGAATAGAAAGCTATCTGGCCCTACAGGACAAAAGAGAAGATGGGGACAAGAGAAGGGAGAGATGATAGAAAAGAGGGCAGATTGGTGATAGGGGAAATTAGAATGCTTGGTGTATTGGGATGGGGGGAGGGGACAAATGGGGAGAAAATTTTGGAACCCAAAATCTTCTGAAAATGAATGTAAAAAGTTAAATAAATAAATTTATATTAAAAAAATTATACTATGTTATAGAAATGCTTATTTTGTTCTGTAAATTAAAAATTTAATAAATAAAAATTTAAAATAAGAAATTATTTTCTTCAGTGAGTTTTTGTTCCTCTCTTTCCATTTGGCCAATTCTACTTTTTAAGGTTACCTTCTCCTTTTGGATTTTTTCTCCTCCTTTCTATTTGGCCTATTCTGTTTCTTAAGGTGTTATTTTCTTCAGTGTTGTATGTGTGTGTATGTGTGTGTGTGTGTGTGAGTGTGTGTGTTTGTGTGTGTCTCCTTTACCAAGTGCTGTCTCTTTTTCAAATATTTTCTTGCATCAGTCTCATTTCTTTCCTAAATTTTTTACTTTGCCTCCTTTTTTTTTTTTAAAGAATTTTTGATTTCTTACTGGCATTCTTTTTGGTCTTGAGGCCAATTCACATTTTTCTTTGAGGCTTTAGATATAACAGTTTTGGCTTTGTTATCTTCCTCTGAGTTTGTGTTTTAACCTTCCCTGTCATCATAGTAACATTTTATGGTCAGGATATTTTTTGGTTTGCTTATTTTTTGTAAAGTATTTCTTGACTTTTAACTCAGTACTAAAGTGGGGCTCTGCTTCTGGGGTAGAGAGAGTACTGTACCAAATATCAGTTTTTTTGCTTTTTGGGTGTTTGTGTATGCAGCTGTTTTCAGAACTCATTCTGGGGATCCATAAGTTTGTGGTTCTTTCAAGGTGGTATGATCTAAGGAGAGTGTATACTCTGGACTCTGAATGACAACAGGCACTCTCTTCAGCTCTGGAACTATGACCAGGATTCCCATTCCCTTGCAGTTGCAAGCTCTGTTGTGTTAGTGATCCTTTTCACCATGGGGCTATGAATCGAGGACTACAATCTGGATCTCAGTAGGAACAATACAACAGTCCTCCACCCACTGCGAGCAAAAGGTCCTCTGTAATCACTTCTGATCAGCTGTCTGACCCACTTACATTCTGTGGACAGAGGTCGAGAAGACCCCAAGACCTCTTCTTGGTCTGCTTTGGTCCTCCACTCTCACTCTGGAGTGAGAGAATTTTCCTACCAAACTTTTAAGTTATCTTGGGCTGGAAAATTTTTTCACCCTATCCTTTTATGGGTTCTGCCATTTCAGAATTTGTTTTGAGGAATTCTTCAGAGTTGTTTGGAAGGGAATTCAGCAGAGGTCAATTGAGTCCCTATCTTTTCTTTGCCATCTTGGCACCACCCTGAGGAGTCTAGTTTATATCTCTTTAAAGAAATACAACTGAGTGAAATACCTAAAGAATTTCACTTTGCTTATTCTTTGGTGACTATAATTTTTTTTTTATTCCATAGAGTAAAATTTTACATTAAAGACTTTATTTGAACAAAGTTTCACCTATGAATATATTAATACTATATATGATTCCCTGAAAGATAGAAATATGGAGGTAAACTTGTTCAATTATTCTTTGATGACTGTTATTAAAAAAAGGCATAAATCAGGGGAATGCATGCTCCTCAAAATGTTCTTCACTGTCAAGAGAGAATGTAAAATACAGATTTCACATCTAAGAAGAATTCTCTAAAAGTGGTGAATTGTCCTAATGTTCCTATGATCCCTATTTACATATGACATTATTCTCATTTCATCAGGCCCAATAATAAAGGTTCTTCTTAATTAGATCCACAATTGGCGAGAAAGAGGTTAGGTTAATTTTACTAGTTATTTGTCCTTTTTTTCTAGTTATGCTTTACTAGTTACTAGTACTCTTCAGTAGTTAGAAGCAAGGAAAGGATAAATAAGGCCTTTTGTAGTTGAATAGGCAACCTTGTAGATTTCATCTATCTCTGTGTGTGTGTGTAATGTATATGACCAAATACACACATACATACATGCACATGCATTTCATATACACCCACACATATTACATATATCTTTGGAAAATACTCTTGTTATTTCTGACAAAAGTTTTAAGTTCAAGACATATAATGAATTAAGACAAATATTTGACATTAAGAACTATTTCTAGTAAACAAGTGGTTAAAAGATGTGCGTAAATATCTTTCAAGAGAAGAACTGTAAACTATAAACAACCAAATGAAAGGTTCCATATCATTAATAATGATATAAATGAAAATTATAACTGGACATCATTCTCAAACCAATGATAAAAATATTAACACAATTTTTTGATATATTACTTTTATGCATATATAAATCAAGCATTGTAACTGACAATAAGCTGTTCATGAAACTGAACAGATTGATTGGGAAATTTCAATGTTCCCCCCAAAAATTCTATGCTTCTCCTTGAAACAAAGATTTATCTTTTTAACACCAATTTGTATTTCCCATTGATGCTGTCTGTCATCAAGTCATAGAACATTTTCTCTGACACCAGGAATTATGCAACAAAAGCAGAGTTCAGGCTGTGATCAATGAAATGTTTGACTAGAAAAGGAATATGGACCCATTATATATTGAGAAGGAAGGATAACTAATGGTCAGCTTATATGCTTTATTGGCATCCTTGCAACATCAAAAGAATTTGAGAAAGACCCTCACAAATTGAGGAGAATCTCATATCAAAATTATTAGAAGATCTAGAAGAGAATCATTTGGAATGAAATAATATGAATAGGTTGCCATCCACACTTTTGGAAAATTGGAGTAAGGGATAAATTCTCAAGATACATGAAAATATGGGGTTTTTTTTTTTGGAAAAAACCCACACACTTTAATATTTCTACAAAGTACAATTGAGAGAATATTAATAACTCGACTCGTGTCTAATTTCACATCTTTATAAAAAATTATGAGAATCATCTTCAAACACAGTTAGGACTCTCCTTGATGAAGGAATGAGAGGGGAACAGGAAATCTACCACAAGTCACATGTTTCATAGCAGAATATGTTGTTAGAGTCAGAGTTAGAGACTCCCCTGTGGTTATTGTTTGTTAATTATAAAAAAGAAACTGCTTCAATAGAGCAAAATTGTGCCTTAAAGTTTATCCTTTAGTGAGAACCATCCCATTCATGTGACAAAAAAATCATATAGGATTTCTTGAAGGATAAAACTACAGGGATAAATGTGTTCAATAACTTTCTGATCATTAATTTAAAATGAAGTATAAAGAAGGCATACTTATCTTTGTCAAAACTGTTTTTGTAATGACATGGAGCATGTCCAGTTTAGAACCTAAATCAAAGAAAGTTTCCTTATAAGGCATGAGCTTCTAAGGCTTTTCTTGTTTTCACATAACATCAAGCCCATTGCAAAGTGTCCTAAATGATATTCATGGACATGATCTACAAATAGTAGCATAGTACAATGCAGTAATTTGACTTATCTGCTCACACAAGTTAAATAAACCATGTAGATAAAAGCTGTGTACTGTCCAGATTAGGATAAACTGTTATATGGACAATTTAACGAGGTAATTTAATAGTACCAATGCCCTGAATCTATACTGTGGCTGACCTGGATCTATGACTGAACCACAGAGAAGTGTGCTGGATTGCTTTTAGTTCATTGTTTTTATTAATCCTAAATTTCTCTCTGAAACAAAACCAGTCTTTTAATACCAACACTCTTCAAGTGATACTCTATGGATGTGAGTTAAAAAAGATATTAACTAAGAACAATTGCACAAGGGGTGGGTTGGATGAGATATTATTATGGGGATATATGAGTAGAAAAGTAGGTAAACTGGGTCACAGAGCAAGCAAGAAAGATAATCAAAGAGCATACATTGCATTGATCTCCATGATGTTCTCTTGCCTGTTGGGTGGCTACCCCGTGGCAGATTTACAGAACAACAAAGATACAAGTTACAAAAAAATGAAAAGATGTAGGTAGGATGTGATCGACAGTATTCCACTGAAAAAATGTCCACATTGATGGGATTATAGAGCTAATGAAATCTACCATTGGTTCCAAAAATGAATTAGAATGGCAGAGGCTGTAGACATAGAAATTAAGTGATAAAGGTGAACTAATAAGGATAAATTGGAAGGTTTGAGAGTCAGAAATGAAGAACAGACGTGTGTGATTAATTGGAAATGAAAAATAAGAAAAACAGATAAGTCAAACAACTACATGGTGCTCAACTGGAGTAATTCACGTCATTGATAGAAATGGTGGTTTGCAAGGAAGAACCATTTTAAGATAGAATGAGAGATTTTAAAAATTGTTTTAGAAATAGAGATTTGGAGGTGATATGAGAACATCTAAACAGGAAATCATATACAGACAACTGAAACTATGAGGAGACAGAGCGGCACTGTAGAATGGAGAAAATCTGCTGGATTTGAAAATGGGAACATATGAGTTTGAATGTTGCCACTGATAATAACTCTATGATTATAAGCAAATCATTTAATATTCTTCAACCTCAGTTTTCTCATCTACAAAATGGGAATAATAGTACATTGTTGTTATGAGGTTCATATATGATACTGTATAAGGTGTCCCAAAAGTTCCAGTTCCATTTTCAGTTACTAAAGCTTATATAAGGCTATGTAAAGCACTTCATAAACTTAGCATCCCTTTAAAGCCCTAAATATTAGTTAGTAATTACTTAGATGAGTAGGTAAGTTGGAGGTCCAGACTGGAGAATTGTTAAAGGTAGCATTTAAAACTATGAGAATGTGGAACTTAATAAGTAAGCAAGGGATTAAAGACTGAATCAGGAAGAATTCCCAGAAGTAGAGTATCTGAGGAAGGAGAGATGAGAAAGATGCAGATAATGAGGAGACAGACCAGAATGAAGCCAAGGGGTACACAACACCACAGAAGTCAATGGAAAAGAGAATTGTGGAATTTTAAAATTTTCAACGTGACAGAGAGATGGTGAGTGGAGACCTGAGATAAGAACATTTTAAGCTCTCTCTTGACTGAGTAGGTGATTTTCAGGGTAGTAGTAATAAATAACCATTGTAGAAAAAAGAGTTAGGCAGCACTTTCTCAAGGCGGGTCCATGCAAGGTTTTAATCTAACTTACAGATGTATTCATTTTATTTTGGGGCTGAAGTAATAAACTCTTTTCTGCTCAGTTTGTTTCTTACTGGACCTTAGCATTTTCGCTGAACTAATTTACGTTTTAGAGCTTATGAACAGCTGCAACTTTGTATTTAAATTTCATGTGCTCTCTGTCCTATTTAATGTTCCAGTAACAACCCATCTTACTTTCAAGTTTGACAATTTCATAAGGGTATTGACCACCCACAGAGCAAGTGCCTTCAAAAGGGAAAGCTCTTTATGAACTGTGTTGAGTGAGGCAAACATGCTTAGATGATAGTGAATACTTCTTCAAGTGGGTTGGGAAAGTCATCCTTTTATTCGGAAGAACTGGTTGTAATTTCCTACTGATGATGCATGAAAGCAGTAGGTTCAAGGTGCTGTCATGGTCATTTGAATGGTATTCTTAACTGTAGAGTGTTCAGGTTATAGAATTCCTATGTGTGTGGGGCAAACACTTCCATCAAACCAACCTTGAAAACATTTAAGATTATCTAGATAATTGGTTTATATTTCTTTTAACAAGTGTAATGGGTGGGACTGTGCTATTTGGCTTAAAATGAACACTTCTGATAAGGAACTGATTTAATTTTAATGAAGTGGTAGGTGTAGGAGAGGACTTCCTTTCAATATATTGTAGTATGTGGGTCTTATAAATACTGATCACCTTAAATGGAAAATATAATAAATATCAATATTTAAAATCACAAAATAGTAATATGCAAGCATGAAAATTTAACTTCATTTTTTCCACACTGAATAGCATTGTATGTAAGTGGCATTTTTCCCATTAGCTATGATTCCCCTCCATGAATATTTCAGAATTGGGACAGTCCTCCTTTAAATTCAATCTGTTCGTGAAATGACCCATATCTAGCCATCAAGTAACCTATATCAGGTAGTACCACATGTTCACAATCAACCCCAGCATGCACCCTATGGGCTGATAACGAAAATGTGACAATTCTGATAATTAAACCACACTAAAGCCGAAGGCTGATGTCTTGCATTAATTCAAAACAGCTTAAGGTGAAAATCATCATACTATCCAATTACCAGAGACATGGCTATATAAGCTCTCAACCATGTTGGCATGGTATTTCCTCAGATACAGAAAACTGAATACCTGACAAAAACTGTAATTTAAACAAATAAAGGGTGGGGGGAGCTGATAGATTGTAGCCTGTATAATTTAACTATTGGTCCCTCTGAAGCCTTTCCCTTGATTAACAAGGCTGAGTAGGTAAGAGGATGACATTCTCCAATCAGGCTAACATTCACAAAGAAATGATTTTTCACCTGTGACATTCATTAAGAGCTTGGAATATTCAGGGTTTTTTGACTTAAAGAGAAAATACCAATTAATTAAAAGAATGATAAAAGATAGAAAATAAACACAAATGACTCTACTATGGGGAATAACATTTTTATCATTCATACATATATCTGAACAGATAACTGATCATTGGAGTCTAAAATGGGCTATTTATTTATTTAAGGATAAATGTATAGTCTAGTGGGGGATTCAAGTACCACCTTCAGCTTCATATCACCATTATCAATATCATCATCATCATCATCATCATTTTCACTGCCATAAAATTGTACATAAGATGGTTAGAAATTTAATGATCATATATTCTTTTTGATTTTATGATTTTTGTTTTCCATTTTCTACTCAACCTATAATATCATCTTTAAACTTGGATGCAGAATAATGCCAGCGTATAGTACAACATTAAATGACATGTAGTTGAATGAAGAGAACACAGACTCTGGAGTCTGATGACTTAGAATCACATCCCACCTATATAAATTGCTCTCTGTGTGTCTAGAGCAAGGCATGTAAATTCACTAGTTATCTATTTTATTCATATGTAAAATGAGATACCTAATCAAGTTTGGTGTCCCTTCTAAATTCCTATTTCCTATAAGGACTCCTCTATCCCCATCCTAGACACTTATCATAGTTCATTTTGCATAGGAAGAGATCTATTTTTAAAATTAAAAGATAGTAGTTTGTTGTATATAGGTTAAGTGTCAGGTTTCAGACCGTAAATGAAAGAAAAACAAACTGCTTGAATTTTCAGGATCTAGTCAAAATTTTCTTGTGAATAGATCTCAACCAGTGCTCTAATTTCTAGATTTTATTCATGTTGGCATCAGGAAATGTTCTTTATTTAGCAAAGGACATTTAAGAAGTCAGTTTTTGGTGTAATGTCAAATATGATATAAAGCCTGCTCTCCTCCCAACAAAAACCAAAGAAAAATTCAGCAAAAACTTGTATTAAATTAAACCTTGAGGATTTCATCTCAAGGGCTAAAGGTTTACAAGTTAGGTATAATTCTCAACCAAGGCAAGTTATTGAATTAAACTAAATATATACATTTCATGATCATCTATCTAGTTGCTTTTTTCTTAATTTACAAATTTCTCTGAGGATGTTTTCTTGAGTATGTAATTAGACCTTCAAATGGTATCTAAAATGATTTTAAGCCATTTTATATTTTAGCTTATAAAATTACAGTGATAGACATAGAATACAAAATAGTATACATTTTTCTCAGGCTTCTTATTCTATGATTTATTTAGTTCTCACATTAACGTGTAAAAAAGCTATCAGGTAGCAAGCACAAAGAACATAGGCATCCTGCCTCTTTTTGTTTCCCCAGTACTTAACACAGGACTTGGTGCATAGTAGGTGCTTAATAAATATTAACTAGTGAACTTTCATAGCCTTCAGTTTCTTCACCTGTCAAATGATGATGGTATTGGAAAAGATGGCGTTGGAGGTCCATGCCATCTTTGGTTCAATGATCTTATGAACTTTTACTAATACATTTTCACACTTCTGAATGATATTTATTAAAATATTAGATGCTATTCATATTTTCTGTAACCCTGAAAGCTAATCACTTTCAGATAGCTTGAAGAAAGCCTGAAGAAATATCTGTAAACAGAAAGTGTTGCAGGAATTTCTGTAACAAATTCATTGATGTGTTTATGTAAAAGTGAACTCAGTCAATTAAAAAAAAATCCAGATAATGGATAACACACTTAACTATTTTTAAAAAAATACACAAAATAAAGAACTTGCTCTCTTCAGTTAAAGAAGGCCACACAATATTTTCACCCATTCTGTTAAATTACTGAATGTACGTGACACTAAACTAAAAGTCAACTTATCTGCCTAAAAGTCATACAGTTGAACATAGTTTTATGTCTGTTTTCAACTCTATATTTCTAGATTGCATAAAAATTCCTTTAAGGGCAGGTAGGATTTTGTGTGTTATAAAATCTTCTACAGAAAATATTGCAGAGCTCATGAATCTTGTGAGTGTTCTTTGTGATAAAGTTGTTGCATATAGCTAGCAACAGTGGTTAGGGCTGGCCCAGTTTATCTCAATTCTAATTCTTCAAAAACATATTAACTTACCCATTGCTTTAGAAAATCAGGCATTTCAAAGAAAAAGAAGAAATGTATTATTAAAATGATACAAACACATAATGAATATGATCTTATGATTATACCAGTACCAGAGGGAAAAACTAAGAAAAAAGCCATATTTCTTATCCTTGGTGCAGAGAGAAACATTGATAATACTTTCTATTTTTTCCCTAAATAATATTTTCAACTTCCACGTATTTACAAAACAGTTCAGATAATCAATTTCTTATTATGAAAGCCTTCAAACCAAATTATAAAAGATGAAGAAATGGATGAAAAAGTATCTTAAAAGCTAGTATTTAATGTATTATGGTCAAAGAGATGCATTTTGGTATAGTTAAGTGATTGACAGACGCCAGCTTATAGGTTGAGAACTTTTAGGGCAAGATGAATATGTGAAGATTATATAGATTGTACACTTTAAAATTCTTTAAAGAGAAGAGGGATAACTTGGGAATTTAATTTTGTCACTTATGAATGAAAGGGACTTACTGTTCTCATTCAGAACAGTTTCAACTACAAGTATTTAAAGGACTAAACAGCCACATTTCTTTATGGCAGTACAATTGGCAAATATAGCAGGTGTACTTTAACTGGATTATAGTTTCAATAATCTCAGTATTCTTCACATTAATGCAGAAGGCAATTCTACTATGCCTTAATTAGCTATCCTCATGAGCTACTTTGGCCCAAAATAATTCATATGAAAGTCATCATTCTAATGATTAATCTTTCCATAACCAGGCTGGTTCTTGGAAAAGAGTCACAAAGATCAAATTCAAAACTTTCCTAGGTTGGGAGCACCTACCATAAAACATCTAGTAGGTGTTCTGCTGACCTAGGCTGCAATTATAAATGGTTACCCCCTCACCATGATGAGACATTTGAACACGGCTTCAATGGAGGTTCAAGGATCTCTAATTGTGTCAGTATATTATATATATATATACATACACACATATATATCTTTATATGTATATGTATATATATATATATATATATATATATATATATATATATAATAACCTAGTTTATCCACCTTTTAATTTTAGAGAGTTTCCTGAGCTCCAGAAAGGTTATGTGATTTCTCATAACAGTTAATATTAAAGGCAGGATCTGCACTCTGATCTTTCTAATTCCAAGACTACCAGAGAAACTGCTATGAATTGCTTCTTCTGTAGATTTGCATTCAGAAAAATGATCAGTCCATCACAAATAAGTGGTATTCACTGTGAACTACTAAATGCCCCTTCATATTCTTAACTTATGGATAGAACAATTTAATATTTCTCAATGACTTCTCTGAAGATGGTATTTTGCCTCTGTTCATAGGATCATCACAGTGTCAATGACTTATAGTTACCAGGGGACTTGAAACCTATTGAATACAATCTTATTTTACAGATGAGGTAACTGAGTCCACAAAGAAGTTAAGTGACTTGTCTAAGACCATATACGTAGAGAATATCAGATGTAGGATTTCAATTCAGGTTTCTCTGAATCTTAGTTCAGTACAATATGCATTATACCACACTGCCATTCATATGGCACAATTTAAGATGGGAGTGATTATCATATAAAAAAGGGGAATTTTAAGTGGCAGCTAAGTAGTGCCATAGTTCATAGAGTGCTGGGTCTGGAGTCAGGAAGACATCTTCCTGAGTTCAAATCTGGCCTCAGACATTTACCAACTATGTGAAAATTCACTTAACATTCATTGTTTGCCTCAGTTTCCTCATCTAGAAGATGAGCAAAAAAGGAAAAGGCAAACCACTCTAATATCTTTGCCAAAAAAACCCAAGTGGGGTCACAAAATGCTAGACATGACTGAAACAACTAAACATCAACCACAAAGTGACCTGAACTAATTAAGAAAAGAATCCACCAAACAGAACAAAGTTCTTTAGAGATAACTACAAGTTAGGAAACATAAGGATCAGAAAGACACCAGTAATGAGTCTGAAAAAATTATATAGTGATAAATACAGGAAGGAAAGATATGGGATCATAGGTAGAATCCGATTTGACACTGTAGTGCCATTGTTCAATTGTTTGGTTTTTTTTGCTATTCTTTGTGCCTTTGATTTATTCTCATCTACAACCTCCTTTCTAGTCTCCCCCCACCATAACTTTTCTTGTACATTCTCATTCACATTCATGACTTCATTGAGTTTTTGTGATATTGCTAAAGAAGAAATCAAGAAGCTTAGAATAGTTTCCCTATAGATCAATTATCTATCTAGGATTCAATTTCTTCCTCAATGGGGAATCATATAATGGTAGAGTTGGAAGGGCCTTCAAAAGTCATCCAGTCCAATCCATACATGAGTAAAAAATGTCCTCTATAAAACAACTAACAAATTAGAGTGACTGTTTGAAGACCTTCCCAACTACACCTGCAGCCCACTGTTTGGTGTACCTCTAACCATTAAGGCATTTATCCTTAGATAAAGTTGAAAACTCCTTTCTGCAAGATCTACCCTTACTACTAACTCAGTCTACTAACTTTTAAAATAGTCCTTGTTGTCCCTTTGGCTCTTTAAGTTTGTGACTCTTAACCTTTGACCTCCTAATGAATATGGGTGCTCATTAGGATGGGTATTCCTTTCACCAATGTGAATTTCAATCCAACTCTCATTCTATTTGATTGCTATTTGATTACTATTGATATCTTTCCTTAAATGACAGCCATTTTATGGAGGTCTTTCTCTGATTATATTAATATTTTATGAATATGAATGGAGATTTCCTAATGTCCATTGGCAATCCCTTGTTCCTCTTTAATAAAAATATTATTATTAATAATAATGTCATCATTCTTCACAGCCATGGAAACAATAATGACAGATACTTATTTATATGACACCCTGAGACTGTAAAGTGGTTTCCATATATATATTATCTCCTTTGAGTGTCACAACCCTTGAATTACCACAGTTCTTGTTACCCCATTGTATAGGTAAGAAAACTGAGACTCAGTGTCCATGGCCATAAAACAAGTGTTGGAGGCAGGAAGTGGTATGAGACGGTTTCTTTTATGCTGTGCACCTCTTCTTGTTCCATGAAAGGTCCATGCACTTTATCGGTCCTTAATGATGTCTTTTATGCCACTTTCACCATAAAAGTAATTATTGGTGTAAAAGAATGCTAGAGGTGTCCAATTGATTAAGGCAGAGGTCTTCCAGGGAATTCCTCCTCTATGCTCTTTTCTGGGATTGGAAGGATCTGACCTGGAATAACAAATTTACCACTCCCATCATAAGTTTGTGGGAAGAGGAGGAGCCTGCACAGCTAGGGTGAGGAAAACTGTTGCCATAATATCATCAGTAACATATTTTGGAACCTAGGCTATGTTGAAGGCCAGGGCAAGAGTTATTAGGGAAAACCGCTGATGCAGATCCCTTTCAGGCTGTAAATGCAGTCTGGTGATATTTGTTTCTTCTCTACAGCACACACCTCACTCAGTTGTGAGAATCAAATGAGCTAACATTTGTCAAGCTGCTAGCACAATACCTTTCACACAGTAGGTGCTTAAAAAATGCTTGTCCATGTGCCACCTCCCTCTGCCCCCATTCCTTTGCTCTCTGGAAAATCTTAGTGTGATCCTTTTCAAGCCCCTCTGTGTGGGGCTTACTCTGCTTCTTAAAAGGTTTGTTTATCTTTTGGGTTAAAACACTTACTTTGCCTCAAGCCGGCAACTGTGACAAAAGCTATTAACCACTTGAATGACTAATCTCTGTGAAATATATTGGAATGAAGTTGAAAGAAAAACATTGAGAGTACCTCCCAGGATGGGGAGAGAGATTTCAAACTGCAATATATTGCTAGAGCACAATTTCTAGCTGGGGGCTCAGAGCTAAAGATGATATTTGATGGTTAATTTTACAACTTCCAAGGATATTTACATTGGGATTAGGAGGCTGAATTTTTGATTCTGGTAACAGTAATTGAATATTGGTATTGAGGTGGGATACCTACCTCCCTCACCCCCCAATTTCTGCGGGCCTGCCTGGTTCTGATGGGGACAGACAAAAGGAGTGCCTGTATAGAATGCCATGCTTAAAGTGGAAGTTCACAGAGGCTTAAGCAGAGATCTTTTAGGAGAAAAGTGTGGGTCAAATATGAATGGCTAATAGACTAGGCTACCTGATAACCAGCACAGCATAGCACAATGGTGCACCACTTAGTGAACTGGTTATACTCTATGCATTCTGTCTACTCTGTTTACTCATCAGTTATCTTTCAATTAGGGGCATCTGGATGGTACAGTAGATAGAGTTCCAGGCCTGGATTTAGGAAGACCTGAATTCAAATATAGCCTTACACACTTACTAGCTATGTGACCCTGGGCAAGTCCCTTAACACTATTTGCCTTAGTTTCTTATCTATAAATGAACTGCAGAAGGAAATGGCAAACCATTTTAGAAAACCCCAAAGAGTTGGACATGACTGAAAAAAACAACTCAACAATAGCATCTTTCCATTGCCTGGTGGATTTGGTTCCATAACTCCCCCAATTAAATCTCTAACCTAGAAATTTCACTCATTTTTCTTGGAGTTTACATAGGTTTGCCTGAAAGATAAACTAGGACAGATTGGTCTAGTGGCATCCCTTCCAGCATTAGGGAATTTATCAGCCTATGAAAACAGAATCATAGTTTTTCTCTGCATAGGACCTTGTTCATTATATATTATAATCCTTACATTTTAAGCTCACTAAACTAAGGTCCAACTTGTGATGTGTATGCCTCCCCACCACACCTTCCTATACAATCCAACAGAACTGCTAAACCTTCTCAGAATACTTGAAAGCACAGAATACTTAAATATCATTGGGAATATAATTTATATGCATTAAATATATATGCATTTATAAAATAGCAGTATTAAAAAACATCCCTCACTGCCTTCCCCTCTTGAAGTTTTTCCCCAACTGACGATCTTACCTTCACCTAGTCCTAATTTTTTACCTATCTCAATGGTAAAACCTTTACTCTGCCTAATCTAAGCTTCAGCCGTCACCTAATATAAAGAGGCTCGTAAGAACTGATCTATATAAAGAGGAGAGTGAATTCAAAGAACTGTGATCTTTTATGTGATAAATATTCCAGAACAGAGTAGGAACAGACAAAAATATAATAGTAGAAGGGAGAATGGTTGGGGGGAAAGGAGGGTATAAGAAGTGACACCATACTTTAGCTTTACCCTTTAAAGATGTAACTCTCATTTATCTGACTTCATTGTTTTCCCCTGACTTGTGAGTGGTACACTGTTAAAACTGTGACAAGCCAAGTGAAATACTGTAACTAGGACCAGTCAAGTGTGATCCCTGAGGACTAGCACAGATGATATATAATCTTAAGAAACTCTATCACATGTTTGATGTTAACCTTTGAATTGCTTCCATTTTGCTACTTTGGCAGTCAAGTTAAAGGGATAGTGCTGGGGGTGGGGCAGTGTGTGTGAGAAAGAGTTAAAGTATCTGTAGGAGTATGATTAAAACTTCTGTGGCTTTCCTATGAAATTAAGCATTGAGATTGGCCTGATTCTTCTATCTTCTGGCTTAGATAGGATTATATTTATCAAACCCCTTCCTTTAACATTATTTCCTATTTTTTGTATGACTGCTGCTTAGAATCTCATATGAAGACAAAATATATATAGTCTCATTATTTCCAGACTGAAAGAATTAAAGGGAGAAAATGCCCTTGTGTAATTTGTAGTTAATTCTGGAAATAGAAGATTTAGTTGAAAGAACATATGTTTTCAAGGACTTTAGCAGACATGGTATTTGCCTGTGGAGTTAGATTAGTATACTCCACTTTCTAAATTCTGACTTCCCTATTAGGAAAACTCTTGGTAGGGAATACAGATTCAGTTTCTATCATATATGCCAAGGGTGGTGCAGAATCAAAATGAGAAACAAATGGATTAATTATTCCTCTGTATGAGAGCTGGGACTCAATGGATTATTTTATTCCCTTCCATTTTCTAAACCCATACATACACTTTTGCATACTGTAAATATTCACTGTGAAATGAAAAAAAGAAAAAATACTTTTTCAACATTTCAACATGGTGCATGGGATATTGAGATGCTTGTACTTGTTGATGATTATTCAGTTAACAAAAAAAGAAAATAAAAGAGAAAGTATACAGATATAGATACATATAATCACATATAGATGGTTAAACTCTGCTTTGAATAAAGTTTGTGCCCAAAAAGAAGAAAGACAGAGTCGGGAGTCTTGAGTCCTGGCATTGACTCTCCTTTCTAAGTGTCTAAACTTAAGAAGTAATTTTTACCTCTTCGAGCCTATTCAGAAATTGTCCTTATATCATGATTAATTCATCTTCTCTGCATCTTCTCTCCTTTACTTCTAGTTTTGCCCTCTGGGGCCATTCTGAAAAAAAAAATCTTTTTTCCAGATGACAGTATTTTAAACACTAGTAAAGAGCTAATATGTGTCCTCTGAACATTTTCTTGCTCAGGCTAGCCACCTTCATTTTCCTCAAATAGTCCTCTTGTGAGAGTAACCAAGATCCTCACTATATTTACTTCTCCGGAGCCTCCCCAAATAAGCAGTGTTCTTTACTCAAGTTTTATGGCACTTTCCTGTCTCTCTCACCCAGTTGACTCCCTTCTCTCTACAGTTTCCAGCTTGTTAATATTCTTCTAGAAGTTACCCTCCCAGAAATGAGTTTAGTTTGGCATCAACTAGCACCGATGAACCCACACTAGCACTTTGTGATGGCCATTTCTTTTTTTTAAGTGTCATACTCCGTCCCTTTGATGATCTGCTCTACTTAGATTATACTGATCTCTTATATTTAAAAAAACGGCAATTGACTGAAAATTTGGGCAAACTGATTAGTCTTTATTTAGACATACCTTTAACTTGAATGATAGATTGACATTTATCCATAAGTATTAAAACAATAAATCATATCAATTTATAGTCTTAAGAGCATGCTATATCTTGATATCATTATGCTTTTATAACATTCCACAAAAAATGGCACACTAATTGCATAGTAAATTCAGACTGATAAATTTATGTAATCAGGCATGTTGGAGTTAGAGTAATAATAATTTAGCTACTGATGAGATGAAAATTTAGGGTTAAACTTCATTTTGGGGGCATTTTCTGTAGCTGCTTTTTCTCGGTAATGCTTATGTTCACATGACTTTTTTCATTTTAAACCACTTTGTAATTATCTAGTGCACCACCTATCTGGGAGAAGTCAGTAGGTTTTATCTCAGTTTCAGGAATGCTTAAGCCTTGAATTTACCAGACCTCATAGGATGCCAAGTCTGGTAGTATTTTTTGGTTGGATAATAGAAAGAATTGGGAAAAGAAGTTGCTGGCTGTTATGGATGAGAAATCATCCATGAGGCATTTCTTATCACTGTTTAAGATAAGAAGCATCAAATCCCATGAAAATTACATTCACTTTTTTATTATTAGAATTTTAAAATTTGTAATTCAAATACCATCCTGAACACAGTGTTTACTCAACTGCTCACTTCTTAGTTCATTTTTTTTAAAAAGGACTTATATGCATTGAAGTCAAGTCCACTTACTTTATTTACAAAACAATATGCCAAGCATACAAAATACATTCTTTTTCCTAACTTCAGTATGTGCACTGAGGCATAAGTTCCAAATGTTTGCAGGTGCAGATATTTGACAGATCATATTTGAATGTGCAATCAATCTAATTGTCACAAGTATATCTATCTGATTTTGTAAGAGGGGATATGGAGAAGAGGATTTTTCTAAATATCACAGAGAAAACATATAGGTCTTCTAAACTGCGGTCCTTAAAATAAGTGCTGACTATTTGGAAGTAAAAATAGCACTTAGCTTGTTTACTATTTTCCTTTGCTTTACCAGACCAACTTTTAAAATTCATATTTTATTGGAACTCAAAGGGCCATGTACAGCCTCTTGAAAACACACTATGGGCTAGGTCATTATTTTAATGGCACCCTGTTGATAAAGTTGGCAGCAATGTATCTTAAATGCTCTTTTGCCCTTTCTACCTCTACCCCTTGTAATTTTTGGTGTTACAGAAGTGGATGAAAATGGGGGTGGGGTCGGAGTTGGAAAACCATATATAGTCAAACCTGACCAAAAGAGTTTTTGTTTGAACACTTGAATAGAAACTACAAAAGGTTTGGAGATCTGAAGCAATGCCACTGCAATAGCCTATTGGGCATTTTATAGTCTAGAAAATCGGGTGCTGCCAAAGAAAGCAAATTGGTTATTTGCTTTCTGTTATAACGGTAGCTTGTGCACAGAATCTCGGAGTTGAAAGTGCCCTCAGGGAACACCTCCCCAATCTAATCATTACCCTAATAGGAGTCGACTCCATAACATATCTGATATGGCCAATAGATCTCTGCTCAAAGATGGTACATCGAGCAAACAAATACTTTGCCATTCAGCTACATTTTCATCATAAATAGGCATTAGCTAACTGAAAAGGAAGAGATGTATATACATATGTCTGTGCATGGACTGGTGGTGGTGGTTTTCTTCAAATATCTTGAAGTTTTATTTGGGGTAGGAGACAATGGGTAAAAGTTGTAGGAGTGGCAAGTTTTGGCTTAAAATGAGGGAGAGCATCCCAACAGATACAGGTATAAAAATTCAATTTTAGAGCTGGAAATTAGAGATTTATTGTTCAACTCCTTCACTTTATAGATGAGAAAACAAAACAAAAAACAAATCCTGAAGCTCTCAGGCTGGAAGTTACAGAGACATTTTAAATTTAACATGTTAAGAACTAAATTCATTATGTTTTCCCAGACTTTACCCTATTTCAAACTTCCTTACTTCTTTTGAGGGTACCACTACCTAAGGTTCATAGCCTTAGCATCTCCTGAACTCCTCATTCTTACTCTCTACATGTCCAAGCTATCCAATTTTGCTGTTTCTAGCTTCACATAACCTCTTGCATCTAATACCTCTCTGTTCGCAGAAATATAATTTTAGATTAAGCCCCCATAACCTCTCCCTAAGAGTACTGAAGTAGCATCCTAATTGAATTTCCTGTCCCAAATCTCTTGACGATGCCAAAGTGATTTTCTTTAAACAACGCCTACTTATTCAATTCGAGTGGCTAGTTATAAGCTCCAGAATAAAACAGAAACTCCTCTGTTTAGTTTTTATATCTCCTTCAGCTATTAAACCTACCTTTCCAGGTGTCTCTCCCCTTCAGTACAATCCAGCCAAATGGGTCTTTGCTTTTGTTCTCACCTCTGAGACTCTATCTTCCATCTTTGTACTTTTTCAGTGGATAATGCAATTGCCTAGAAAACACTTCTTCCTTACCTTCATCTTATAAATTCTCTTTTTCTTTAAGATTATGCTCAATCACCATCTTCCGAATGAAGCTTTTGCTGATTCCCCTCAACTGCCTTTGCTCTCCCATGCTAATTATTTTGTATTTGATTATTTTATATATATTTATCTATTAACTTTCTATTTTTTTCTATATGGGCATATGAGTGTATATACACACATTCACACACACACACACACACACATTTTTGTGTTCTCTTCCTGTCCCCTAAATATCAGCTCCTTACTAGTAGGGACTGTCTCACTGTTCCATTTATACCGCCATTGTCTAGCATAGTCAACTGATCAGTGTAACTTGCCCAGGGTCACGCGTATGGTGAATGGCAAGGCATTGGAGGTCTTCAACATCACCACTAGCCAGTGCTATCACAAATCAGTATAATTGTTGACTCAGGTAGTAGTGGGTAGAGATGAACTCTGAAGATTCTTCCACCCTAGTTGCAAGTGCAAGGTCCATTATCTTAACTTAGTTTCTGTACCATTACTTAGTACCATCACTTAGTCATTGTCACTTACTACTTAGTATTTTGCTATTTTTTCATGTGTACATTTTTCTCCTCAGCTAGACTGAAAATTTTCTGAGAGCTGAGTAGTCTATCGTACACATCTCTGTAGTATCCACATGTCCATATTTGCTAACACATAAGAGGTATTAAATATATATAATATATGTATTTATATATATATATATATATATATTCCATAATTATCTATCTACACTATCCTAAATAGTTGCTTCATAAGGAATCCATGTGAAATTTCAATATTCTTAACACTTTTCAACATTTTCTAAGTGTTAAAAACAAACAAACAAACACAAATTTTCTTACTACTTATGTTATTTTTAGGTAGGGAGCTCTAATTAACATTTAGCTAACTAGGAATAATTTTTAACAAAGAAATAGAAATGCCACAAACATATGACCTTGCAAAGCAAAAGGAAGAGAATCTATGAATATCTGAAATCCTAAAACTTTCAAATGCTATTAATAAAGACATCAAAATTCTGTTTAAAATACTTTGCATATCTAATGTTCTTACCAAAACATGCATTTCAAGCAGAAGTTGTAAGGGTTTTAAATCACAGATTTTCACAGCATTTCCTTCCGGCAGCTGATGAAAATTGGATAATATACAATCAGAACACTTTTTCTACACATTTTAAATTGATTGAAAAATAGAAACAGATTTAGCATTAAAAAAAACACATTTGCAAGTGTTATGAAAAATGCTCTGATCTGATTTAGTGAATACCAGGTCTAGGAACCTTGAGGTTGACAGTGTCCTGTAGCATGTTTTAAAACAGTGGGAACTTGCTACTGCACCCATGATGTTAAGGTCATTGCAATATAGACACCATTGCCTAACATCTTCAACCTACTACAAATATCTATCACAGAAGTCCTTTCATTTGATGAAAAGCATCTTCAATATTTAATTTTGAAAGGAGTATTTCTACATTAGGACAAGTTATTCTGGCTCTACATCTATATTCCTATGGTTTATTGAATTTCTAAAAATTTGATATGATGGGAAAAAGTGGGAATTTTTTTTCAATAATAGGACCATGGACAAAATGAACAGCATGGAATCTATTTCCATAGGTTTTGGAAATTCAGCATTGTAGCCTTATGAAAACTCCAGTTTCTCCATTGACTCAGTGTGTTACCAACACAGTAATTGACAAATAGCCATATAATCTATTCTAGTTAACAACATGAGTTAAATTGAAGGTAGGTGAGGGCAACTGGGGTCCATCTTTCCAACACCACTTTTAATGAACTGGTGAGGAAGAGAAAAAGGAAACATTCCCCTTTAGGGACAATACTTGGTTTAAAAAAAAAAACAACCTTGCTTTTGATTTCTTTTTCCCTCAACTTTCAGAAAATATGTCTTTTTTTCTTCTTTTCTGCAGAATGCCCTGTAATTGTCCAAGGAAAACTTATTTTCAAAATGTTAAATGACTGAAGAACATTATAGGATCATTGACCTAGTGCTGGAAAAGGACCCAAGAATTTATCTAATATAATCCTCTCATTTGAAAAACGAGGAAAAGGGGGCCCATGGAGGTTTTACTACTTGTCCAATGGTGACACAGGTACTAAGGGGTAGAGATGGGATTTAAGTTCTTTCCATTTTTCCATACTGTGTCCATAAATGGAATGACTTTGAAGATTAGAGTCCTTAAACGTGTAACAAAAGTTCATCATTGGGATGAAGGACTTACTTGCTTTCACAGACAATTGGAACTGGAAGGGACCTTGGATGTATGCAGTCCAAGAAATTGAGAAATTTGAGGCTTAGAGAGGGGACATTACTTAATTCAAGTTTATATAAGCAAACTCAGGGCAACTTGAGGATTCACTCTGGGGTCTCTTGAATTCTATTTCAGATTTCTTGCTTTTATATCATTCTGCCTCACCATTAGTTCAAGGAGTAAAAAAAGGGAGGAGAAGACAAATTATGTTACAGATTAACATTATAATGGTCCTGAAATTTTTAGGTCTCATCTGGTAACCACAAGAGTGGGGGTAATTTAACATGAATAGTTTTTTAATCTATTAATTTATTAAACATGTATGTGTTCAAAGGAGAAATTAAGTAGAATGATATATTTCTATAATATAAGCAATGATATCAAAAGAATAAGCCTGACAGTACAATATTCTAAGATAATCTTAAATACCTCTCTTAAAAACGTGTAGTTCTACTACATAATATAATTATTAGAAATATTATCTACATGTACTTGTAAAAGACAGCAACCAAAATAAACATACCATATTTCTTTTTTGTTTTCCTTACTACGAAAATAAATTCTACCATCTTTGATTAGTTTTATACAACTGTTTATAAATCATAAATAACCATTTAAAGAACCAGACCCATATAATAATACCATGTGATATACAAAGGGACTTTTCATAAAGTTTCAAAGAGAATTTAAAAGCTAATTTATCTTTTCTCCATTTTCTATTAGTAGGAATTTTTAACAGTCTGTTGGTTTATTTTATTCATCACTGCATTTTCTAGGTGCCATGTCAAGTATTGTTCTTTGGTACAAAATATAATAAAAAGGGAGGTAAAAATTCTTCACTTTAAATTCTGTTACTTATTGAAACCAAGTATGTGGTGAGATGAGCACTTCTTTTGTCTTAGGTTAGTAGAGAAAGCCAGTGCAAAGCTATTGCTTTTTTTTTTTTAACAAGTTGTTGTTCAAGGGATAACCAGTGTTCTGAGTATCAAGGTGACATGGTAGATAGAACACCAGACCTGAAGTCAGGAAGACCTGAGTTCAAATCCAGCTTCAGACAGCTAATCTGGGCAAGACATTTAACTCTATTTGCTTCATGAAGTTTCCTCATCTGTCAAATGAGCTAGAGAAGAAAATGGGAACACCACTACAGTGTCTTTACCAGGAAAACTCCAAATGGGGTCAAAAGAGTCAGATACAACTGAAATGACTGAACAATCATCACCAATGTTGCATTTACCTATTGTTACACTTCTGAAATACTATCAAAGAAACAGCAGGAAATGGGAAGAACCCCAAAATAAGACTCATCTTTGGAATTGGATATCAGGTTAGCAAATTAGGCTTTTTAAAACTGGAAGCACCTTTGAGATAGTGATCATTTATTTCTTTGTGTATCTGCCTCGATGCATGGCACCATACTTTGAGTACACTCCCTATTTAATGGTTACTTAATGAATCAGAAATGAGTTTAGTCTAGCAAGTATTGAACAATGGATGAGACTAGGTAAACATTGATAGGAGATAAATTACTTGGAAAAGAGTGGAGGCAGTCTGTACACTGCTAATGCAGAATAAGTGGCAATCTTGAAAATTTTACGTATTACATGAGGAGCTAACAGTTACCAGGTAACTAATAATGAGTCTAGGAGGAGAATTAGACCAAAAGACAGATAATTTGGTGGACAGAATTATTCTAATTAATGGGCAACCACACTACAGAATAGAGCAGAGATGGTTGCGTGTGTGCTGTTACAGTATGCACAAAATATCTGGATGGAGTTCTGAAGTCTTTAAATGTTCATTTATACAGTGGTGTTATTAGAGTGTACCATTTTCCTCCTGATTTTGCTCACTGCATTCTCTATCAGTTCATACAAATCTTCTCAGGTTTTTCTAAAGCCATCCTCTTTGTCATTTCTTATGGAACATTTATACTACTATACAAAATTTTTTAGTCATTTACTGACTGACATACACTCCCTTAGTTTGTAGTTCTTTGGCACCACAAAAAGAAATACTATGAATATATATATATATAGTTATTTTCCCTCCATTACTGGTTTCTTTGAAGATATAGGCCTAGTAAACAATTTCTTTTTTCTTTTCTTTTTCTTTTCTTTCTTTTTTTTTTGGTGAGGCAATCAAAATTAAGTGACTTGCCCAAGGTCACACAGCTAGTAAGTATTGTGTCTGAGATCATATTTGAATGCAGGACCTCCTGACTCCAGGGCGGATTCTCTATTTACTGTACCACCTGGTTGCCCCTTACAATTTTTTTTTCAAAATAGAAACATTTAGGTAGAGCCTAGAGAATTTTTCAACATTCAACAAACCATTTACTTCCTGTTTGGTTGCCTATGAGTCCTCCCAACAATAAGGGAAAAAACAGCATCTGCAGCAATCACAACAACGAACAACTGACATTTATATAATGTTTCATAAGGGTTCTTATCAGTGAAAAGCCTGGTGGTGATGGTTATTCTGCCAGATTTATGGATGCTCATTATTCCTTTATAATATATTGACATTCAGAGACTGCCAAGTGGCATAAGGCTGGACTCAAAGTCAGGAAGACAAGATCAAATTCTTCCCCAAACTTACTGTTTCTGTGACCCTGGACAAGTCATTTAACCTCTCAATATTAGTTCTTTCATAGCTAAAATGGATATAATAATTATTTATCTCTCCAGGCTGCATTTACCAATCAACAGAGATAGATTTACAGATACGTTATCTGTAACGTATTTTGCAATCTTTAAAGTGCATACAAAAGGTTACTCATCATTCTTCTTTGTAAATCAACGTCTTGTGAATTTTGTCAGTATGACTGAATCCTTCACAGAAAGATTTCCATAAGTGAATTTACATATTGACAAATCTAAGAATTTTATCTCAATCTAAGGTAAATTCACACACAGGTTCATTCACCCTATGAAGCCCAGATGAAAACAACTTGTCATGTATCCTTTTATTTTGCTAGAGAAAGAACCATGTTTTGTTTTTTTCCTGTCACAAATAAACCCAGATCTTTTTAAACTAGTAAATCAGACCAACAAATTTAAAGTACGTAATTGTCATCATATACTCCAGTAAATTCTCAACCTTTTTCTTTTTAACCTATCATTGATTGTTTTATTTGACAATGAATCTATCTTCTTCTTCCCCCAAAGAATGACATAACATGTATCTATTTATTAAATCCTCTTTTTGAAATGGTTCAATATTATCTTGAGAATTTTCTTGAGGTAACTACTCATATTCTGAGATGAATAGAAAACATGGATGGGTATTAATGTTATAGGTTTCTTTTTTTCCTTCTTGGTATTTTAGGTCCATAAAATTAAGAAACCATTAAAAACATTGACTAAATTCAAGAGTCCAATGTGTGTTTTGCCAATGATATATTTCTAGACAAAAAAGCAGCAAGTCTTCAGAAATATGTAGTTATTAAGAAGAAAATACAGAGTCAATTCATGGTCTTCAGTTCCCTTCCCTTCCCTTCCCCTTCCTTTCCTTTCCCAAAACAGGTCTATTCCCTGAATGGGCGTTACCTCACCCTAAGTGAGTACGTGCATAGACCATGGCCTAAAGGGGCCAAGGTCTCCCAGTGCATCCTGGGTCATCTCCAGTCATCCTGACGAATATCTAGTCACTGGATTCAGATGGCTCTGGAGGAGAAAGTGAGGCTGGTGACCTGCACAACCCTCCCTCATTCAAAACAAAGTCAAGTGCAAGTCATGTCATCATTTCTCTGATGGAATGGTCTTCTTTAAAAATGAAGGACAAACATAACAACTATAACAGTATGAAGGTCAGTGAGAAGTAAAGAAATCACTCAGGAGCAAAAGGAACAGAGCTGGTAGAGACCCAGATCCTTTCACATCCATTATAAAAATATGCAGCTTACTGAACTATAGGACTGACTGTTCAGGTTCAGCAATCAAGGGCTTAATTACTCTTTCTAGAGAAAAGGACTGAAACTTGTTATGACTAGAAACAAGTAGCTACTGAGTCCTACCTAACAATCCCTACTCTCCAACATTTTCCCTTGCACAAAGAATTTCCACACACATTCATTCATTTCCCACACCTTTGAGAGAGGGACAGAATTATGTTTTACAGATGAGGAAACTGAGTCCCAGACAGAAGTGACTCGACCATAATGAAAAAGCTGGAACTTGAGCCTCATCATGTTTCAGATTCATCTTCTGTGACCTTCTCATACCCCCTCTCTTAGGAACCTCATTAGATTTCCTAAATAGATGATAGGACTCTCTCCAAGAAGCATAGCTGAATTGTTTCTGTCTTTCCTTCTCAAAGAGGACCATGACACCAAGGAGATGATGATGTGACTTGCAGTTGACTTTGAATTGAGGGAGGGAGGGCTGTGCAAGGTCACCAGTCTCACTTTCTCCTCCAGAGCCATCTGAATCCAGTGGCCTGATATTCATCAGGATAACTGGAGATGGCCCAGGATGCAATGGGAGACCCTGGCCCTTTTAGGTTGAGGTCTTTTCATGTTTTCACTTTAAGTGAGATATATGCATTCGGTGAATAGGACTCTTTAAGTAGTTACTCATGAGATGTCCCCTTTAATAAAAAAAAATCAGACCTAGAGAGGGAGAGCTTCAGAGTTCCTGGCCAAAAGAGAAACAGTTATTGTTTAGTATTTATAGGAGGGATAGCTGAATAAACAGGTGTTAGGACTGGCTAACAAATCGCAGGTCCAGAGCAGCTCATGCTGTACAAATCTGTGTGAAAAGTTGCCTTCAGCTTTCGGCATTCACTAAATATAGGCCTGCCTAAGTTTGGATTATTATTTTTTGGCTGTTTTAGTGAGAAAGTCTTATGTTAATTGTCAACATACTAAATCAAGAATAAAAGAGAAAAATATCATGATGTAATTGTAAAGGACAGTTGTCTTAAAAGGTTGACATAGTAAATGCCTAAGCTAATTCTAGGCAGGCTATAATTTATTAACAAAAGCCATGGAGATTGGGGAAGGAGAAATAGCAGAGTGCTTAATCAGCAATGGCCCTCAATTAAAACAGGTGATGTTTGCTGGGTTAAAGAATAACAAATCCAACTCCAATTAGTTGCCAAATCATCTGGTAAAGCAGCTGTTACACAAATAAAAAATCTTGGCCTTTCTGCTAAATCTCTCAAGTTTGTCTGTACTTTTATGTCAATTTAATTTTTCTAAAACCCCATAATTCCTTCCAGATATATTTTAAATGAATTGCATCATTTCATCATGAAGGGAAAAAGAAACAAAAAAATCATCCATTAGGTGCCGTTAAAATGTTGACATCCATTTTCATGAGCTTTTCTCTAATGACTTCCTTTAAGCAACTTGAGAAACTTCATGAAGACTTAAGCTCTTACTCAAAACAGAGCCATAGAACATTAGCTTTGGGATTGTTTTGAGATTTTAAAAAATACACCATACTTACCAAAGTGGTGGTGTTTCCCTCTGATTGCTATTGGTATTTGTGCGTTAGTGTGCCCCAAGCAGAAGGATTGGCTGAGTCCCAGGCCTGAAAAAAAAGCAAAGAAACAAACAAAAAAACGAGGTAGATTTAATTCCATTATTCTTATATTTCTTGATTCCATTTTTTTCCATTTATAGGAGAAAGTGGCAGAGTTAATTACTGCGCAGCAATCGGCTAACACAAAAGTCAATAGATTTATGCTGTAATGAGATGCTAATGGAGATGAAGTTTCCTGGAGTTTGGGCCTCCACTCAATGCTTTGAACACAGACAATTCTTCACAATGAGGGTATTAAGTCACTAAAATCAATAATTTCCCTTACCAGTTTGACCACCATCAAGATTATAGGGAATGTTTTTGGTCTTCCTTTAAAATGCAGCTCAAGCGCCATTTTCTCTCTCCACAATGCCACATGGTATGTACTTAATAAATACTTTTTGATCGTTGGTTACTCATGCTTTTTGTTGTTAGAATTTTAACCAGGAGAAAATGACTTTTAAAAAGTCACTGTTATAAAGTGACTGAGAGAATTGAGAATTTTACCAGTTATTAATAGTCAACTTAATTTTTCTCTTTCAGTTATTTGGCATGCACAGCAAGGAAAAAGCTACATGGGTTTTCCCTACAACCTAGAACAAAACTCTTGGATCATTCCACAGACATCATTACCTCTAGATGTTAAACTCTGAGTTTCTTCTCTCTAACAATATCTTCCTATGGTATTCAAATCTCTCTAGGATAACTTCTCCCCTTTAGACTCCTCTCATTGAAGGGTGGAGCAGAATCTTTTTTGAGGAAAGTTCCCAGGTCAGGGAGCTCTTTATTTCCCATTCAGACATATTCTCAAGCTCCTTGAGGACAGGTACTATCTTTTCTTTTTTTTTATATTTGTATTCTCAGCATTTAGCACAATGTGAGGCACACAGTAAGGGCTTAATGAATGTTTATTGCCTAACTATTTTTTCATCTCCTACATTTCCTCATTCCTATTCGATTTTCTTTCTTAGCTTATTGGAACATCTAGTTGCTTAGTCTCTTTCTATCATTAGTAAATCAATAAGCATTTATTAAGCAACTGCTTTGTGCCAGGCACTGTGCTAAGCATTGAGGGATCTTGCAATCTGATAGGCAATACAACATGCAAAGAAATATTTACAAAGCAAGCTACAGATGGGATAAACAGGAAGGAAATAACAGAGTTAAGACACTGGAGTTAAGGGGAAGTTGGGGAAGACTTTCAGAAGAGATTGTAGCTGGGACTTAAAGGAAGCTAGAGAGGTCAATAGGTGGAACCAAGGAGGGAGAGCATTCCAGGCATAGGGGACATCCAGAGAAAATACCCAGAATTGAGAGATGAAGGGTCTTGTTCATGTCATTCCATCAAAGAGTATGGATCAGGGAGGGAGGTGTAAGAAGACTGAAAAGGTAGGAGGGGGCCAGATCATGAAGAGCTTTGAATGTTAAACAGAGCATTTTGTATTTGATCCTGGAAGCAATAAGGGGTTGCTGGAATTTATTAAGTAGGGAGTGGAGGGGAGGTGATATGTTTGGATTTGCACTTTAGAAAAATCACTTTAGTAGCCCAAGGGAGGATAAAATAGAATGGAGAGATACTTCAGGTAGAAAGACCCACCTGTAGGCTATTGCAATAGGTGATATAATATTGGAGGTGACCAAGTAATTTGGGGCAGGATAGGTAGACTTGAGGATCATCAGCAAAGAGACTGTAATTAAATCTGTGGGAGCTGATGGGATTATCAAGTGAAGAAGTTACAGAGAAAAGAGAAGAGGACTCAGTGTACAACCCTAAGGATCTCCTATGGTTAGAGGGCATGACCTGGAAGAGGACACAGCAAAGGAAATAATCATAAATAAATAATAAATAGGATAAATAAATATAGAGGTAGATATATAATATATACTAATAAATAGAACAAATTAGATATAAATATATACTATTGTATACAATATAGAATTATAATAAATAGGATATATATATTAAAAAAAATAGGATAAATAAATAAAAAATAAATAGGAGGAGAACCAGGAGACAGTAGTGTCCTGAAAACCTAAAGATAAGAGACTATTAAGGACGAGAGAGTGATGTAGAGTGTCAGACTACAGAGAGGTCCGGGAGAATGAGGACAGAGAAAAGGCCATTGGATTTGGCAAATAAGAGATTGTTAGTAATATTGGCAAGAATATTTTCATTGGAATGATAAGGTTGTAAGTCAAATTTTAAGAGGTTTTAGAAGGCAGTGAGAGGAGAGAAAGTGAAGATACCTATAAATTGCCTTTTCTAGGAGTTTAGCTACAAAGAGTAGAAGACATATAGCATGATCTAGCTATCTATGTGTCTACATATATATGTATGTATACATATACATATATGTGTATATGTACACATACACATAAACATGCATACACACATATGTGTGTATACATGTATATATGTGTGTGTATGTATACATACATACATACATATATATATATATATATATATGTATATATACAGCAAGAATGGAAGAATGAGGTGAATGTTTCTTTGAGCATACAGGAGCCATAGACATGTTTGTAGGCAGAAGAAAAATGAACTAGTAGACAAGGAGAGATTGAAAATAAGTTATAGTGTGGGAATGACAGAGGGGGCTGTCTGTTGGAGGAGATGAGTTGGAATTAGAATCACTTGAACAAGTAGAGGGGTTAGTCTTCGTAAGGAGTAAGGCCACTTCATTATGTGACACAGGGGTGAAGGAAGAGATAATGGAAGAAGACACCTGAATGAGATGAGGAAGATGAGGAAGAAAGGAGAAGAGAGAATTCATGAGGAATAGCCTCAGTTTTTCTTGTAAAATATGAAACAAGGTTCTCAGCTAAGAGGGTCGGGGGAGATGGAGTCATGGGAAGTTTGAAGAAAGATGAAAAGGTTTGGAAGAGCCAATGTGGAAAGCGGAACAGTGAGTTGATAAGGGAGGTTTAGTAGCATTGCCCAGCATCAATGAGGGTGCAATAACAGCTGCATGATTTTCTCTGTCTTCATTCAGCAGTATGTGTGCAGGAGTACAGGCAGGAATGGAGGGAGTTGTTGGGTTTGTCCTTTGTTCTTGAAGAGGACCATGACATCAGGGAGATGATGATGTGACTTGCAGTTGATTTTGATTTGAAGGAGGGAGGGTTGTACAAGGTCACCAACCTCACTTTCTCTTACAGAGCCATCTGGGTCTAGTAGCCAGATGTTCATCAGAATGACTGGAGATGGCCCAGGATGCAATGAGGGACTTTGGTCATTTTAGGCTACGGTCTTTTCAGATATGCTCATTCAGTTATTCAAGGGATGGCCCCTTTAGTAAAAAAAAATCAAACTGTGAGGGGAAGACCTTGAGGGTTCCCGGGCAATACAATACTATTTAATGTACTATTTAGTATTTACATTCACTCTGTGTTAGGGCAAGGACATATTGTCCAATCTATGAGCTTCAGAGTGAATTGGACTTAAAGCCTGGTCTTTGAGTAAGAAATCTAGACAGTAAACTCAAAGAAAAAAGGCAGTTTTTTCTGATGGGAGTGATCCAAGGCTGAGGCTTGGGGGACATAATCAGTGATATGATAAGGAGACTAAGGATTCAGGAGAAGAAGATAGGGTAGACTTAAATTGAGTCACCGAGGGTTCAAGATGGGGAAAAGAGAAAAGAATAGTTAGTGTAGGAGAGGTGATCTGGAAAAAAAAAATGAAGGTTGTGGTGTGGATGAAAAAGGTTTTGTAAGGGAAGACAGAAGGGTGAATGAAAAGCCAGTAGTTTATGATCATACAGGGAGATTTCAGAATTCTTGAACACAGAAGTGGTACGTTTCAAGGTGATGGAAAGATCAAAGATGTAACCACTTTTGTGTGTGACTGAGGTGGGATGAAGGAGTGGGTCATGGGAAGTGAGCAGGGTGAGGAACATCTGAATCTATCATCTAGTTTGACTTCACAAGCAGCCTTATTAAATCTGAACCCTACGGTTAGCTATTTTAATGATATTCTCACCACTTTCCTATCACTTCTTTAGCTTTATTGTTATTTTCACCTTCTACCACTTTCATTTTATTAAGGATGTCTACCCCTTGGTAGGGACAACTTGGTGGTGCAGTGGATAGAGTAGTCCGAAGTCAGAAAGATCTGAGTTCAAATCTAGCGTCAGGCACTTACTAGCTGTGTGAATCTGCGCAAGTCACTTAACTGTGTTTGCTCCATTTTTCTCATCTATGAAATAAACTGGAGAAGGAAATGGCAAACCATTCTAGTATCTTTGCCAACAAAATGTCATGCACAAAGTCCATGGAGTCACATAGAATTGGACAGGACTGAATGAATAACAACAGCCCCTTGGTAATACATAAAAATACCCTTTTTCTATGCCAACTCCAGGGGCCCTAGAACAAGTCACAAAACAGTTATGATTGGAAAGTCTAAAAATACAGTGTGGGACTTTATCTGGGCCCATGCTGCTCCTTCATTTTTATTTTGAATTTGTCTCTTTGTTGCAGCTGGCACAGTGACTGTTCTCAACTGCTTCCTTTCCATTCATACGCTCTACATTGTCCTTTGAAACTTTTATTCTGTTATTCTATTACCACCTATGTTAGAAAAGTCAACCCCACCCAATGTGAGCGCCTTGGCTTTTTTTTCTATCCATCTTAGAAACGGTTATGTTGCAGTATCTATACCTATACTTTTGTCTCTGATGAGCACATATCCTTCCTCTTCCTCAAGCCTAATCCTTCAACTCCCGATTCTTACCCCTTCTTGCTTGCTCTCAATTCTTGTTCCAACTATTATTATTCCTTAGCTCTCATTTGTTCTCTCTCAGGGTTCCATATCCCCTCCTCCACATGAAAATATATTCTTGTGTCCCATAACTTTCAATAACTAGGCTATGTCCTAGTTTACCATCCTATCTTTCAACATTCCTTAATTACAGAATGGGACATCTATTGCCTTTTCTTTATTACCAATTCTTTCCTTGTAAACTGGATTCCCCTGTCACTCTGATAACAAAAGTATCTTATCAAATGGCCATTGTGATTTTATTGCCTTGAATCCCTTCTTTGCCTCCTCTGTAATAAGTGAAAGTAGTGATCTATTCCTCTTCCTTAAAACTCTCTTCTCCTTGACCTGGGAACTCTGGAATTTGGCCACAATGTTCCTAGGAGCTTCTCTTTTTGGATTTCTTTCAGGTGGTGATCGGTGGATTCCTTGAATACTTATTTTGCCCTCTGGTTCTAGAATATCAGAGCAGTTTTCC